>CM042380.1:13206470-13308970 GCA_023634145.1 Thymallus thymallus | reverse complement strand
TTTCTCCCCCACTTCTCAGAGCTGTCGGTAAAATATAGCTACATTCAATGTAACCTTTCTAACTGACGACTTGGTGAACAAGTATTGAGAAGAAAAAATGCCCTGTTTGTTTACGTCCTATTGTTGTGGCTATTTATAACGTCAAGTGATTCAAAAGAAGCAGGCTTTGAAAACGAACCGCTGACTGGCTGTCTACATGCTAATTCCAAACCACAACATATCTCACTAAATTCTGGGATATATATATTTTTTCTTTATGCCTTATATGAGGCCTGGAGTAAATAAATGAAGCATTGCTGTTTTTTCTCTCTTATAGATCTTCAAAGTTAATGGCTGTGAACAAAGGTTTCTTCCTTCTGAGAGAAATAGGTGTGTGTGTGTGTGTGCGCGCTGCTCTTTTTGATAATGTCCTGCTCTCTCTCACAGACATGCCCCAACCCAGAAACAAGACTGACAAGTGCATTGAAGACCCTAAAAGTGCAGAGAAGAAGTCTCGAGCCCTCCTCAGGTAACAGATATTCTAAAGCCTGCATCCAGGTTTTACAAGACCATAATGTACATCTGTACATCGCAGGTGTCCATGGAGAGCAGCACCGTCCCAGGCCCAGACTCTCTTTGTCCCCCTGTACATCTTTGACACTAATAACAATCTTTATTTTGACACTGACAGATTGTATGTTTTGCGATACATCTTAGAAAGCAAAAATGTCCCATCTCTCTCCCCTCCAGGCGTCATCACAGTGACCACCACACTGTCCAGCACCAGGTTCTGACCCAGCAGGGTCAGAGTCAGAGTCAGGGCTGCCAGCGCCACTGTGTGGATGAGAACCTGGAGCGCAGGAACCACTACCTAGACCTGGCCGGCATCGAGAATTACACATCCCGCTTTGGAGCAGGTGAGCTGGCCCAGGGGGGCTGGTCCAGAGGGGGTAGAAAACCAGAGGGTTGGGGAGCGATGGGGGGCTAAGTCCGTGGGCGATGATGGAGAGATTGGAGACTAGAGACACTGACCGATCACAGCACCGCAGTCCTTTGAAGCTGCGTCCAGATAGAGGCCTTCATTACCCCAGCACCTGCTTGGAGGCTGGGTCTATTAGTTGTACTACAGGCAGGCAGGTCTGGCCAGTAAAACACCTGGACCCACCAGAGCACAATACAATATGTGTTCAGGGGCCAGGCATCATCATGAAGTGAATTAAATTATGTTTAATATGGGGCTGCTTTGTTGTAAATGTCTGTGTAGAATTTTTTTTGTGTGTGACCTCTAGTAGCAGAAAAAATGAAAAAAGGTATTAAAATAGGCAACATTAACGTTTATGAGTTATGAACTTCTCAGTCTTTCATTTAAGTTATTGGTGTATCAATTCACCCATCATGGGTGGCAGGTAGCCTAGCGGTTAGAGCGTTGGGCCAGTAACCGAAAGGTTGCTGGTTCGAATATCCGAGCCGGCAAGGTAAAAAACAAAACAAAAAAAACTGTTGATGTGCCCTTGAGCAAGGCACTTAACCCTAATATGCTACAGGGGTGCCATACTACTATGGCTGATCCTGTAGAACAATGTAGGCTGTCGTTGTAAATAATATTTTTTTTCTTAACTGACTTGCCTAGTTAAATAAAAAATAAATACATTTATCCTGACCTGTATTTCTCTCCTCTCCAGCCCCCACCACAGAGCCTGTGAAAGCAGAGCCACAGACCCGACCATCGAACCAGACCAGGTCTCGCTCTCATGAACCAGAGAACGGCCACTCCTACTCCCACCACCGCCGCTCGCAGTTGGCCATGGAGAGCAGCGCCGCCCCAGGCCCAGACACTCTTTGTCCCCCACGGCCGAGTAAAGACCCGGGTAAACACGCCCTGCGCTCCCCCAAGACACACAGCCGAACGCACCCCACACAGACCACCACTGGCAGGGTGATGAGGAGCAGAGGGGCCCCCCCTCCCCCAGCCCTGCCCAGCCAGACCCCCCCTCACCAGTCCTCAGCCCCCTATCGTAGGCACAAGCAGAGGGCCAAGGAGGGACAGCAGCAGTACCGGTCTCTGGGGGCTCCAGTGGGGCCTGTGGTGGAGAAGGAGCAGGTGAGAGACCTTCCCAGTGTGCTCCTCTATGAAGGAGGGCTGGCTCAGATTGTTCAGAGGCATGAGCATCATCACCACCATGAACACCACCACCATTACCACCACTTCTACCAGTCCTGAGTCAGCCAGCCAGCCCACTGTCCCGCTGCCCCGGCCCCAGAGAACCTTCTCACAGCCCCACATTTTCCTGGCTACACAGTCAGGCCAGTAGACTCTGCAGACATGCAAGCCCCTCCCACACTGCACAGCAACAGCACAGCCAGAACTGTGTCAGTCAGGGGGAGCTGGGTCTTGCATTGCCACAAGAGCTGGCCCTGTGGGATGAGAGGTCAGTACATCAGGAGGATTGAGTTGGACAGATAGGGGGAGGTGCAGGGTGAAGAGGGTTACTATGGGGTTGTCCAGGCATGAAGAGTCCCTGTGAGGCAGTGGGACAGTTTCTTGGTCTTCAGGCGTGCCAGGAACCAGGAGCAGGACAGGGCAGAGGGATGTAACAGGGAGCCTGAGAGGAACAGAAGGAGAAAAGAGACTTGGCTGTAATCCTTCAGATGACTCCTCTCATCCCTCTCTGTCTGTCTGGTGCTCTGAAACCCTGTACTCTGATGGACTAACTGACTTTACGAGGCCATACTGGCACCGCCATCCTCACAGACCTCTGAGTTTTTGGGGAGGGGAATGAGAGGTGAGGGGCTGGTTTGGATGGAAAGACTGTGATGTAAAAAGATAAAATATATGAAGTAAAATAGAGATGCCCAGTGTCCAGTGAGTTTGTTAGAGAGAGAGAGAGTTTGTATGTGTGTGTGCGAAAGAGAGAAAAATAATGTGTCTGTGTGTGCGTGTCTGTGTGCGTGTCTGTGTGCATGTGTTCCCTGTCTGCTGTGACACCCCTGTCGCCACTGAAAACCACTTGAAAAGCACTTGTGGGTGCAGTTGCATTGGAGACACTTTGGGCTGTCAGAACAGAGGACTGATGAAGACAAGATCATCCAGCTCCTGACTCTCACATTCAATACAGGACACTCCCTGAGAGAAAAATATTGAAATGTTCAGTGAGAATAGAAGACTGTAATCAGCTGCTACCTCTAGCATTATTAATGGAATTGTTGGTGTTATTATTATTGTTATTATTCAGATGCTATTTTTCAGTTGTATTTTTTTTTTTTATTTAAATGCCACCATCTGCAGTCATGTAGTGTTGAAATTCTCCTACATATTTTACCTACATATTGTATGTACACGTTTAACACAGGTATATTATCAACATTATAAGCTTTATTTATAATGTGATGTGTTTGTAACATCAATCTAAATGTATTTCTCCCTCAACCCCATTTTCCCGATTTCCCCTAATGAAAGACCACTATGTATACAATTTAGATCAAAGATACAACTCTGATTCCCCTAATATCACCACACACAGTTCTTTCAGACAAATGCTCAGTGTACACCTTCTCAGCTTTCTGAACAGTGTCTGTCCAATCGTTGTGGTTAGCAGTTCACAGTAAGGCTCTTTCTCATTAGCTGAATCAAAAATATGTGGTGGTTGACAATCCATAGCAGTCCCATGATCCTCCAGGTCTGATCATACCACATGACCCTAACCGCTGTCCCCCCATGGGGCATCCCCCTGTCCCCAGCTGTCACCACCCGTTTTACCATCCCGCCATGTGTTCCCAGCACTCAGGCAACAAGGCTCAGTTTATGACGCTGGCTGGGCGGGCTGGTCTGGGGTAGAGGCTCTCAGCTGTCTGTCTCATTCCTCTGGTGCTAGGTGACACCAGGCCCGGCCCGCAGGCTCCACCAGGACCATAACTCACCCTGCTGAAAGCCTGCTGTCGGGCAGGGAGCTCTAACCACACGGGACCCCTCAGATCCTCTTCCACACTAGGTGAACTGTCAGAGATGTTTTCAAAGATGTCTAGAAATGCAAATGTTTGGTGCTCTTGTTGGAAGCAATCACTCCACCACTGCTGACTACAAATGATCTATAACTGGGCTAATAACTCACTAACTAGCAAAGGATATGAACAAATGTGTACACGTCGTTACATGTAGCTCTCACTTTGATATCAAAACAAGCGCATCTACTTACGACCACTCATGCTGTAAAAATAGTAGTTCAAAGTGAATGGCACAGATCCATATATGGCAATGGTCTATTTGCATATAGGCCTACTGCAGCTCTGATTGGTGATGGTGCACCGGTCTGTGTAGAGTACAGGCCTATGTTGTGCCTGTCAATGCAATAGAATCCTATGCCAATGCATTCTGCCTACAACAAATCTCTTGCATAGTTTGTTTTGTTTAGGTATGTTGCATGGAAAGTGGCTAATATTGCGTTGATTCGATCACAATTTCCACAGTAAAGGAAAACATTTATAGTGTTGACTAATGGGGAAAACTGTAGAAAGTTGTGTGAAGTTCAATCTCGGGCTGATATTTCTTCAGTCCTGGGGGAGTTGCGCGCTTACGCATCTTAGAGGGAACATTGGTAGTCAGTATGACCTATTAGACCTAGCTATGCGTTGTGAGCAGGTGTGAAGAGCTCAATAATTCTTCTACAGGTGTGTTGAACCTCACACCAGCTTGTGGAAATGGCTTGTGGCTGCGTTGGGGACTATATCAAGCCAGAGAGAGGCAGAGGGGCTGCGTCTCCATTCATGGTGGTCCTTATTAGGCGTGTGTGTGTGTGTGTGTGTGTGTGTGTGTGTGTGTGTGTGTGTGTGTGTGTGTGTGTGTGTGTGTGTGTGTGTGTGTGTGTGTGTGTGTGTGTGTGTGTGTGTGTGTGTGTGTGTGTGTGTGTGTGTGTGTGTGTGTGTGTGTGTGTGTGTGTGTGTGTGTGTGTGTGTGCGTGCGCATCTGGATCACTCAGTTGCACAACTCCATGATCCCCTCAGACAGATACCGTGGCTAATAGGCAGAGATCTACTTGGGTTCTCATCCTCAGTTAAAGTTACAATCCTTCTGCCATCTTCCCCCAACACCACAGACACTAGATTAATGGTGCCATGTGCCTCTAGAGTACTGTGTTATTAGTGGGGCTGGGGTAGCCACTGGAACAGATATCTCTATGGTGCGTCTGAAATGGAGCCCTATATAATGCACAACTTTTGACCAGGTTCTCTGGTCAAATGTAGTGCACTGTATGGAATAGGGTGCCTTTTCGGCACACACTATGCCTCTTTAAAGGAACTCTCCAGCTTCACCGGCATCTAAAGTTCTGCTCCAGAATTCTCCACTGTATGATCTCCATCTGTAAATGTATTCAGTTTCGACTGAATTTGATTCTCACTGTATTCCACCACTAAGTTATGTTTTGTAAAATCATGTATCTACATGTTTAACTAATGTAAATAATAAATGGACTGCAGAAATGCTATACAAGTATCATGTAGAAGGAATAAACGTATTTATAATAATTGAATGGCTGAGTGAATATACAGTATTTCTGCCAAACTATCACACTTGCCTACTATTTTGTCTACATTATCCGCTGTGCCAATCAGTGCTAGCAGAGAAGGATAGTTGTCTCACTTCTTCTTGGTGATTGTTGTATATGAAACATGTCTAGCACTTCCTGTTCAGTTCCTCAATAGCAGACCAGACCCTTTCTCTCTTGTCCCTAATGGCTTTTTCATGACTTTGTTTATATAGATGGTTTTTGATTAATTTCTTTATTTATTTGATAGCAGAACTGTGCCAATGGAAATACCCTTTTATTAAAGTATGATCCTGTTCCCTAGAATACATCTGCTGACTCCTCTTTGTGTGGATTTGTTCTGTGGTGCTGCTGTGGGTATTTGTGTTGGATGTATATGGATGAGGGAGTGTGTGTGTGGTGTGTGTGGTGTGTGTGTGTGATTTAAACTACTGCAGGTCGCCTATGTGTGTCTTGGAATCTGTTTCTGCTGGAGCTCTGTGCCCATGGTGTTTTTTATACATACATTTCCTTTTTTGGGTTTATTTCGGGTAGTTTTATCCGCTTTTGTGTGCGTTAGTCTGTGTGTGTGTTTTGATGTGCCGTGTATGTGTTTGTTTGATGTGGCTGTATGTGGGAACGTGGGGATGAGGGGGTTGGAGGATGGGGAGGAGGATCCTTTCCACCCCACCCCATGGAGCCTCTGTGGGCTCCCAAATCTGTCTGGCAACAGCTGCCGGCCATGCCACGCTCTCTACATGCACACACTTTGATATGCAGCTTAAGTCCTTATCTCTCATTGGGACGACCACAGAGTGTCCACAGCAACTTGTCTCTCAGCAACGTGACCCGCCATTCACTCCCAAATACAGCTAATTTAAAATCAGCCACGTTTGTGTGGCCGCAGAAGGTGGGATCATGATAAACAGTATCTATCCCTCAGACACTGACACATCAAACCACGCCATTTCCAAAGCTTCCTTTCTTCATTTAATCTTTTAGTACATCAATCGTATCCCCAGCCCACTGCAGGGTCTACATGGAGATATGTTAGCCAGGAGTGGGTATAGAAACCACAGCAATATCTAAGATCACGCTTTCAAAGTCTTTCTTTGGATTCTTGGATTCGTTTGACTTTGGCATGTCATTTTGAACTCGCTGGTATTATGTTAAACTAACGCAGAAATTGGACATTTTACTGTTATAATTTGTAAGGTGTTTGATTTGCCCTGTACTGTCTAAGTATCTGATCTCCTGAATTTCTGTTCTCCTTTTTGCCATTTAGTGTGTGCGTAGCCTCCTGTCAATCCTCTCAGAGCGAAGCAGGCAGATTGGTTTAGCATGATGAGCACCAGAGCGATATCACTACAGGAATAATTAGACTGACTTCAGATCAATATCTGGCTCAGTTGCTTGCTTTGGTTCTCTCTCCCTCTCTCGTTTTCGGTGCTCTGTGTGTGATCATTCAGATGAACCCAGGTTAGAGGGTTATTATAGTGTGTGGAAGGTTGCAGAATTTGCAGATAGCAGAAGACGAGTCCTGATCATTTATAGATAAGCCCTAACTCCACTGTAATACAGCAATTACAGTGAGCAATTACTCTGATGGCCCCTGAGAGACATGGGGAGAACACGTTGGAAAGAAGGCAGTTAGGATGGTGCTCTGTTCACTCATCTCCATTCCCATCACACAGTGGATATTTAAAGCTAAAATCTCAAATCATTACTCATTCATATGTACACCCCTGGTTACTCTAAGGCTGCTACAGGCAGCCCAATAAAACATTTTTTTTCACTAACTGGTCTTTTGACCAATCAGATTACCTCTGAAAAAGATCTGATGTGAAAAGATCTGATGTAATTAGTCAAAATACTAATTAGTGGAAAAAATATTATATAATATAATTTTGTGAACTATAATATATTTTTATGTGAAAACTCCAAAGGAACTCAAACCACTCAAAAGAACCCCGAAGCAAACCGAACTGAGACCATCTTGAGAGGTGGTCTGAGTTCGGTTCGCTTGAATTCCACGGACCAGTTCCCTTTTGTAGGGCAATGTGAACAAAACGCTCTCCAGATTTGCTTGTCATTATTCACACCACACACTAGACTACTGCAACAATGTTTCCCTGCCATAACCCTCACAGTGGAGCCAAGAGAGAAAATATTATGATGTGCAGGTTTGCAGAAAAACGTGTGCTATTTTCAGGTTTTGATTAGTCACAGAAATTCCTAAATATGTGACAAGTTTTTAGTTCAAATTATTTGTTTGCAATATGTGATTTATTAGACAGAGCTTCATATGCTGTTTATTCGAATGTGGGGTTTGAATAGTGTGAGAAGACAACATTTTTGGTGAGAATCACAACATAGGGTATACATTTTCAATTACGGCATTATACCTCTTAAATGTAAAGTCCCCTGTTTTGGGGACCTGTGTGGTTCTGGTTCCGGTTCCGACCAACATTTTTGCTTATAAATCGATATCCATACTGTAGATTGAAATGTCTTGCATTAAGCGGTAGCCCTGATTCTCAGACACAGGAGTATGTCTCTCTTGCCTGTGTAAAGCAGGATGTGAAATCTGACACCACTTGAAGCTGGGATGTCCCTCCTACCATTTAATTTGCTCTTACGACTGTCCATCAACTCCTGGCTGAACCCTTCATCACAGCCACTAACAACGCAAATGACTTGAATCCTTACATTATAGTGCAGCAGGAGAGAATGTTTCCATCACTGTAGCACATTCAGAGATTGATTTATAGCCAGTAATCTAAAATAATGATTTAAAAAAAATAAACACTGTTTTTCAGGAAGCCAAGCTAAAGCTCTGTGAGACGTTCACAGCGATGACGTTCACAGATGTTTTGATCGAGAAACCTTTAGAAAATATGCTCATTTTCTCTAACACTAAACATACAAATATGTATTTTACAGCTTTAAGGAACGTGACTCTTATAGTTAGTAAAATATAGTATAATTTGATTATACTATATTTGGAAAGCATTTAAGTAATTTCAAGCCTTATTCATACAGTTTTGTTGATTAGGAAATACATCATATCAAATATATAACATTTTCATATTTGTATCATAATTCTACTGTGTACTTGAGCTTGTGTCCTCAAAAGAGACTACACTTCAGCAATTTATAACAATTATTACCAGAGAACCTTTCTTAGATATGCAGCATTAGTATTCTCTCATGATAATTACTTAGATTACATTTAACTGATTTTTAATCTGCAGGTATTCTTCTGCTATTTACTCTGTTATTATTTTCTGATTATAATTCTGTATCATCTTTTAACTAAATGCAATCTATTAGCTTCCAAAATGTAAGTAGGTGTATCTAGCTGTCCGAAACACATTCTGATGAAATGGCTTGTCCTGCACTTTGTAAAAACTCAGAATGCATGGAGTGAATATTGGATAAAAATCTTGGTTCGGCAGTTAGCCTAGCGGTTAGAGAGTTGGGCCAGTTACCGAAAGGTAGCTAGTTCAAATACCTGAGCCGACGAGGTGAAAAACCTGTCGATGTGTCTTTGAGCAAGGCTCCAGGGGCTGACCCTGTAGGTAGGCTGTCATTGTAAATATGATTTTGTTCTTAACTGACTTGCTTAGTTAAATAAAGGTTAAATAAACAAAAATAAACATAGCAATGTGAATGATATGCAAAGAGGCCTCGAACCACAGAATAGGTGTAGCGAACCTGCAAAAGAGTTTAGTCCTCATTCAAAGGCAAGAGCAGTGTGAATACAAAGAGAACTGAGTTCTATTGCTTTTTTTGACCCCAGAGTTCTGAGATCGGTTATTTTAAAGACGACTATGTGAAAACACCCTTAGATTGTGTGTTGAGCGATGGGGGGTGGGGTGGAGATGAACCCTATCTTGTTGTTGCCAAAAGCAGGAGAAGCAATGATATTGTGGGGAAAATGAGAGGCTGCCATATGTGTTCTTTGTCTCCAGCAGATAGGCAGTGAGAGCTTTGAAGTGCGAATTGGCCCAGTGGGGTGCTAGCTTCTATAGAGACGAGATGCTAAACGCTAAGGATGAGAAGAACACGAGGTACTCTATTACCAATACAGGAGCAAAGAGAAAAAAGCAAATCCAATGATAATGTACATCTGTTCCAGCGTATTTATGGGCTTTGAATTATTTATTTTTTTCCATGCAATATAAGTGGGCCCCTATTTCTTACAGCATATCAGAACTTCAAAGCCCAGATTCACAGGATAATACAAATTATTGGAATATGCCGGTTTCTCCCGATTCAAGAGCATGAAAAGAAAGAGAAAAGAGTGAAAAAAATAATGAAAGCTAATTGGTGTGGCAGCCTTTCATGTGTAGAAAAGAGGGGCTAAAAAATAAAGCCACTTCAATAATTGTTAAATTCATTGAATTGAGCTGACCAAGTGATAAAGTTCAAGCCGTCTGCCACTGTAGTCAGTCACTGGCACTGAATATCACTTTTCACTGTTGACATTTGCACCGGGCCTCGCTTGTTAAAAATTTGATGAGATGACAATTTGCTGGATTAAACAGCCGTCCCTGTCATCACTTGGTGGGTGTGTGGTGTGTGGTGAAGGGGCGCCCCCTCATCTCTTATCCTACAGTGTAGGATCGTGGGTCATCACTGTTAGCCCTGACCTAGACTCATCCACCAGCCGGCTTGTTAGCAATTAGCCTGGGACAAGGTTAGCCTTGACCTGTTCTCCAGCTCTGGGCACACGCTAAGCTGTCACTCATAGAAAGGGAGGTGAAGTAATGTCTTAATGTCTTTGGACCAAAGGTGCAGTATGTGAATGTTTTCAAAATCACAATGAGTTTTAGCCTTTAAACAATCAGATTACACTTTTCTCTAAATGCAAGAGGATGAAATTTCCCCCCCGGGGGATAAATAAAGTACCTATCTATCTATCTATGATGGATGTTTAATCAATATGAAAAGTAAGCACCCAATAATATTATCCAGAAACTGCTTCGAGGGCATGTAGCTACAGTACTGACTAAATGGTCCAGGTGTCTACAGTACTGACTAAATGGTCCAGGTGTTCTCATGCCAGGAGACTCAGTACAGTAATAATAACATTTCCACAGGTTTGCTTGCCGTTGGATTTTCCAGCCACTGTTTGCAATGGAGGAAGCCTGATTGCTAATGAACTCTGCTGTGGTGAATTATTCAGTGTCTGGGTGGCTGGAGGATGAAGGGGCCTGTAGCTTCAGGCCTTTTATATCCAACAGACTGTAATTGCCGCTTTTAGATAGGAAATTACTCTTGATTTGAAAAGGAAAAAAATCAACAGATCTCAACACACAGATCAAAGCAGAAAATCAATGTAGATGCACTTGTTGTCTGTGTGTTGAGGTGTGGTTGGCTGGTGGGAGGGGTGGAGGGGGCGGTCTACTGTAGCCTTCACAGCACAGCCCCAGCCTGCCCTGCCTCCCTTCTTCATCTTCTTAGGAGTGACGGTCTGCAGTCTAAACACATGGCCAACAAACTGGCCTTTTGCCCAATTTCCCAACAATGTTTTAGATTAAAGACTGCCACAAACCAGTCAAGAAGAACGCCTACTTTCTCCTTTTATATCTGTGATTTTTGCACCAGATTTAAAAGGCTCCTCGTCTGTCACAAACAGGAAAAACAAAAACACATTTGTCATTTCCACAAGCTTACATATCCTTCAAATTACTGCAACATTGCATTCAAAGGAAATAACTGGTTTAAATTGGTCCCAGATGGATGAGTACGTGCGTGTGTCTCTGCATTTCCTGTTACATGGCATCATTACTGAATTCTGGAGCCACATATTATGTACCACAAGCTGACATTGCATGTAATCAGTAACTATTTTATGACTGAGTATGATGATTGAAAGTGTGCTTTGTGACTGTTTGTTTGAGCTAAAATACAATTAAATGATCAAATTGTGTAGGTTAAGGTGAGGGGGAAACACTAATATGATTACAGCAGCGCGAGGAGGAAAGACCTTAGATTATGGGAGTAACAGACAGAGACACTGTACATAGACATAACATTACATTTGAAATCTCTCTATTCCTTTGGAACTTTTGTGTAATGTTTACTGTTTATTTTTGATTGTTTATGATCTATTTCACTTGCTTTGGCAATGTAAACATATTTCCCAAGCTAATAAAGCCCTTTGAATTGAAATGACCACCTGCTCTGGTGTCCTGTCTCTAACGAAGGCTAACTTGCATTTTCTGTGTTTGCTGGATCTGCAAAGGAAGGACTTGTCATGGACAGGAAGAACAGAAGTTGGATATTAAGAAGAACCCTTCTCAAACTCAGAGTGAGCTAGTTGAATAAAGCAGCTCCCTCCAAAAAGTTGCTGCATTGGTTTTAGTAGATTATTGAGGTTCTTTCTTTTTGTAACATCAAAGGCAGCTCTTCCTCTTTGAAGTGGCAGCATGCTGTTAAAGGTACAGCATGAATGGAGAGATGTCAAGCTGCAAGGTGCCTCTGTAGTTTACGTTGAGTGCTGCAGATGAAAGGAGCAAACAGAGTTTGATAATGAATGTCCAACATGTAGGACCCATCTCAGACAGCACGCGCTCAGCGGGGGCCGCAGTGCTAACCTTGAGCGGCTGTGCCCGCCGCACCCCAAACCTCGGCCAGGCAGGCAGGAACTGGAGAGGAGACCAGACTCTCCTTTTTTCGACTTTGCTGGAGCAGAAAAAAATCGTATTCGTCTCTCAGATGTGAGCTTTAATCTTCCTGTCAATTAAATCCCGATTGACACACACACACACACACTTGCGGCCACACACACACATCCTTGCTCTGTTCCCTTTAAAAGAGGTTCTATCCGGTTCCATTAAGTTCCTCCCTTCCTCGCTCGCTGGCCTTGGAGAGAACTGACTAATTGGATACCAATCTTACCAACATAAGAGTCAATAAGAGACAGAAAACCACACTCCCATTCTTACAGCAAAGCCTGTTGCCAATTAATCTCTCCATAATTTGTCTGGGAGAATAATGTACCCACCTGTATCTTCCATCCCCCCTCTCGCTCTCATTAGAGTGGCTTAGTTAGTCTGTCTAGGGAAGCTGTTATCATTTTTGATTAACACACAAACCTTGGATTTAATCTTCCAGATTTCCATGAACACTTTTTTGAGTGAGGACCCTCTACACTGCATTTAATTTTGATCAATGCACCACAAGGTCTCAGTCCAGGGATTTAAAGAACCCATGAATTTCAGCAGTCCATAAAGTTTGATATGATGATGTATACTCTGACCTCACAGTGCACTCGGTTTTATTGTCTGAAAAGAAAAGAAAGATGGCCGCTTGACATTTACAGCTACTGATGGCTGTGGAACCATGGAGACAATTTACAGACAGGTAGTAATAGGTACCAGTCAGAGAGACTACAGTACACTCTTGTCCAAACACTGATAAGGAAATAGAGAATGTCTCTGTGACTGATCTTGTCAGGTTATAGATGGACCTACTCTACCTTCCCAGTCCTCTCCTTGTCTAACTGATCTAACACCAAGCACAAAGCAAGAGCGGTCCAGATTTATTTTGCAGTCACATCCACAATCACACATCTTTTATTACAATATCTTAGTATTCAAAACAACTCCTAGCCTTCATGTTTTTTTCCACATTACGTGCAGACTCTATGCACCGGGCCTAACGTCAAGCTCACCACATGTTTTTGATATCGTAAGAGCAGAAAAATGCATGATGAAACTACTGTGGTGAACTACGTTATTCACTGCCATAAGCCTGCAATGGCTGTGCTGTGCTATGTTATTCATAGCCATCAGGTTAAAATGGCTGTGTGGAGTAGTTTCTTTTTGGTGCTTTGCAGCTGCTTTAGTGCTGCACAGGGAGCTGAATTGAGTCCATATAGAGCAGAACTTTACTTTAATGTCCAATAAACCACATGCTGATGAACATTTCCGCCATGTCGGGGTTTGGCTGGGGCTCTCTGTGAACATGATCTCCCTCTAAAATCCCCCTCTCCTTCTCTTTCACAGGGGTGATTTGGAGGACCATGGAAACTTGGAGTCCCGTTGGCATCTTGATTCCCCTTTACTGCTCCATTGCTCAGGTCTAGCGATCTGTACGTAGCTGGATCCATAGACTGTGGTTGGAACAAGCCAGAGGAACAGTAGATATATGGAGGAGTCCCAGGCTCGGCTCTTCATGGACATGTCAGTCTGTCACTAGCTGTCCATTGCAGAGCTCACAGGCCTGCAGCACATCGTCAGATCAACATCAGTTTGACCCTTCATTACAACCAATGACCCAGAGCATAGGAGCTTGGTGGTGACTGGTGTGTCAAGACATTTGTACCCAGACACTAGTACTTACTGTCTTTTAATACTAAAGAACAAGTATAACTGTAACAGCTAGATCCTCGCTCTTCTGTCATCTGACTCCGTTTGTTTGTTCAGAGATTTCTAACTGGCACGAGAGATAAAATTAGCTCCAAGATGATATCAGCAGGACTGCATAGACTCCAGGGGTTAACAGGATATATTACCCTCCATTGCAAACAATTTGGGGATTTTTTCCCACCCCTTAATCAGACACACAATGCAGCCAGTGAGAAGATGGCACTGGGAGTCAGAGCAGCCGTTTTACGGGCACCTAACCAATTGTGCTATTATGTGTTTTTTTTCACGTTATTTGTAACTTATTTTGTACATAATGTTTCTGCCATCGTATCTGTTTTGCTAGCACAGATTGGAATACCTTTTCTCATTGCTTTTAGTATATCGAATGTGCAATAAGTGCAGTTGTCTGTAATTAAACCCTGCGCACTAAGGACTGTATTTTAAGGGAATTACTATTATTACCCCAAATGATATCATACACACATTTAGCTATTAAGTATCTCTTCCTGTCATTTACCTGTACAGTTTGTGTAAACATGCAAGTATTCACTTATCTGTAAATATAACTGTATACCTAACTGTACAGCTAATTTAACCATGCAAAATTTTCACTTACCTGTTAATTTACCCAGTCTGTCTGTTAAGTAAACTATTATTACCCTCGCTCATATCATACGCATTTTTAGCTACTGAAGTATTTCTCTGCCATCGACCTGTATAGTATAGTTAACCATCCAACATCCACCAATGTATAGTGTACATATTCAGCCAACCACTCATACTATGCAATGTCCTTTTATAGCTTTTTTATTTTATTTTTTTTATTTTTTTATTTTGCACTCCAGATATCTTGTATTTCTATACTTTTTCATACTGCCGCTCTATGTATCATGTACCGTGTATCTGTCTTTTGTGTACTTTTCGTTGTGGCATTTTGCACCTGCCCTGTGTTTTGTTGTAGCTGCTTGACAATGAAATTTCCCCCCCGGGGGAGCAATAAAGTACCTATCTATCTATATGTTCCGGGATTCTTCCGATGGCATTGAGGAGTACGCCGCATCAGTAATTGGCTTAATCAATGACGTTGTCCCCACAGTGACTGTACGTACATACCCCAACCAAAAACCATGGATTACAGGCAACATCCGCACTGAGCTAAAGGGTAGAGCTGTCGCCTTCAAGGAGCGGGACTCTAACCCGGACGCTTATAAGAAATCCCTCTACGCCCTCAGACAAACCATCAAACAGGCAAAGCGCCAATACAGGACTAAGATTGAATCGTACTACACCGGCTCCGACGCTCGGATGTGGCAGGGCCTGCAAACTATTACATACTACAAAGGGAAGCACAGCCGCAAGCTGCCCAGTGACACGAGCCTACCTGACGAGCTAAATCACTTCTATGCTCGCTTCGAGCCAAGCAACACTGAGACATGCACTGTGATCACGCTCTCCGTTGCCGACGTGAGTAAGAGCTTTAAACAGGTCAACATTCACAAGGCTGCTGGGCCAGACGGATTACCAGGACTTGTACTCCGAGCATGCACTGACCAACTGGCAAGTGTCTTCACTGACATGTCCCTGATTAAGTCTGTAGTACCAACATGTTTCAAGCAGACCACCATAGTCCCTGTGCCCAAGAACACTAAGGTAACCTGCCTAAATGACTACAGACCCGTAGCACACACACGTCTGTAGCCATGAAGTGCTTTGAAAGGCTGGTCATGGCTCACATTAACACCATTAGCCCAGAAACCCTAGACCCACTCCAATTTGCATACCGCTCAAACAGATCCACAGATGATGCAATCTCTACTGCCCTCCACTGCCCTTTCCCACCTTGACAAAAGGAACACCTACGTGAGAATGCTATTCATTGACTACAGCTCAGCGTTCAACACCATAGTGCCCTCAAAGCTCATCACTAAGCTAAGGATCCTGGGACTGAACACCTCCCTCTGCAACTGGATCCTGGACTTCCTGACGGTAAGGGTAGGACACAACGCATCTGCCACGCTGATCCTCAACACTAGGGCCCCTCAGGGGTGCATGCTCAGACTCCTCCTGTACTCCCTGTTCACCCATGACTGCATGGCCAGGCACGACTCCGACACCATCATTAAGTTTGCAGATGACACAACAGTGGTAGGCCTGATCACAGACAACGACGAGACAGCCTATTGGGAGGAGGTCAGAGACCTAGCCGTGTGGTGCCTGAACAACAACCTCTCCCTCAACATAATCAAAACGAAGGAAAAGGACAGAGCACGCCACCATTCTGCAGTGGAGCAGGTTGAGAGCTTAAAGTTCCTTGGTGTCCACAACACCAACAAACTAGAATGGTCCAAACACACCAAGACAGTCATGAAGAGGGCACGACAAAGCCTATTCCTCCTCAGGAGACTGAAAGGATTTGGCATGGGTCCTCAGATCCTCAAAAGGTTCTACAGCTGCAACATCAAGAGCATCCTGACTGGCTGCATCACTGCCTGGTATGGCAACTGCTCTGCCTTTGACTGCAAAGGACTACAGAGGGTAGTGCATACAGCCCAGTACATAACTGGGGCCAAGATCCTGCCATCCAGGAACTCTATACCAGGCGGTGTCAGAGGAAGGCCCTAAAAATTGTCAAAGACTCCAGCCACCCTAGTCATGGACTGTTCTCTCTGCTACCGCATGGCAAGCGGTACCGGAGCGCCAAGTCTAGGTCCAAAAGGCTTCTCACGTGACAAATAAACTTTGATTTGATTGGACTCTCTGTAACACAGTCATGTGAAAAAGTAAGTACATATTTGGATAGATGGATATGTAGTCTTCACTTCAACACTATTTGCAGATAAAGGTTACCCAATTTAACAAAATCACACACAAAAAAAAGTACTTTTAAAAGGTTATGCAATGAAAATAAACAAAAATGCCTTTTCCTTATGGGGAAAAAGTTAGTACACCCCTACCTTTACCATCACATAAAATGCCTAGAATTTGAATTAGGTGTACCAAAACAAGTGCAAATGATTAGAGAGAAACTTAGGAGGGTCCAGCCTTCCATAAAGATAAGAAAATTGGTCTGGTTTGGTCTTAACCATATGGGTTTGTGGTAACACATCATTCAAAGATCAAAAGACCTACCCGAGGCCCTCAGAAAAAAGATTATCGAGGGGTTACAAATCTCGAGCTAGAAACACAAGCATTTCACTACACCCGCAATAACATCTGCTAAACACGTGCATGTGACCAATACAATTTGACAATAACATCTGTACGTACCACATCCACGAACTCACAATAAACAAGCAACTTTTCATTAAATCGTCACAGATATTCATGTCCATGGTCAGACTGGGTTAAATGAAAGGATACAAAAACAGTGTGCCATTTAATTTAAATTGACACAGACCAGGCCACAACCCCTAGTTCATATCACAGAACTTTAGATATAGCAATAACTACGCTGTTCTGGTTGGATAAAGACAATTGTGTGACAATAGATGTGTAACACTGCTACTCCCTGTGGTAGGCTAGCCTCCTGGTCAGATTTAGGAAGAAACTGACTTTAAAATCCCACACCCCTGTCTGCCTTTCATTACGTACTTCCTTTGTCTGACTTTAGAAAATTTCCCACTCAGAACATAATGAAAAAAACAATTAACTAATCATGGCACCCAGGAGGAAACAATAATAATATGATGTTTATAAAATAACAGTCAGTCACAGAAACATTTTTTTTCCACTGGTATTTTATTTCTCAGATCAAAGAATGCATGGCAATCAGAATGTGCCGTTTCCATGGTTGTGTTTTTATGAGCTCTTTCAAGATCACAGAAACACAGCATGTGAGCATGATGCATAGATACATTGTCTGCAATGGCTAAAATATTTATGTCACCCATTTCTCTCACACCTCCACTGCATACTGTTAGTATTCATTAGTATTGTATTGTTGTTGGAGGAAACAGCATTCCAATTTCCACCTGGGCTGTTTTATTTAGAATGAGTTGTCAAAACACAGTCAATTAATCATTGTCTCACGTCAAACGATTTCTTGATTTAGATGAATGACAAATATCTAAATGTCTTGGTAAATGATCACAGTGCACCCTGCAGACAGAGTTATGATGTGGGTGAAAAAACACCTCTATTTCTGATCATTTGTGCATCAGTCATTTGTGATTGAGTTCTGTTGAACTTTTGAAGCTTATAGTTCATAGAAAGCGCCAGATGAAAGGTTAGTGTCAGGGGAATCTGAAGCAAATGTCTCATAGTAAAATGGTAAGAGATGGGGCCCACAGTCCACACTAGTGAACAGATAACATGCTCTAATTTACACAACAGTTCCCTCAAGTGGTTGCATTAGACATCTGCAGCCTATATTATTGTTTATTACAAGATGACTGGCGCCCTAATCTGTGCTACAGATCTCCTAGGGCCTGGCAGAATTATATGAGAACCGTCACATTATAATACAGAAATTATGTTTTTGTTGTTAGACATTTCTAAGAACAGCTTCCTTTTGAGGAACACATTCCAAAAACCACCTTCAAAAGGATGTGACCTCTAGTCTGAGCAGTGATGTCCTTTGACAATATGGGGCAGTCAGTATGAGGGGAACTCACCATAAAAAAAAAAAAAATCATAGTAAGCAAGACTGAAACAAGCAAGCTTTAAATCAAGCTTCATACTCTTGAATGAATAATGCTCACCTTTTAAATCAAATGTACAGCAGTTAAGCCCTAGATTCAATCAGATCAATGTTTTGGCGGTGTGGTGACACTGATGGTTTCTCGGAACTGATGACTTCTATGGTTGTGGCTAAATTATAGTGGCAGGTTAGGAGAATTAAGTTAAGGTTAGGGAAAGGCCAAGCTAAAATGCTGTACTCCATCTGGCCACAACTGTAGAAGCCATCAGTTCCGAGACCATCAGTGTCACCACAATGGGACTTGATGACAGCTCTTTAGGCTTACCTCTAACCTTTTCTCATAACACTACAGTTATCCATTTACCATTACTCCAGAAGATGGGCACTTCATATCTAGCAGCATTTTAGTGCTGCGTTAGCCACAAAGGGGCAGCACTGTAATGCAAATGTAACTGTAATCATAAAGAGTCTGATGTAGGTTCAGGTCCCCCCCGTCCATGGAATCTGATATTCATTATGATCTAAAAGGCACAACTGATCCTAGATCATTAGTCCTACTCTGAGTCACGTCATTAGCTAGTGAAGAGAAATAGTAGAATAACTTTTATGTTCAAGCCACTCCTACTTTGTCACTGTACATGCACATTGAAATAACATGACTAATATTGATTTGGGTTCTTTACATTGTGATATCTTATGATACTGATATGGTCATTGGTAGAAACTTTTATGTAAAGTGACTTATATTACAATTGCCAGTGATACTTACATTCAGTATGTGGCCCATGTGGGAATCACTCCAACCCCCTGGAATTGACAGCACCATGTTCTAACCCACATAGCCGCCGAGCCAGTTGTGAACCCACGGATATACTTTATTGAAAAGCCATTTATAAACCCTCCATAGATCATAATGTAGTGGTTCTACAAACCTGCCCTTTGTTAATCTTTCATTCCATTTTTTACAACTTTTTACCAATCGGTTGGGGAGATATTGACCAAAAGGAGGAAGACCCAGGAAAAATAATAAGAACACTAACAAAACAATAAGGTTCCTACACCTGCTAGGACCCCTAATAAAATGGAACTCACATTAGGCTACATCATGTCAAAAAAATAAATAAATCCATCAGTGTGACATATGTGCAATATAATAATTCTGTGATAAAACCCCAATTTAGACTGGCCCACTGGCCAATGGATCTGTATGGCATTTGCCAGAACTGACCTATGACCAGTCCGTTTGTCACAACGGGGTTTGTAGCTAGACCAAAGTGCAGCGCAGTAGTTGTTCGACATATCAATTTAATAAAGAAAGATATTTAACAAACGAACACAAGAACACAAGAACACAAGAACACAAGAACACAAGAACACAAGAACACAAGAACACAAGAACACAAGAACACAAGAACACAAGAACACGTCCTTACAAACAGGTGACATAGAAGACAATGAACCACACACAGGTGTGGAACATACAAACATAAGTAGGCTCCCCAATTAGAGACAACACTTAGCAGCTGCCTCCAATTGGGGACCCAACACAAAACACCATACAGAACTAGATAAACTAGATATGTCAGACTCTGACCATGGCTAAATAGAGAAGCCAAAGAGAGAGCGATGAGAGCAGTTTGTATCAGGACCAACTCAGCAAAGTAATGTGCAGTAAAATCCTGTTGACGAGAATAAAAGCAATGTGTACTTTGCTTCATGTTCTTTTCCTATTGTATGACATAGTTGCCTCTTTACACATTTGATAAGTAATATTTGCATGTAACATTTGATGGGACATTCTTAATATCAGTCCACTTTAATAGCTAATATGAGCATCCCAGTTTGAACATCCCCTTTCTCCATATCCATTTACATTGAATTATTTCCAACACATACTGACATACTGTCTGTATATACTCACAGAGATTGAATAGCAAGTATTGTCGTGATCAGTGCTGTTGATTTCAACGTATTTCCAGCAGCCATAACCTGCCATGTTTGACAGGACAATCAAGTTCAACACTGATGCTACACAGGCCACTACCTGCCTTCCCAGACAAGCCTTCAGCTGAGACAGAGGGAGGAGAGGAGAAGAAATGCCACTTATACAGTATATCTCACTTGTTTTCTCAAAGAACTTGTACGCCTACAAATTGCAGAACTTACAGTGGGAAGATGGAGATTCTGTGCAGCTATGGAAATCCAATTATATTTGTTTTACCTGCCATAACTGATGGATGTTATTAAGATCTATGAAAACTTTGATAAAATAGTCTACTTTTGACTTCTTTTGAGGGAAATTCAGAGCAAAACCACAACACCCCTCAACTCTTTGTGTGCCCCATTATTTTTTATCCAATCCCGCCCCCTTGTTGTCAGAGGAATTTGACCCCTCTGCAGGCCCACACACTCCTCCCCCTTAACTGTTAGATTTCCTCAGTGCAGGACAGGAAATTCTAACTATTGGTTTTGACTGGAAAATTGTTGTAGACCAAGTAGTGCACTATGTAGGGAAATGGGTGCCATTTCAGATAAAGTACTGCTTAAATCAAATCAAATTGTATTGGTCACATACACGTGGTTAGCAGATGTTATTGCGGTTGTAGCGAAATGCTTGTGTTTCTAGCTCTGACAGTGCAGCAATATCTAAGGAATGTAAGGAATGGATTGAGAATATATACATATATGTCAGGGCGGCATTTGACTAAGATACAGTAGCATAGTAAGCTTTATTGCTGATGCAGTATGTAAACACGATTAAGTGACTAAGATACCAAAGAATAGTATAGCGTACAGTTTATACATATGAGATGAGTAGTGCAGATACATAAACATTATTAAAGTGACTAGTGTTTAATTTCCTTAAAGTGGCCGGTGATTTCTAATCTATGTCTATAGGCAGCAGACATGCTCTATATATAGCGTAAGGTGCCATTTCAGATACAGCCTTTGTCTTACCCTCAGCTTATCCATCTAATGAGACAGGTTGATAGGAGTCAAAGTCAGGCTGTTGTTGTTCTGTACAACCTACTCATACTTTCCAAATGCTCTGTATCTAAAGCTACTACAATTGCCAGTGACACATACATTCAGTATGTGGCCCATGTGGGAATCAACTCCGACTCCCTGGTGTTGACAGCATCATGCTCTAACCCACATCGCCTGTTCAAACCTTGTAAACCTATGGATATCCTTTATTGACAACCTGCCATTTGTTATTATTTTGTTATACATTTTTTTACAACTTTTTACCAATCGGTTGTGGAGATATTGACCAAAAGGAGGAAGACCCAGGAAATATAATAAGAACACAAACAAAACAATAAGGTTCCTGCACCTGCTAGGACCCCTAATAAAATCGAACTCACATTAGGCTACATCACGTCAAATAGTTTTTAATTACAAAAATAAATCCATCAGTGTGACATATGTGTAGGCATATAGGCCTACAATATTTTAGTTGATGGAAGAATAAGACATGTTTTTGCTGGTTGGTTAGTAGGGTTGGATCTCTTGTCTTGATTGGTCATCACACGGAGTAGGGACTTGGACAGTGATCACCGGCTAGAAGAGATGACTCACACACTCAATTAAGAGGTTATAACCGTCATGTTAGAACAACATTCAATCACTGATGATAATGCAGATCATCTGTTAGGTGTCTGGTCAAACACAATATTTGAATGATGAGAACAGTCCATTCAGCCCATTCTAGACACACCACAGGCATTGTATTGGTAGACCTCCAACCAAACTTTGCATTTCAAGGTGATGTCTGTTCTAGGTAGGGATGGACTGCATGGGACCAGAGATTTGCCTGAGCATTTACTCACTGGACCATTTTTTCCTCTTGTTGTTCTCATCATTAGCAAAACCATGATAATTCAGTGATAAAACCCCAATTCAGACTGGCCTATTTGCCAGAACTGACCTATGGCCAGTCCGTTTCGGATTCTAGAGGTTCCATTTCTACACTGACTCACCATTAGTGGTCCCGGGGAGCAGCAGTTGACCACCTTGCAGCAGTAGGCAGCCAGCGTGACAGAGATAGCGATGAGAGCAGTTTGTATCAGGACCAACTCAGCAAAGTAATGTTCAGCAGAATTCTGTTGACAAGAATCGGTTCCTATTGTATGACATAGTTGCCTCTTTACACATTTAATAAGTAATATTTGATAGGACATTCTCAATCTCAGCCCACTTTAACATGTAATATGAGCATCCCAGTTACATTTACGTTGAATTATATCCAACACATACTGACATTCTGTCTGTAAATACTCACATTAAACGAAAGGCACGTTTTGTGGTAATCAGTGTCATTGCCTATCCCGTGTTTCCAGCAGACATAACCCGGTCCTCCCATGTATGACACAGAGACTATCAAGTTGAACACTGATGCTACACAGCCCACTACCTGCATCCCCAGACAGGCCTTCAGCTGACAGAGGGAGAAGAGGAGAGGAGAAAAGAGGAGAGGGGAGGGGAGGGGAGCAAAGGAGAGGAAATGCCATTGATACAGCAAACCTCACTTGTTTTTTCAAATAACATGTACGCCTACAAATTGCGTAACTTACAGTGGGAAGATGGAGATTCTGTGCAGCTATGGCCAAAGTCCCAGCTATGATCACCTGTAGAGAGTACAACAGTAAGAGTCATGTCAACCTCATAGTCTCAACACTCAACTCTTTAATTTCTTGCCATTTAACATCAATCAAGTGAGTGCAGGGGGCACATGTATGGGGGTCACTCACAAACACTGATCCAATGATTTGTGGTAAGTCTAGCACCAACATACTCATGTCGTTGGTGAGAATGACTATGACAGCACTGATATGGAACACACTGAGGGCAATCTGAGTCACCTGATGAGGGGAGGAGAGAGGGGTGAAGTAAAATTAACTCATGGATTATAAAACATTATATTGACATTTGATTGGCTTGCCAGACTACACGTCATTTATTTGCTCAGTCTGATTTACCCCTAATGCTTTGGGTTCAGACTCCAGGTACTTTTGTTTTTGCTGAGGATTCCTCTTAAATGTCACTGCGACAAGGGGTCCCTCTGCGCCGGGAACAGAATCTTCATCTGAAAAGAGCATTTGAGTAAGCTGTGTAGCGTTAGACCGCTGAACCTTCTGCAATACAACCCAATTGACCAAATAGATTGAAATGTTCTTAGGGGAACAACATATTGCACAAGATTAAACATCATGATATTGAGGCTTTTTGCAAAAAAATATTGCTGTTCACATGCAGATGTTCTCATATGAGATTGAGAACTTTGGCTTCATCCCGGCTGAAAATGAGTAAGCTATATAAAGTTGGGTTTGTTTTCCAATTTGTTTTCAATGCTAACATGCAGATCTGAGTCCAGATTGTCTCATTGTTACTAACCATGCAATCCAATGATATTTGTTTTACCTGCCATAACTGTTGGATGTTATTAGGATCTCTGAAATCTTCGACAATCTTTCGAATAGTCTACTTTTTACTTCTTTTATGGAAATTCAGAGCAAAATCACCAAAGCCTTTAAGGTCTTTGTGTGCCCCGTTATTTTTTATCCAATCCCGCCCCCTTGTTGTCAGAGGAATTTGACCCCTCTGCAGGCCCACACACTCCTCCCCCTTAACTGTTAGATTTCCTCCGTGCAAGACAGGAAATTCTAACTTATGGTTTTGACTGCAAAATAGTTGTAGACTATGTCTGTGTTCAAAATGGCACCCTAAGTAATGTTCCATATAACGAAGGGCAGGGATCATCAACTAGATTCAGCTACTGGACGATTTTTTTCATGAGCAGATGTTCGTGGGTCGGAAGATAATTACAAATACTTTTTTAACTACAAATGAACCGCAAGAGGTCCACATATATATAATATTGACTAAAACATTTCAAAATGTCCAACTTGCTTACATTTGTATATGATCATATGTATCGCTCTATTATGCCTGGGAACAGAATTCCAGAATTAAAATGACTGATTTCATGGTGTTTTTAGAGTCTTTTATGTCCAACAACTAAAATAAATAAATAAAATATTATTTAAAAAATGTTTGGGTTAAAAAAACTTGTGGGGCCAAATAAAACCACCTGCAGGCCAAATTCAGGTCGTGTGCCATTTCAGACGCAGCCTATGTCTTAAACCAAGTTTATCCATCTAATGAGGCAGGCTGTGCCATGGTTCCACCTGTCACCAGAGGGCGGCAGAGAGCGTCCTAGAGTCATTAATGACACAGGTGTGGCCTATTTCCCTGTTAAAAGAGGTGTGTTGTCTGTTGTCCTTTGCAAAAGCGTCAATTGTTTGCTGTGTGCGGTTGTCGCATGAGTGAGGTTTTGAGACTTAGTGTTTGTTGTTTTCCCCAGTGTTACTGTGATCCTTTGGTTGCTGTTTCTCAGTGAAGTATTATGTTTAACTTTAACCACTGATTCCACATCTGGTCTCTTCTCTGCACCTGGGTCCAACCTCACCATGTCACAGGTTGATAGGAGTCAGAATCCAGTTGTTTTTGTCCTGTACAACCTACTCATAAAGAACAGAGGACTGATAAACTACAGTCAACTTTCCGCTATCGGTTTGGATAAAATCTTGAAAATGGGTTGTTCAAAAGAAATGAAAGGATTCTGAAATTTGATTAGATCATGTAATCCAGTCAACGGTTTTGATCTGGATTCAACCTTCAGTATGTGTTGTTCAAAACTTTTTAGTAGGATTGGGATACCTTTGATCCCCCCCAAAAAATCAGGATTATCCTGATCCCAGCAGAAGGGTGGATTCAGGGTGGATTTCAGGAACAAAATGTAATAAAACCTTAGAATTGGTCAAATAATACAACATTTGTATCATATAGTATATATACACATTTATATTTTGCACTTGATTTGTTTAACCGTTACAGTGATAAAGTAGATAAAGCAGACATTAGGTTACCTATTAAGCCTTTCAATACAGTAAAGTACAAAAAAAAAGATTGTCCCCATAAAATAATCCCCCAAACAGATGTCAATATCAAACAAAAATAATATATTTAATTTTAACTGTCATTGTTACGATGCATGGGTAGGGAACGAGGCGCAGAGCTGGATTGAACAGACATTCCTTTACTATGGCATTATGTTCAGCATAAACATGTTACCTTGTGCCAGTAACAAAACACACAGGACACTAAACTAAGGCCTATATAATAAGACTATTTTTATTTCACTCCCTCAGCCTGAGACACATATCAGATTAGGGAATCTGCAAATTGATTGAAAAAGGCATCCAGTTTGAGCACTTTCAGTGTGGGAAAACCTGTTTTATCCATTCACAATAAGTAGCAACTTCTGACCTGCATTCTTTTCACATTAGTCATTGTGATACCATACTATATGCTACAGAACTGGTCTGACACTTGTTTTATGTATTTTTTTTTTTTAACTAGGAAAGTCAGTTAAGGACAAATTCGTATTTACAATGACAGCCTACAGTACCTACAGGGTCAGCCCCTGGAGCAAATTAGGGTTAAGTACCTTGCTCAAGGACACATCAACAGGTTTTTCACCTTGTCGACTCGGGTATCCGAACCAGCGACCTTTCGGTTATGGCCCAATGCTCTAACCGCTAAGCTAACTGCAAGAACCATTATGTAAGCACCATTGTGTGTGAGCCTATTGTTTCCGGCTAATCTGTCAAATAACAGTCAGGTATTTGAACTGGTACATCAGCATCCTTATGTACTCTACCCTATTGTAAATTGACTGGCAGTGCCAGTATGTTTGATGACATGGGTTGATTCAGCGGTGACATTACTTATTTTATCAGTGAATCACTAAAAGTGATTACACTAGTCCTATTGTGTCAGTGATCTATGGTGGGGATAGAAGGCCTTGTTACATTATGTCACCTTGCCTACTGAGAAATGTTAATGTAGTCTGTTACATTTTAAAGATGCACTATGCAGAAATCTCTCCGCCATTTGCTGGTTGCTAAAATTCTAATATCAGTTTATGTGACAAAACAAGCAAGTATAGTGTAGAGAATTCCCAAAAGTTACCTATTGCAGCTTTAATTTGAAGTAAAACAGCAATTGAGTGTACTATTCATTAAATATAATTTCTCCAAAATATAATATGGAAAATATTTGCACATCATTCTGCACTCATAGGAAGCAATTTGCATGTCAGCACACACACATGCCTGGTTTGAATTACATTAATCTGTGTACACTGTACAAGTCACAGTATAGTAGATAGTCTCGGAAATCCCAGACCTGTCAAAAGCACTGTTAATGTGGGAGGCAATCAATTATGCATATAAAGCCTGGACTGCTGATGCTTTGTATTGGCCATTGAGAGGCTTTGAAGCCATCGGGCGGCCATATTGGCACTCCCAAGTAGGAGGAGTCCTCCATAGGAATTAATGGATTTCCACAGTATTTCAATTAAACGTTTCAAGGACAAAATTACATATATTTAAGTATTTTGTTGTTGTAGTGGTGACAGTAACATTAGTAATCTCTAAGGTGATACTTTAGGGAAAATGTTTTTATATATTTTTTTTTTGTATGTTTAGCTCACAATATAATGTAAAAGTATGCATTAAGGTGTTTGTAATAGAATAAATGTGGCAAAAACGAATGTAGACATTAATAAAAGCAATCCTATAGCTTCCAAAATATTTTGTACAATGGTGGGGGAGTACCAAGATCAGGCCAAGATGGAGGCACGGTGGCTTCAACACAGCGCCCCCTATCAGTCATCTAGTGTATAGGGTATGCAAGGATTATCACTAGTTACCACAAACACAACGTCAAAATAGACTATATCGTAAAAAGTCACAAAACAAAAATGTGTCTTTTGGTCTTAATTTAAGTTTAAGGTTAGGCATGCAGTTAGCAGTGTGGTTAAGGTTCTGGTTAGGTTTAAATACATTTGTTAAGAAAATACATTGTAGAAATAGGTGGGCTTTAAGACTTTGTGGCTGTGGTAACTAGTGAAGACTGGGAGACTATTAGCAGGTCTAGAAACTGTTACTAGAGAGAACCCCTCATTCGCAGATTCTTCCACACCCGTCAACCAAACTCATGGGAAAACCCCGGGGGGTGGGACTTAATGACTAACCTGAAGCTCATCCAATTGGCACTTGCGATGGATGCAGATTGGCCAATGGGTTATTATTTGGCATATCTTGAGGAGACACATTTCGGTGTCATTTCATTCTGTAAATAATTTGTATTCCTCTCGCTATAAGGACTGACTTTGTTTGTCTGTCACATAATATATGTGTTGTGTATCAGTATTTAATAGTATAGTCTAAGAGTCGTTCAGAAAAAATATGTATCTACATTTAATGCCGTAGATAACATCCTATGTTGCATGGGGACAGCTAGCTAGCCACCACCTACTTTGGCTAGCTAATTTCGAGGATGTCATATCAGTTCTCAACTGTCTTGCTATCAATAAGCTAGCTAGTTAATTGTACAAACGTATCCAAACATCAGCTACTAAATGACAGCATTGGAATGAGCAGGTGACATGACACCCCAGCGTCGAACTGACGTTTGAATAAGGTAAGAAAACGAGCTAGCTAACGACGTCAAATTGCTAGCTACATTCCGTGTTTGTTTCCTCGTCATACGTCAGATTATGTATGCACCTGATCAAATCGTGCATGGTTTGCTATACTGGCTAGATAGCCCTACAGTAAACATGTCCTAGTAGATGTGCTGTTTTACAGTAATTTACATGTTCCATGGGGGTTTTCTCAATGAGGGTCCTTCCTCATCCATGATTAAGCAAGGCCTGGTAGTGACACATTCTTCCTTCTTCTCTCGCGCATCATCACTCGCTGCTGCTGACTGGCCTTTACTCAGTGATGTCACCGATTGAACATGCAAGACAATTGCTGCAGTGATGATGAAAATTACTCTGCTCTTAATATTTTATCTAATCTGTTGGGGCTTTTGAATGTTGTGATTGAAAATGGAAGCAAGATGGTGTGTTGTTTAGGCAGTCAGTGTTGCATCCCTTTCTATGCATGTATGCCCTAGGAAGAAGTGTTCAGAAAGTGCTGTATGCCAAAACATTCGGAGGTAAAAGTGCTCCAAGTTGACCCATTTTGCATACCCCACAATACCATGAAACATCCATGTCTTTATCACTGGAAAAGATAAGCGGTTGAACTTGATATCATTTAAAAGCTTACAAACAGTGATGAAGACATGGAGGTTTCATGGTATGCAAAATAAGTAAACTTTGAGCACTTTTATCTCCTGAATGTTGCAGCTTTCTAATACAAAAAGTCACTTTCTGAGCACTTCTACAATGGGCAAATATTTATGGGAGGTTTCGTTCAAAACAAAAGGGGTGCTGTCAAAAAGTGATTGAATTCAAATGGATTTACCCTTATGTCAAATAGTTTTGTCAGGAATCAGAATACAGGTAGTAACCTTTTTTTTTTTTTTACCTATTTGGTTGCAAGATACCAGTAGTACACTAGGTTAGGCCAAATCATGTTTGTGCGCAACTGGTTTTCACCTTCAGTTTTATGAGGTACAGTAGCAGCCTGCAGCTAATGGTGCAATCAGGCTTCACTCAGATAATAGGCCTACATTCTAATGAGGCTACATCCTGTTTGTTTAGATACCAGTTTTAATCTTTGAATGCCATTTATTCAGAACTTATCCCAGATTTGTATTGCCTAAGTGTTTTGTTGTTTTCCCAAAAAGGCACATTTCTAGCAAATCTTTAAAAAACAACTCCATCCTTATTTTGGTTAATATAGCCTAGCCATAAGCCAATTTTTGGGGGGAGAAATTGAGCTGGGATTTATGATGGTCTAATAGAATTAACTTGAAGGCATTCCATGACCCTTAACAACATTGTCATAATAACAGCATGCCTTTCTTTTTGTACACAGGTCCTACAAAGTACATTTGGGCATGCATGCATGCAGCCAGTTGAGACCATCATGAGGGCACCCCAGGCCAGCAGGAGCCTGTGAGCGACCATACCACCCTCTCTGTCTACTCTGTATTCTAACCAGCAAATGTTCTCCTCAGGTGTTAGGTCTAGCTTCTCTCTCACCCTTGCTATGCCCCTGTCACTGCTTTGGGGATAGAGGGACGGCCATAAAGGGAAGCTAGAGGGGCATCATATTGGGTTAGTTAGACAGGCGGACGCTGTATTTCCCCCTGCTATGCCCCAGCTGCCCCAGCCCCTACAGCTATGAGCTCTGCCCTGTGGAGCCAGGAAAAGCCCAGTGGGGGCTTCAGGGAGGACTGGCGCTTCTACATGGTGGTCAAGGTAAATAAACGTATGTTTAAAGAGCTACTGTATATGCCGATTGGCACGTGTGTTTTTCTGTTGCTCAGGGCGGCAGGTAGCCTAGCGGTTAGAGCGTTGGGCTAGTAACCGAAAGGTCGCCCGTTCGAATACCCGAGCCGACAAGGTGAACAAAAAAAACCTGTCTGTGTCCTTGAGCAAGGCACTTAACCCTCCAGGGGCGCCATACTACTATGGCTGACCCTGTAAGTAGGTCGTCATTGTAAATAAGAATTTGTTCTTAACTGACTTGCCTAGTTAAAGATTAAATAAATAAATAAAATTAGAAAGGCCAGATTTAAGTCTTGTAGGTGTACTTCCTGACCGATTCTACATTTGGTTAATGATGCTTGTCCCCCATGAGACACTGTAGACACGGAAACCTATTTCACTTCCTCAAAATTCCTAGAAGTAAGTGCTGTATTTCTCAAGTAAAATTTGCAACATGCTGTCTTATTTAAACAGTCTCACTGTCTGCTATTTTTAATTTAACCTTTATTTAGCTAGGCAAGTCAGTTAAGAACAAATTCTTATTTACAATGACTGTCTACCCCGGCCAAACCTGGACGATGCTGGGCCAATTGTGCGCTGCCCTATGGGACTCTTAATCACGGCCGTATGTGATACAGCCTGTATTTGAACCAGGGACCGTAGTGACGCATCTTGCACTGAAATGCAGTGCCTTAGACCTAAGCCCTCTATTGAATTGAGAGCAATCACTGCAGCGGTTCACCCCATGTTAGTGGGCAAATGGACATCGTCAAATCAAAACCATATCTTAATTTACCCATTGTGACGCACGGATACTCCAAACTCTATTTTAGACGAGACTGACTTTATAAGCAAAATTATCCATTTACATGGCCACATAGGTAATTTTTAAAGGTATTCATTGCTTTTTAAAAGTAGTCGCTCTTTAAGAAGTTAATTAATTTTGCTAGGGATTATTCAAGATTTTGTACATGTTTATTTATTTATCGAGGGTTTATTTTGTGTTTCATATTTTGTTGTGTTGTCTATTGTGTGTTTGAGAATAAACTCAGGAAGATAAGTCCTGATGTACTAATGGGTATCTTTTTGATTATGTTTGAATTGGCTCTGTATTCCCTATGTAGTGCACTACTTCTGCCCAATGGGCCCTGGTCAAAAGCAGTGCACTATATAGGGAATAGGGTGCCATTTCAGACACAGCCTGAGACTCTTAATAACTCAACAAAATTCCACTAAGGAGTGTACAGTGGAGAAGCCCCCCCAGAAGACCCTGAGGATCCCCCGGGGCAGCATGGGACAGGCCTGCCAGGAGAGGAACAGCCTTGGGCGCACGCTGCCCCCCAGCAAGGGCAAGAGGAGCCTCCGCGTCCTGGACCAGATCAACGTGGTGCTGAGCCTGGATGAGCGGTTGGTCCATATCTAATTAATGGATAGTGACACTTTATCATGCTATATAGCAATTTTGTAAAAAAAAAAGACAAAGTTTGAGAAACAACAATACTCACATTTGACATACACTACATGACCAAAAGTATGTGGACACCTGCAAAACAGATTTCAGAACATTGCTGCGGGGACTTGCTTCCATTCAGCCACGAGCACTAGTGAGGTTGGGCACTGATGTTGGGCGATTTGGCCCGGCTCATAGACGGCGTTTTAATTCATCCCAAAGGTGTTCAATAGGGTTGAGGTCAGGGCTCTGTGCAGGGCAGTCAAGTTCTTCCACACCGATCTCTACAAACCATTTCTGTATGGACCTCGCTTTGTGCACGGGGGCTTTGTCATGCTGAAACAGGACCTTCCCCAAACTGTTGCCACAAAGTTGGAAGCACAGAATCGTCTAGAATGTCATTGTATGCTGTAGCGTTAAGATTTATTTTCAATGTAACTAAGGGGCCTAGCCCGAACCATGAGAAACAGCCCCAGACCATTATTCCTCCACCACCAAACTTTACAGTTGGCACACTATGCATTCGGGCAGGTAATGCTCTCCTGGCACCCGTCATACCCAGATTTGTCCGTCAGACTACCAGATGGTGAAGTGTGATTCATTACTCCAGAGAACACGTTTCCACTGCTCCAGAGTCCAATGGAAGCGAGCTTCACATCCCTCCAGCCGACGCTTGGCGTTGCGCATGGTGATCTTAGGCTTGTGTGCGGCTGCTCGGACATGGAAACCCATTTCATGAAGCTCCCGACGAACAGTTATTGTGCTGAGGTTTCTTCCAAAGGCAGTTTGGAAATTGGTAGTGAGTGTTGCAACCGAGGACAGACGATTTTTACGCGCTTCAGCACTCGGTGGTCCCGTTCTGTGAGCTTGTGTGGCCTACCACTTCGCGGCTGAGCCGTTGTTGCTCCTAGACGTTTTCAATTCAAAATAACAGCAATAACAGTTAACTGTGGCAGCTCTAGCAGCGCAGAAATTTGACCAACTGACTTGTTGGAAAGGTGGCATTCCTATGACAGTGCCACGTTGAAATTCACTGAGCTCTTCAGTAAGGCCATTCTACTGCCAATGTTTGTCTATGGAGATTGTATGGCTGTGTGCTCATTTTTATACACCTGTCAGCAACGGGTGTGCCTGGAATAGCCGAATCCACTAATTTATACTGGTGTGTGTGTATATATGTAGATAGATAGATATAGATAGATATATATATATGCATGCGTATAAAAAAAGTAATATGTGTATGATATAACTTTTAATACTTGTGTTATCCTCTGGCATTCAAATGCACATCTTGTTGTTATGTGTTTGATTTGCAACCAATTCATTACATTCAGGGACCTCCTGGAGCTGGATGAGAAGCTAGCTGAGCTGCTGTTCCCCATCACCAACTGTGAGGAGCGCTATGCCCTGCTGTGCAACAAGCCCCGCCTAGAGCGGGCCAGAGACATCGACTGCGGCTCCAAGGTGCGCCTGCAGCTGCGTTCGGGGGATGAACCTTTGCCTGGGGTAGTCCGATTTAAAGGATCGCTCCTCCCTGACAGGGCTCTCTCCGGGGTCTGGTTTGGAGTGGAGCTGCTGGTGAGAAACCTCATCTTTACCATTCTATTAAAATGCACTTCGTAAGAAATTGACCCTCAGTTACGTATATAGAGTAGAATAGAATAACTTTATTTTTCCCATAGGGAACTTCAGTTATGTGTGTGATATCGCCTATCGTTCCTTGAGGATTTCATAACAGCTAAAGCTAGTAAATTGACTCTCTCTCTTGCCATAGCATACATTCTGTAAAGATGTACTAAAGTAGCGGGCTATAAAGGCGTGTTTATTGGAGCACAATGTTGTTTATTCCTCTGTGTCCAGTTGTAGGCTGGGTGAGTGGGTGGAGGAGCCGGGCGAGAGGCAAGGCTGACCCTTGCTCTCTATAAAGGGTTTAGCACATTCTTGGGTTTCAGATCAGCGTCTTGATTGAATGCCAGACTTGTATCACAATCCAGAATACTTACTGTACATTTACAGGCAACAATGTTTACATCTTGTCTTTGTCATACACACATACATTTAACGTTGCCAATACTGAAAAGCCCTACATGAAGTGCAGTGTTGCAGTGTATAGGATCCTGTAACTACACCCTGTAACTGTCGATTATCCCTGTGTAATAGCAAATATTATTCAGTTTGGCGCCTTACGGCTACTCTCTGCAATGAAACATTTTGAGTATGCTGTTATGCCCTCCACAGTATCGATCTGAAACCCTCATCATCCCAGATGCATGATTTTCTCTTCCCTGTTCCCTCCCCTGTAGAATGCTGAGTAGGCAGGTTACTGTAGCTGATCTCACCTTACTGTAATGAGAGCTCATGCCTTTTGTATCAGCTCAGCCCATTGTTAGGCTTTTCCTGTGATGCTAAGCCTAGGGTTAGGGTTAGGGAAGAGGTTAAGGGTCAGGGTAATTCTTGGGCATTACTGGGTGAAGGATTAGGGGAAGGGTTAGAGTGACTGAATAAGCCACATGCAACTTGCACTCACAAGTTATCCCACGTTTAACATACTGTATGTAACCTATGCCTCTTCCTAGGAGGAGGGCAGAGGCCAGGGCTTCACAGAGGGCTCCTACCAGGGCCGACAGCTGTTCCGCTGTGAGGATGAGTGCGGGGTGTTTGTGGCCCTGGACAAGCTGGAGCTGTGGGATGATGAGGAGGAGGAGGAGGAGCTGGGGCAGCTAGAGGTGGATCACGTCACCCTGGAGGAGGAGGAGGAGGAGGAGGAGGAGGAGGAGGAGGAGGAGGAGAGAGGTTTCCATCCGCTGGAAATCAACTCAAGGGTCCTGGTCCAGACCATAGAGGGGCCAGAGAGGGGAACCATCATCTTCTGTGACCTGCTGCCTGGGAACGAGAGCCTTGGGTACTATGTGGGAGTAGACATGGTAAGGGTTGAGACGCTGGTCCGATACAGGGGCCTCACTGAGTGGGACCTCTACAACCTGCTTCTGTGTGCTGTAGAATGGCAGACTTGCAATGTAAATGCTGTCAGAGTGGATAATACCTTCTCTGCTGTTAACACAAGGTGAAGGTAAAATGTCCACCATAAATATTATATAATAATGCTATATTTATAGAACATGGCTAACAACTTATAAATTACATCTAAAGTTAAGCAAGATCATAGTTCAAGTATCCCCTGTAAGGTTGTTTGTTTGATTTTATTATTGTCTATCCAGAAAAGCAAAGATAATTCATATTGTTTATTTAGCAGTCTAACAACCAGCTGCTGGTGTCTATGTTTACTGTTGCCAATGTAATCAGATAGCATAGCAGTTAAGGAAAGGGAACATGCATTTGACTGCTGGTTGTTAGTAGTAGTAGCAGCAGCAGTGAGCCCACTCAGTCTACTCTGGCCTGGGACACACACAAAGGGCAGTAGTCACGAGGGAGTGAGGTAAAGATGCAGGCTGCGTCCCCAATGGCACCCTATTCCCTATTTAGGGAACTACTTTTGACCACAACCCAATGGACCCTGTTCAAATGTAGTGCTCTAAATAGGCAATAGGGTGCCATTGGGGATGTAGCTACAGCAATGGTCTGTATGACTAGTAGCATGGCACAGGGCCAGCGGGTTGGCCGGGCAGCCAAGGAAAGGAGAGTCCACTGCTCCGTCCACTCTGCTCCAACCTCGCCCAGCATGCAGAGAGCATCAACAACACTCTGACAGGCCATAAACAAAACAGCTTAGTGTTAGGCTATATTTGTGTAACGTTTTTGTTTATTTGGGATCTATTTTAGCCCACAATGGGGCCAACCTTCCAAGAGTACATAGATTAGTGTGGTGGAGTAGAGCAACCAGTACTGGAGAACTTTGACCCTGCTTCCTGGTGATTGGAATAAGCACCCCTCTGTTTTGAAGATGTGGTGTAAGTACAGGTTTTAGGAGATGAGGAACGACCACAGGAGTAATCGGTTGCTGTCTCCGGCTCTTCCAGGACAATCCTATTGGGGACTGGGATGGTGTTATCGACGGGAAGCTGCTGTGTAATTTCGCCAGTCTGGAGCACACCCGTCTAGTCCCCATCTGTGACGTAATGCCAGGTGAGTCGAGCGGTCCGGTAGTCTATTCTTTCTCTACTTTTTTTCTCACATCAATTGTATTGATATTTAAACTCACCCTTATTTGGATTCTATAAATTATAACTGAAGAAGCTTCAGTATTGTCTATTAGCCAGTTATAGTCAGTTAGGTAGTTATGAGTGCAGTATTTGTGGTGGGGGGTGAGTGAACACAACATCACTAAGCGGAGTGTTGTGTGCTAGGGTTTTACTGGCAGTAATTGTAACAGTGTTGTGTGCTAGGGCTTTACTGGCAGTAACAGTGTTGTGTGCAAGTGTTTTACTGGCAGTAACAGGAACAGAGTGTTGTGTGTTACTGGCAGTAACAGGAACAGAGTGTTGTGTGCAAGTATTTTACTGGCAGTAACAGTGTTGTGTGTTTTACTGGCAGTAACAGTGTTGTGTGCAAGTGTTTTACTGGCAGTAACAGGAACAGAGTGTTGTGTGCTAGTGTTTTTAATGGCAGTAACAGTAACAGTGTTGTGTGCTAGTGTTTTTAATGGCAGTAACAGTAACAGTGTTGTGTGCTAGGGTTTTACTGGCAGTAACAGGAACAGAGTGTTGTGTGTTTTACTGACAGTAACAGGAACAGAGTGTTGTGTGCTAGGGCTTTACTGGCAGTAACAATGTTGTGTGTTTTACTGGCAGTAACAGTAAGAGTGTTGTGTGCTAGTGTTTTTACTGGGAGTAACAGTAACAGTGTTGTGTGATAGTGTTTTACTGGCAGTAACAGTGTTGTGTGCTGGTGTTTTACTGGCAGTAACAGTAACAGATTGTTGTGTGCTAGTGATTTACTGGCAGTAACAGGAACAGAGTGTTGTGTGTTTAACTGGCAGTAACAGATTGTTTTGTATTAGGGTTTTACTGGCAGTAACAGGAACAGAGTGTTGTGTGCTAGTGTTTTACTGGCAGTAACAGAGTGGTGTGTGTTTTACTGGCAGTAACAGAGTGGTGTGTGTTTTACTGGCAGTAACAGAGTGGTGTGTGTTTTACTGGCAGTAACAGGAACAGAGTGTTGTGTGCTAGCGTTTTACTGGCAGGAACAGAGTGTTGTGTGTTTTTCTGGCAGTAACAGTAACATTAAGCGTGTTGTGTGCTAGTGTTTTACTGACAGTAACAGTAACGGAGTGTTGTGTGCTAGTGTTTTACTGACAGTAACAGTAACGGAGTGTTGTGTGCTAGTGTTTTACTGACAGTAACAGTAACATAGTGTTGTGTGCTATTGTTTTACTGGCAGTAACAGGAACAGAGTGTTGTGTGTTTTACTGGCAGTAACAGAGTTTTGTGTGCTAGTGTTTTACTGGCAGTAACCGTAACAGAGGCTCTTTTGTTTGGTGGCTCTGTTTGTTTTTGAAAGTCAAGTGAGATGCTGCTCTTCTCAGCCTCTTTGTTCTTGCCATTGGTTTTTATTTATTTGTTTGTGTGTGCTGTCTGATGGTTCAGATGCTTTGACGTTTTTTGGTCTCCTTGGACATACTTGTTCATTTTGTTTAATGCATTTTCTCTTTGAAAAGCTTTTTGCTCTCTGAAACCTAAGACTGATAATGTTAACCTGTACTTGAAAGTCTATGGTATTGATTGAAAGTATGCTTTTCACTTTGCATCAGTCTCCTGTAGATTTTGTGACTGAGTAAATACCGGTGTATATTGCACAATCCTTAAGCCCTTGCCACTGCTTTACCAGGCCCCACAGCCACCAATCATTATTAGACCTATTTCCTATTGTAGCAGCCCTATACTTTGTAATGGTGCTATGATGGGAGGGCATTACTGTATAGTGTACCTGCCAGAACCAGCACCTGTAACAAGACACACGGCTGTGCGCTGTAGGGATTTCACTTGTTTTTGCATAGGGGGAGTGTTGTTCTACACTGTTGTTATACTGGGCTGTGTGTTTGCAGAGTTCTCCATGCAGGACCAGAGGCTGCAGAAGCACAGTTTTGCCCCCAGAGCCAGCAGCAGTGACAAGTCCTCCTCTGGCCAAAGCAAACCAAAGAGCAAAGGTACTGCTGCTGGCTTCACGTGTATGCACTAACACTATAACACTTTAAAAATTATTATATATATTTTTTAACATGGTGTTAGTGTGCTGATGTGATATTGGCTGAGGTTTCTGTCATTGGAATGTTGTAAGGGAAATCATATCAATAAGGCATGATGATTTTTTGATGAGTTTTGAAGAAGTTCTAATTTGGAATCCAGAGCTTACAGTTGAAGTCGGAAGTTTACATAAACTTAGGTTGAAGTCATTAAAGCTCATTTTTCAACCACTCCAAAGATTTCATGTTAACAAACTATAGTTTTGGCAAGTCTGTTAGGACATCTACTTTGTGCATGACACAAGTAATTCTTCCAACAATTGTTTACAGACCGATTATTTCACTTATAATTCACTATATCACAATTCCAATGGGTCAGAAGTTTACATACACTAAGTTGACTGTGCCTTTAAACAGCTTGCAACATTCCAGAAAATGATGTCATGGCTTTAGAAGCTTCTGATAGGCTAATTGACATCATTTGAGTCAATTGGAGGTGTACCTGTGGATGTATTTCAAGGCCTACCTTCTAACTCAAGTGACTCTTTGCTCGACATCATGGGGAAATCAGCCAAGACCTCCGAGAAAAAATTGTAGACCTCCACAAGTCTGGTTCATCATTGGGAGCAATTTCCAAACACCTGAAGGTACCTAATTAATCTGTACAAACAATAGTATGCAAGTATAAACACCATGGGACCAGTGCAGATCAATCCCAGAACAACAGCAAAGGACCTTGTGAAGATGTTGGAGGAAACAGGTACAAAAGTATCTATATCCACAGTAAAACAAGTCCTATATCGACATAACCTGAAAGGCCGCTCATCAAGGAAGAAGCCACTGCTCCAAAACCGGCATAAAAAATCCAGGCTGCGGTTTGCAACTGCACATGGGGACAAAGATTGTACTTTTTTGAGAAATGTCCTCTGGCCTGATGAAACAAAAATAGAACTGTTTGGAGGAAAAAGGGGGAGGCTTGCAAGCCTAAGAACAAGCACGGGGGTGGCATCATCATGTTGTGGGGGTGCTTTGCTGCAGGAGGGACTGGTGCACTTCATAAAATAGATGGCATCATGAGGAAGGAAAATTATGTGGATATATTGAAGCAACATCTAAAGACATCAGTCAGGAAGTTAAATCTTGGTCGCAAATGGGTCTTCCAAATGGACAATGACCCCAAGCATACTTTCAAAGTTTTTGCAAAATGGTTTAAGGACAACAAAGTCAAGGTATTGGAGTGGCCATCACAAAGCCCTGACCTCAATCCTATAGAAAATTTGTGGGCAGAACTGAAAAAGCATGTGCGAGCAAGGAGGCCTACAAACCTGACTCAGTTACACCAGTTCTGTCAGGAGGAATGGGCCAAAATTCACCCAACTTATTGTGGGAAGCTTGTGGAAGGCTACCCGAAACGTTAGATCCAAGTTCAACAATTTTAAGGCAATGCTACCGAATACTAATTGAGTGTATGTAAACTTCTGACCCACTGGGAATTTGATAAAATAAATAAAAGCTGAAATGAATCATCCTCTCTACTATTATTCTGACATTTCACATTCTTAAAATAAAGTGGTGATCCTAATTGACCTAAGACAGGGAATTTTTACTAGGATTAAATGTCAGGAATTGTGAAAAACTGAGTTTAAATGTATTTGGCTAAGGTGTATGTAAACTTCCGACTTCAACTGTGTGTGACTGGGACGGAGTGGAGTGGGGAGTTACTGAACCGTTGTGTTCCTTGCATGGCTGCTGACCTGCTCAGTGTGCTGAGGATCTGCCTCCCCGTTCCCTCGCTCTATCCTTTTCTCTCGCTCTCCTCTCCCCACCTGTCCTGCTGTCATTAATGACAGTGTATGCTTTGAACAACCAGCCAAAAACACACGCAGCAAACACATACCTGCTTCTTTTCTGTTTCTTTGTTGACTTGTGTTATCTCCAGGCTTAGGTCTACAGTGTGGGAGTAGAAGCAAGTCAGAGTTTTATTATACTTTAAATGGCAGCTCTGTTGACCACCCAGTCCAGGCCAAATCCAAAGGCCAATGGTACATTGATGAAGGTAAAACACCAGCAAGATACAGTACTGAGACTCCCAACTGTCTTAATAGCAGGGTCCTGTTAATGCATGGTTGTTCTACAGTATCTTTTTTACTAGTCAGTGAACAAATAAAGGGCCGGGACGATGTGGGGTAGGTAGCCTACATGGGGTGAAAGTTGTACCGTTGTCTTCATCTTCGGTGATGATCATGTTCCTTACAGCATGGTGGTGGTGATGAATGGATAATTGACAAGTGAAACCGAGGGATTGAAAATGATTGAGTCATGTAAAGCCTGTGTGTAAAGTTATAGAGCTATCAGTGGCCTCTAGGGTGAGGATGACCCAGTGGAGATGACTCCTCTATGTCATAGGAATGAGAGAAATCCTGTCACAGCTGCTCTCTCTCTTCTGTTTCATCTCCTCTGTTTTGTTTTTCATCACTGCCTTCTTCCCATATGTTCAGGTCCATCATATTCATGTTTGGTGGTATATTGTATTATTTTGCATTTTTTATGTGTTGATCTTGTGACTCACCCATCTCTCTTATGTATTATTCTGTGGCTGTCTCCATGTGGTGGCATTTAGATTTTCTCAACACATTACATTTTCAACTCCCATGGGAAGTAAATAAAAATGTCCTTGTGTCACATTTTGTGTTTCTGATTACAGTGAATGTAAACATGTGTATACACTTTATAGTGAAAGTGTTTATAAGCCAATGTTATATTTGGTTTGCTAATGCTGATATGAAGTTGTGACACCACTTGCACTCTCCCTATTCAGAACCTTGACAAAAAAGTCAAATTAATATCTGATGAGTCCACATTGCTAGAAGCTCTCTGCCAGTATAGTATCTGCTGCAGTGAAAATTGATTGATTGTCTGTCTGTTGTTTTCCTCTGCAGTCGGGGAGGACCCTGCCAAGTCCCTCACAGACACACCCCCTGACTTCAATGAAGCCACTCCTCCTACCAGGGCCCCACCCACTGCTTCCTTGTCCACTGATAACAAGTTCCATTCCCTGCCCTTCAGCCTGAGCCGTAAGACGGGGCCCAATGGCAGCATGAGCCATGGACCCCTCTCCCTCTCTGTCCAGTCAGTGATGGGAGAGCAGATGCCAGAGCCCCCATCCCCTACCCCTCCCTCCCTGCGGCCCCCCTCGCCCACAAGCTCTCGTGGGGGTGGGGGTGTGCCTGGTCTGGAGGTGGGGTCCCTGGTGGAGGTGAAGGAGAACCCGCCCCTGTGTGGGGTCATCCGCTGGGTGGGGCTGTCCCCGGGACTACCGGAGCCACTGGCTGGCCTGGAGCTGGTGAGCGATCATTACGCTGACAGGAAGGACTGTTTTTCTTTGTAGCCTCTGAGACCTGGTTGTTTTGTCTTGTGTTTTTCCCAATAACATTGTCACAACAAGTGAACTAAGGATTTAAGGAAACCTTCAGAGAAACCAAGTTAAAAAAATATATAATTCTTTGTTAGGTTTGGAATAAACAAGTTTAATACTGTATCATTACTAGCTATATGTTTAGTATAATATCATACAGCTAACTGCACTGATAACACCATGATGGCCTTGTCTGGTTCTGCTCTCTCAGGAGGAAGAGTGTGTTGGCTGTACTGACGGCACCTTTCAAGGTACGCGCTACTTCAGCTGCGCGCCCAAGAAAGCCCTGTTTGTGAAGCTGAAATGCTGCCGGCCTGACTCCCGCTTCCCCTCCCTACACCACTCCTCTAACCCCATAGAGAGATGCAACTCTATCGGTGAGTCACTGGTGTCACCTGCCAGTCCTGCGCTGAATTACAAATTGACCCCTAACCTAGCTACTTCCCCTAGGATTGGACGGGTAAAAGTAATATAAGGACGTTTCCCAGGATTGTCAACTTAAACTTCACTGTTTGTGTCTGTCCAGCTTTCGGGGGTTATCTGAGTGAGGTGGTGCATGAGAACACTCCTCCACGCACTGAGAATGATGGTCTGGATGTCATGGTGGGAAAGAAGAAGGGTATTCAGGGCCACTACAACTCCTGCTACCTGGACTCCACACTCTTCTGGTGAGGACATAGGAGAGAGACAGCTTTCACTTCTTCCTTGTGTGTATTATTATAGAGTTCTTAACCTCTGTAGTTAAAGGCCCAGTGTAGTTAAACATGTGATTTTCCCAGGTGTAAGAGTTGTTAGGAGTGTTAGGTTAATTAGTTAATAGACCAATAACAGAGTTCCAAACCTCTCATCCCTCTCCACTCAGTCCACTCCCAGACAGTCCTAGCTAAATTCTTGCTTGAGAATTTGCTATTTGCTAAGAAGCAAGTTTCTTTTTGACTATTGAAAACAATCACAGTAAGGTACTTCATAGTCTTTTTAGTCTCTCAACAAGGAAAATAAATTCCCCTCTTTAGCCTGTTCTCCTTCAGCTCAGTCCTGGACACTGTTCTGCTGAGGCCGAGGTCCAACACTGACGTAGAGTATTACAGAGAGACACAGGAGCTGCTACGCACAGAGATAGTCAACCCCCTGCGCATGTAAGTAGAAAACTGCTCTTTGTGTTTTGTTCAGACACATTCATTCAGTATAATGTCATGTGGCTTAACATGTGATTTATAAGCACTTTTTAATTGGTTTTCTAGACACAGCCAAGTATCATGACCGTAATGAGATCTTTGGGTTCTATTTCTATTTGTGTCCTAGACACGGCTATGTGTGTGCCACTAAAGTCATGAAGCTCAGAAGGATACTGGAGAAGGTAGAAGCTGCCTCAGGGTTCACATCTGAAGAAAAAGGTGTCTAATGCCTTTATCAAAGTGTTGGGGTTTTGTTATAAAATGCCATAAACCTGTCCTAAATGTTATAAACTTTTAATGTTTACTTTTCACCTCACAGATCCTGAGGAGTTCCTCAATATTCTGTTCCATCACATATTGAGGGTGGACCCTTTACTTAAGTTGAGGTCAGTCTACAATAAACATACTCATAAACATATCCTCTTGTTATTGCTTATCTAAAGTAGTTGTGCTAATAGTATACACATTTAAGAATATTTAGATGTGAATCTAAGCTGAGCTCAAATGAGTACGATTTCCAATGTATTCTTACACCTGATATCCTGTTTGTATCTGTCGTGTCTAGGTCGGCAGGTCAGAAGGTTCAGGACTGCTACTTCTACCAGATCTTCATGGATAAGAAGGACAAAGTGGGCGTGCCAACCAGCCAGCAGCTCATAGAGTGGTCCTTCATCAACAGTGACCTCAAGTTTGCTGAGGTGACCAGTCTGTATGTCTATGGCTGTCTGTCTGGCTGGCTGTCTGTCTGGCTGGCTGTCAGTCAGTGGTTGGGTTGCTCAGGGTTGAATTATTTGCTGATTGCAATCAAGAAGCGATTCATTCTAGGAGCATGATGGGAGAGTCAACTTGACTATCAATTCTAATGATTAGCTGAGTTAATCAATGAAAGGCTGAGCTACTGTGGGAATTGGCAGGATCAGTAGCTTGTATTTATTTGGGTGTGACTTATAGTTTAGACCACATACAGTTCTCTTCTGTGGGATTTAAGTGGGATGTTGTTTGCTCTGCTGTCGCCAATGCGGTGCTTTATAGTCAGGATTTGTTTATGTAACAGCTGTCCTTCAGTAAATGCATCTTCTCTTCTCTCTTCAGGCTCCTTCCTGCCTTATCATCCAGATGCCTCGCTTTGGGAAGGACTTCAAGATGTTCAACAAGATCTTCCCCTCACTAGAGTTAGACATCACAGATTTACTTGAAGACAGTGCGTAAAAAGTTATTTTATTTGAATGTGGTTGATGTTGGATTATCATTATTGAATGTGATGAAACTGTTTTCCATATCAGAAATCTACTGTTCGTCATGGACATATGGTTGTGTGTATGCACCCTCAACCCTGTGTTTCACTCTCAGCTCCCAGGGAGTGTCGAATCTGCGGGGGTTTGGCTCTGTATGAATGCAGGGAGTGTTACGAGGACGGTGACATCACTGCCGGGAAGATAAAACAGTTCTGTGAAAAGTGCAATACACAGGTAACAGACAGAGAGCGCCATTTCACCAACATAGAAACTAAGTGAATCTCATCAGGGACTTGCAGTTGTTGTAAAGCAGTGTAGTTCCAGTACAATCCACTTGGGGGCAACAAGTCCTAAGGAATGACTGCGTTTCATGTAACTTTCTAAGTTGTAATAACTTATAGCTCAAGACAAAAGGACATTTTACCTTGAACTTTGAGGCACATTTGTGAATAATTTTGCCAAACTCTCAGTGAATATATGCATAATTAATAAAAAAACTTGTGAATTGTGAAACTTGTGAATCATTCTTCCGTTTATTCTTTACACTGTAGTTGCCATCGATCTGTGAGAACTGTTAGAAAGATGTATAACAATTGCATAGAACTACTTACAAAATCCCTAAGAAATGGGTCAATACTTATTTACAACCATTATGTGTATGTGTGTTCCCTTAGGTTCACCTCCACCCGAGGAGGAAGGCCCATCGCCACGGGAAGCTGTCCGTCCCCAAGGAGCTGCAGGAGGGTGTGTGGCGGCAGGGCAGATTCCCTCGCCAGCGGATGGAGCTGTTCGCCGTGCTCTGCATTGAGACCAGTCACTACGTGGCCTTCGTCAAGTACGGCCACCAAGACTCCGCATGGCTCTTCTTCGACAGTATGGCCGACCGCGACGGTATGGGGAGAAAAGTCTTCTTTACGAGTTATTGGATGTTTTGAATCATTTACAAAATTATTATTATTATTCAGCTTAATAGTACAGATTTAGGATTCAAGCTTTCGGGATATCCGTCAAGTCACACATAGAAATAAAGTATCTATCTATATCTATTCTATCTATTCACTAGAACACTTGCCATTGCTTTAATACCACAGTTATGAGTGTTCTGTCTTTGTGTTTGTTGTTCCACAGGAGGGCAGAATGGCTTCAACATCCCACAGGTGTCTCCGTGTCCGGAGGTGGGTGCCTATCTGAAGATGACCCCTGAGGAGCTACATGCCCTGGACCCCAAGAGCATCCAGGGCCAGGCCCGCCGCCTGCTGTGTGACGCCTACATGTGCATGTACCAGAGCCCCACCATGAGCCTGTACAAGTAGAGCCCCAGGGCAGGAGACTCCGAGACAGACAGACAGACAGACAGAAGAGCTTCAGTCCAGAGCTCCAGAGCGCTCTCCCTCAGTCCCCACCCCCTCCTCCTAAATTGCTGCCCCAGTCTCCTCAGTCTACTCTGCCCAAAGTGAAGAGACTAAAAGAAAAAAAGCTTATTTGCACTGTGCATTTGTTGAAGTGTTGTTCTTCATGTTTTTCCTCTGTGGTGAACAACAAAACAAGCTGATCTTGCCATCAGTAGGTTCCCAGTGCCTCGTAACTGAGTTGTGGTGGACGGCGGTCGATGGAGACACGAGAAGCCCGCTGAATATTATCTCCCTGTGGAGAGGAAGAGAAGGAGGGAGAGGGGGGGAGAGAGAGAGAGGGACGACATGCTCGTCTCGGCTGACCAAACATGCGAAACAAAAACAAGCCGTGTTAATGGAAGGACAGAGGCCACCTCATTTACCTAAAGCAGGGGGAGTCCTGCTTTTCTTAATCAGTGTAAGAGATGGGAGGTCTCCATAATTCAACTGATAGTGGAAATAATGTCATGTTCAAAATCCTCAACCAACTGTGTTATACTGTTTAAACAGCTTGTCTTAAGACCTCCTTAGGCCCATGATCCAGTGTGTCAGATGTGTACCACCACCAACAGTATATTTATGTCAATCCGACTATAGCATTAGGATCAACCAGAATACTTTGGGTTGCATATTCCCTATTATACCTCGCAGAGTTCATGAAAGTGTGTGTTTTACAAATGGATATATGGTATAGCAAGTTGTATGACAGTTCTCCATGCAGTCAGAGGACAGGTGAGGTAATGTAAAGCCTGGCAGGTGTTTTTGAATTAACAGTTTGTTGTAGATTTAAAAAAAAATGTTTTGTAAGTCAAGGCGTTGTGTGTCAGAAAACTAAATTATTTTATATCTAAACTTTTAACTGCACTCAAGACATAGCAACCCCCTGCTTGGCATTTGTCATTTCAATACCTATCTATCTGATTATATTTTTCATACATTTGTGACAGTCAACTCCCCAACCATGGATCAAAATCAAATATACCAAATTATATTTTAATCCAAATATATTTACATTATCATCTTTCCTTTAAAAAAAAAAAAGGAAATTAAAAAAATAATATTAAATATACGCTTTTTGGTACTCTTCCTCCCATCTCTCACCAGATATTGATGTGAGTTCTTGTGATTCATGCTGTCCCATTAATACTACTGAATGTTACCACCAGTGGCATGCTGGGTAGTGTAGTTTAATGTCATGATGGAGGCTTAATTGGGAGGTTCAATGCTGGTTTTCAGGTGACTACAACCTCCACAAAGCCTCATTGTGATTGTTTTCCCAGGGACCCTCAAAGGGGACATTATTACTGTGTGTGCTTGTTTCGGCACTGCTGAAGTTTAATGCTCGTCACAGACTGACAGGAGGACTTTATTTAATCCACAGGAGCCTGTGAGTCTTTGATATGGAGATCTATGGACATTGACTTGTGCATCTATCTGTACAGTATAAAACGTATATAATGGATGGAAATTAATGTCAGTGCTGTTCTCGTAAATGTTAACTAAATTAAAACCCATGTTTTGAAAGGTATGAAAAGTGTTTTGTTTTAAGAGATATGTGCGTGACAGTTGGCTTTGTTTGGTGCGTCTGAGTATGAGCGCATTGGGATACGCTTGTTGCATATATATGTGTGTGTGTGTGTGTGCATGTCTCTGCAGTCTCTGTCTCTACAGGGGCTCAGCACAGTGGGGGCTCTGCTCTGGTCGATGCGTTTGTCAGAGAGACGGGGTGCAGATGGGACTAACCTTCCCATGGGCAGAAACACAGCAGCTGGACACTGGTCAGACTGGGAGCTCGAGGCCCAGACAGCACAGGGAACACAAGGTTCTATTTTCTTCTCTTTCTCACCTCAAACTACAGTCTACTGGAAAAGGCAGAAAAGGGTGTGGAAACAACTTAATAAAAAAAAAAAATCTCTGATAAATCATTGTTAAAATTGTGAAAAGGGTATACTTTTTTGGGTTAGTCATAACACACTGGGCACAGATGTAAATTCAACGTTTATTCCACTTGTAATTTTATTGAAATGGTGTGGAAACAACGTTGATTCAACCAGTGTGTGCCCAGCAGGTACATTTTCAGCTCAGTGAGTGACTTGCCTGTCTGTGAGGGCTTCAGCATTTCAGGCTCTTTGAGAAAAGTCTCATCTGTGTTTGAGCAGTTGCTGACAATGTGTGAGCAAGTGGGTTTATGCCTTTAGTTATAGGATTATTACAATATGGGTCCCAGTTTAGGCCTCTTTAAAACCCACAGTCAATCATCTGCTGTCTAGGAAATAAATATAAATTGGGTGCAATAGGATCACAACCTGTTATTCTTAACATTAAGGATGACAAAGAACTATTTTAAGATGTCAGTTTGTTTGACCACTTGTGTGACTGGCCTTCATTGTTATTATCCACGTGGCCTAGATGTTGGGATTACGTATACCCTATGACCCAGTTCCCCAGACACTTAGCAACACAGAGATAAATCAACCTATATTATACATGCATTTCCCCCACAGGAACCCTCTTACACACCTTACAGCCATTTAGTTTTTAGTCAAACTTGAAACCAGCTTAGCAAGCTGACTTCAGAAATGCCAGATAAGTATTTGTCAACACAACAGCTGGTGTTGCAATGCCCTCTTGTATCTTAATGCCACAGCATATGCCAGCCACTCGTAGTGTGTGATAATTTAGCTGGGACTGGTACTTCAGGAGCAGATGGGCTCAAGTATTGTTATTCTCACTCCAGCTCAGAGGCCCTGAGGGAGATTGCTAAATAAAATCAAAGCAGATGGACCTCTCTGGGCTGGGCTGTGTTTATGATAAACAGCCAGTGGCCCTCAAACACTGCTGGGTTGGGGCTGCTGGGGAAGGGGCAGGGTTTACCACCTATAGCCTCTCCACTGGACAGGAGCAAGTATTACACTGGTGGATTGGGACTCTGGAAAAACCTATAACTTACTTAGCCTGGAAACCACACAGAATATTGCTTTTACTACTGTGCTCTTTTAGTGAAGTGAAACAAAGCAATATTCATTGTGGATCCCAGGCTATATTCTTCCCCCTGTCGACTTATTGTACAGTCACACACAACAGAAGTTTGAAGTATTTTCTGTTCTTTCTCCCTCATAATAGTCAGTTCCGAGTTAAAATATGGGACATTTTTTTTAAATATGTTTTTTTATATATACATTCCCAACATGTTGATGTTGATCTCCCAAGATGCCTGATGTGAGAATACAGAAAACAACATCTACACCATGCACGGGACCTTGAAAAAGACAAAGGCGGTATGGTTTTTATTGTAAACAGCCTCCCATCACATCAGGTAGTGATTCTGCTGCCTGTCTGCTATACATAGGAATGCAGAATGGTTGGTTCACACTCAGCATTGAACTTGAAATCCCATGGGAAAGACAGCCAGTAAACAAAGAAATCCTATCAGAGCCTGGAGAGAGAAGGTAAATGTTAAAGCCCATTCAGACAACAGGAAAACAGTGATTTCCGACACTAAAGATGAAAAGGTAGCTGAGAGAGAACAATTTCAAGCCAATCAGTCCTAACTCAATATACCACTTAGGTGCTGTTTTAACTCTATTGTGATAAGGGGTTTTATTTAGTGGCTTTAAAGGTCACAGTTTGATGAAGTCAAAGCAGTGCAATCAAACTAATGTTTAGAACTGAAAGTATTAACTCTGCAGTTCTTCAATCACTTTGAGACCTTTTAAATATCTGTTGTAAGGTAGTTTCTGTTCATTCGCAATCCTGTTCAAATAACCAGCTGCAGAGTCAGTTATTTTTCATACTTAACTTCAATTACATGTTTTTGCCACAGAGAAACTACTCTAAACTCCATTCTGATTCAAATACTATTCCCTGACAAAATGAGTTTGTAATCATACCTCTACATTTTGATGTAGGAATGACGCATGCGTTTTGTAACAGAACATTATGTTCTATGTGATGCAACTTGAGGGTCAAGTACTTCACCTCCCTTCTGCTCTCTACCGATGAACCGGTTCACTCGCTTACGTATGCATCTCTTCACATACCTGTGTTGCTTACACAACAACTCCCCCCTCTGAAATGATGTTCAGTAGGAGGATGCTAGTAGTCAGGGATTCATAATTTATTGCCTCTAAAGCAACCGTTGCCAGATGTTGCTCCTCCTAACAGCCAGGTGTGGGCAAATTGCATATGCAGGATGTGTGTAAAATATTTAAAGTCGTATCTTTCACTTAAGGGGTGAAGTGTTTTTATTGCCCATCACTGCTCTCTGTGTGTGTGTGTGTGTGTGTGTGTGTGTGTGTACGGAGAGGGGGGGTGCCACACTGGGGTCTGTATGGCACCTGTATTGCTAAGAGGGCTGGGGGTGACAGCGGCAGTGGGATGGGGTGGGACTAGTGTTCTGTGTAAGCCCAGACACCTGTGAACTGCCTATTCCCCTCCTGGCAGACACCTTTAACACTCCATTGTTTACAGGTGCTGACTGGATTTAATCTGCTTTCCAGAATAAATATCAGTGAGTGTTTCAATTTTTGATGTCACATGCACAAGTATTTTTTATTTCTTTATTTAACTAGGCAAGTCGGTTAAGAAAAAATTCTTATTTACAATGGCGGCCTACCAAAAGGCAAAATGCCTCCTGTGGGGATGGGGGCTGGGATTAAAACTATAAATGCATTAAATAAAACTATAGGACAAAACACACATCAAGACAACACAACACTACATAAAGAGAGACCTAAGATAACAATATAGCAACAGATGACAACACAGCATGGTAGCAACACATGGTAGCAGCAAAAAACAGGGTACAAACATTATTGGGCACAGACAACAGCACAAATGGCAAGAAGGTAGACAACAATACATCATGCAAAGAAGCCACAACTGTCCCCTTTCTTCCAAGCTCTAACCCCAACAATGCAGTAATCAATAACAATGTAATACTAAAAATAACAAGGTAGAACAAAAACATACAAGATATAAAAATAAGAAATAAGAAGAACATTATATAGTATGCTTACTTTATCCAGGGTCAGTTCCGGTAGCATACTATGTACAGGGTCAGTTCCAGTAGCATACTATGTACAGGGTCAGTTCCAGTAGCATACTATATACAGGGTCAGTTCCAGTAGCATACTATATACAGGGTCAGTTCCAGTAGCATACTATATACAGGGTCAGTTCCAGTAGCATACTATATACAGGGTCAGTTCCAGTAGCATACTATATACAGGGTCAGTTCCAGTAGCATATTTACAATGTGAAGGGATACTGGAGTGATAGATGTAGATACTGTATGTATAGGGGTAAGGTGACTAGGTATCAGGATATAGAGTTAGTGTAAATGTATGTGCATATTATGAGTGTGTGTGAGCAAATGGAGTGAGTGTTTGTATGTGTGTTGGAGTATCATTGTGCGTAGAGTGTGAGTGTGCATAGAGAAGAAGAAAATATAAAGGTCAACTCAGTCTTTAGCATCCGTGTGTGTGTGTGACCATAAGTGTGCTTGTTTTCCCCCTCAGCCACCCACTTTCTCAGTCCTGTCTTACTGTTTCTGGAAGAAGTTTGCACCAACACCATCTGTATGGTGTATAATACTGGGCTGCAGGTAGCCTAGTGGTTAAAGCGTTGGGCTAGAAACCGAAAGGTCGCTGGTTGGAATACCCGAGCCTACAAGATTTTTTAAAAACGTCGGTGTCCTTGAGCAAGGCACTTAACCCTAATTTGATTCAGGGACACCGTACTACTATGGCTGACCCTGTAGGTAGGCCATCATTGTAAATAAGAATTTGTTCTTAACTGACTTGCCTAGTTAAATAAAGGTTACATAAAAATAAAATAAATAAAATGTATGTTGGACAGAAGTAACTGTTTCTATACCATTTATAATATAGCACAGTTACCCTGAACAGTGCCACCTCATGTCAAATTAACTTTCCATTCCAAATAACATTGGTCATGATCAATCAATATACTGAGGGTCATGCGAAGGTTAATAATTAAAAACCAAACAATGATCAGACTGTTTGGAATTCATTCCAGAGTTCTTACTTATGCTATTAATAACATTAGAGCTCTGATTGAAACTCATGACAGGAGTTTAATTTTATTTTCTTTACAGTGTTTTTAAATGTACTATTTACAGTTGACCCTCTGCATGTACCAAGACATCAGCCATCATAACATCAGCGAAGCACATGCTGAGGGATTGGCCTTTGGTCTTAACTGAAGCAATATGGACACAACACACCTCTTGTTTGGGTTGTATGGTGGCCTCTGAATATACACATTCCAGGATGGTACTTCTAAGAAGTTCATGTCATGTGTGGGGTGGGGGTGGTGGTGGTGGTGGGAGGGAGGGGGTGGTGGTGGTGGTGGGAGGGAGGGGGTGGTGGTGGTGGTGGTGGGAGGGAGGGAGGGGCGAAAGAGGGCAGGTTAGAACTACTGTGTTTACAACAGATCTCTGAGAGAGCATATGCCTTTCAGAGCCTCTAGTGAGCATGGAGAGACATATACTGTCTAGATGTTTACCAATAACAGTCTCTGATAACCCAGGAGAACTCAGCCCTGCTCTCAGAGAGGTGCGAGAAGAGAAATGAGTGTGATCAAAATTAAAATAAGTGGGTGGGGACAGACTAAGGATGCAATGTGGTCTCATGGCAATTCGTGTCATTCAGACAACAGTCTTACCCAGTCGTAGCATATAAATTGGATGGCGAGAATGTTTTTCTGACTGAAGCACATCTTCTGACAGTGACAAAGTGCTCCCCTGTGGACTGAAGCTGAACTTTACTGCAACATTATATTTAACCCTGTTTAAATGAGCAATGTTAAGGTGTTAGAACTGACCAAATAATACGAATCATAAAGGTCTTGTAACCTGTTCCATTCTACAGGTTAACATGCTAGGCTCATGTCTGTTATTTCCATATAGGCTATGTAACTATTTGTAGCTTTTATTTTTGTTACTATTTTTATTGACTTAAATACTTACTTTTTCTATTGTTGATTGTTGAGAGGTTAACCTGCAAGTAAGCATTTTGTTGCATGGCTCAGTTGGTAGAGCATAGAGCTGGCAACACCAGAATTGTGGGTTTGATTCCCAGGGCCACCCACATGTAAAATGTATGCACACATGACTAAATTGCTTTGGATAATATAATCTGCTAAATGGTATATATTATATTATATATTATCATGTGTATATGACAAATAAACAACATTGCACACTCTGTATATAGATTCTCTATTGTGTTATTGACTGTACGTTTGTTGTTGTTTTTTGTCGCTTTGCTTTGTCTTGGCCAGGTCGCAGTTGTAAATGAGAACTTGTTCTCAACTGGCTTACCTGGTTAAATAAAGGTGAAATAAAAATACAAATGAATAAAAAACCTAGAAGGGAAGGGGGAGGGCAGCCAGAAAAATAGGGTAAAAGACGTCCAGCTTTGTGGTTAAATTGTAGGTGAACAAAACACTAAAATACATAGGCCCTTATGTTATGTGTCCTCAAATGTTATCCAATCTAAAAATCTAACATTAGCTGGTAGAACTGACAAAATGAATCATAGAGATCTTCTAACTTCTAACTTAATTTTTTGTTTGGCTCATGCCTCTCTTTATATTCATATACCCTAGGCCCTTTGGGTTGATTTTGGATATCCCTATGTGTGATATGTGGAGATGAAGGGAGCCAGGCGCAGGATATGGTGTGGAGAAAACAGAGTATTTATTACGTCTCCAAATAGATCCACATGAACAGGCAAAAACACAACTGTCTGACACAACCGTGCCAGTACAAAACCAAAGGTGCTGAAATAACCAGGCAATCGCCTGACGCACAAATACACGGGCAAAACCCGAATAAACAACGTACACGAGTAGAAATAAACTCTGAGTGCAAATAGCACTAAAGACAAAACACATACACAAAGAACAATAACTGACAAGGACCTGGGGGAAACAGAGGGAACATATAACATGTAGTAATTGGGGGAATGAGAACCAGGTGTGCGTAATGACAAGACAAAACCAATGGATAATGAAGGAGAGAGCGGCAGTGGCTAGAAAGCTGGTGACGAAGAGCACCGAAGCATGCCCGAACAAGTGGATGAGGCAACTTCGGAGGGAGTCGTGACACTATGGGTCTGGTTAGGGATCATCAGTAAATGACACTATGTACATGGGGCAATATGTTAAAATTCCACTAGCTCCAAATGTCAATGACTTAACCTCAAACCAACTATCCATTTAAAAAATGTATATACAAATATTGAAAGCATTTAATGAGAAAAGTACAAGGTGTGCTACATGAAATATTGTCTCATTCACATTGTGTAATTTATTGCTGGTCCCTAACTAACCCCAGAGATAAGCTATCCAAAGTCATGTTGCATGCTGAAGCTAATTGGCGAAATCCTTTGGCTTACTGTTCCCACCTGTGATCATACACACAAGAAAGCCACATCAAACCAAACCCTGAAACCAACTCAAGTTTGAATTCAGTCATTTTCAATTAACTAAATCTAAACCGAGGCCAAATCAGGAGTTGCAGTCGCCCTTTAAAACTAACTAATGACATGTTGCACCTCTACCTTGCTACTTTTCAGATGAGCCAAGGAGAAGGACAGATGAGAACAGCAGGCCAGTGAAGCACTTAGAACAGCAGCAGCCAGGGGCAAATGGTAGTGAAGAGGATGATTTAGGTGACCCAGACACAGGCACAAAACAAGTTAAGCTACCCCAGTATCCCCTTGACCGTTTTGGATTTTAAAACTAAAGAGACACACCAGACAAGACACAGAGACAGCAACAGACAAGTAGATGATGGAGACAGGCACCAGACAAGACACAGACAGCAGCAGAAGAGTATATATTATGGAGAGAGACACCAGACAAGACACAGACAGCAGCAGAAGAGTAGAATATTATGAAGAGAGACACCAGACAAGACACAGACAGCAGCAGAAGAGTAGAATATTATGAAGAGAGACACCAGACAAGACACAGACAGCAGCAGAAGAGTCGAATATTATGGAGAGAGACACCAGAAGAACAGAACAGGCCATAATAGAAGAAGCTAGACAAAAGAGACGGTAAAAAACAAGAACCTGAGACTGCAATATAAAATACACAGAGAAAGTGACTGAAGAGGGCAGATGGAGAGAGAGAACAGAGGTGGGTTGAGCACACAGTAGACTGTGTATCACTTCAAGCTGCTCTATATATTTTAATTAGTTGTATGTATTTGCACAAATTATAACAGGTGAAATACAGACTGAAGAAGTAAAACATGGTTTACAAAAAATTGCAGGTGAGGTGAAAAAGCATGTGAAATTACTATTAAAACAAATGTTTGCTTTGACACTTTTTACAACCAGGAAAGGACGAGAGAAGGTAGACAAGAGACAGCAACAGAATACTAAGAGACAGCAACAGAAGAGGGCAGACGAGCGACAGCAACAGACGACACAGAGAAAGTGATGGAGAGAGGCAGAAAGTGATGGAGAAGGTATCACTTTAACCTTTTCACACGTACCAACACACGGGTGTGATCATTCTACAGTAATCCATGTAGCGTACGATCAAACCGGTGTGATTAGAACACTTATTTAGAACGTCGAGTTTCGAATTACTGAATGACGCAACAATCAGCATTTCAGCTGGCCACTGTCACAGAAACATTTTGCACAAACACAGTCCTTACAAAGTTATGTCCAGAATGTGAGCAGTTTATTTTTGGATGCAATGTTCAGACATTCACAGAAGTAGCTACAGCATAACACAATCATCCAAACCGGAAAATGTTCCAGTTCATGCAAGACTGCGCAAATGTCTGCACACTTAATCTGCGGGAAACATGGGGGAGGTGCTTGGGCTCTCCTCCAGTCGAAGAGAGAAAAGAGAGAAAAAGTTTGTCCAGCTCAGTAAAGCCTCAAACATAAATTTTCCGCAATAGTGAAACGGGTTACTTATATCTGAATTAATGAGGAGGTGGACAAACACCTCAATTCAAACTACTGTTAGAAAATAAAGTTTATTAGAAAATAATTAGAAATTTACAAACACAGCCTATAGATAATTAGTAGGCAGCACGTGTTAACTGTCCTGTTGCATAACAATCACAGTTTGGAACAGTGAGTGCATTCGGACATCACGCGCATAAAACAACTCACACTGGGGCGACCATTAGAGATATTTGGAACTCACATATGAAAAGGTTAAAGCTGCTCTATGGATTCTAATTACTGTGTGTGTGTGTGGGTGTGGGTGTGGGTGTTTGGGTACTGTGGGATTCTTTAATTAGTTTGGCTCATTGGACAGATTCTTTAATTAGTTTGGCTCATTGAACAGGTCAGAGTCAATGTTTGAAGTTGTTGAGTAGTTTTTGGCAATACAATGTAGATGTATGTGTTCCAGAGTAGAGAGACCCACAGTAGCAACTTTAAATGAGTGTCTGCTGGTGGTAGGTGGGAAGTTGAAAGTTACCTGAAAAATATCTAGTCCCTCAATATTCAAATCTCTCAATGTTCATCTCAAAGTGCACCAAATTCATGCATTTAGCTGATACATTTTTTTGGTATTTCTGCCGGGGAAGAATGCCTCCGGACCCCCCTACTGGCTTTGGGCTAAGCCCCAAATGTCTTCAAATCTTAGAAATGCCCCCGGTTAAGGGCTCTATTCAATCTGTAAAACTGAAGCATTACAGATTCTGTGATACAAAATTAAAGGTAATTTCCAATTGAGCTGACATATGCAGCGTTTACCGTGAATGCAGTCTCCTCTAAAGCAGGAACGTTGCTTTAAATTTCACGCTGTAAAGCTGAACGTCTGTCATGTGGATTGAATAGAGAGAAATAGTAATGGCATCTTTTTGTAGGCACTAACTCCACCATGTTTCGTTGGACAAAGCCTATGGGGAAATTTATTGAGTTTTTGTAGGGTTTTTGGATAAACGCCCAAAATAAGGTCTAGTAATCTTCATCAGCTAATGTCACTTTTTGTGAATGTTGAAGAATTTATGTAATAATAAAAAACATAAATCACACAAAGGCTTCATAATTCATAAAGGTCATGTTAACTGAATGATATTATCTCATAGAACAAAACGTATAAGATCTCCTAAGCCTGTGTTAACCTCAGACCTTATTTTCTTTATTCAAAAACCCAATTTTTTACCCATTCGTTCCCATAGGGATGGCTGGACGAACAATATAGAGCACTTTAGAATAAGAGTTAGAGGAAGGGTTAGCTTTGACACCTTTGGATTGCTAGACTGTCGTGAAACGATGCCCACCCATCCTGCCTGACTAACCTCTCTACTTTTGTTTCTGTCTGATGTAACTAGATCATTAGTAGGTATCATACGTCTTGGAGGTGCTCAGAAATACATAAAGTATATTTCGTATGGCTCTGAGGCCGGGCTGAAGTACTACACCACCCAAACGCACAGACAAACGCATAAACACTGCTTGTACCCACACAAAGGCATCAAGCAGGTATTTCATCAGGCCTTTGTGTAATATGGCAGGCCGGCTACTGTGAATGTATTTATTAGTTTGTGATACATCCCTTTTCCTGTTGTTCCCGGGTCAGTGGATAATGCTGGTTTTGTTCGACGCCCAGTATGTGTAGCGCTTCGCCTGCCAGCTGTCAGAGCTGATACCGTCTCATTTGGATTCCCAGCGCTGCCTGCCTGAATGGTTAATTACGTTTGCCATTTCCAATCCGCTGATTGCCATACATAATAGGACAATGGAGTGACAGCGTGTAGCATTCAACTATAACTGTAACAATTAATAATGGTATTAATTAACACGCCTGTTTGGCACCATTGATTATGACATTACCTGCCTAACGGATGACCTATCCATTCCATTTCATTAAGGAGCACAGATATAGATTGTTATTAATAAGCTGCTTTGTCCCGGTCGAAACAGGGTTATTAATTACACAAATTAGCGGGTGCAAAGGGGTAATCAAGTTAAACCTGTTCAGTTTGCAATAATTGATCTAATTTTTACTGACCATTCCTGTTGGGTCTTGTCTGACGCACTTCCAGGAAGAGAAATCACCTCATTAGCTGAAAGTTTAATCCTAATCATAGTTCTTAGATCGCCTCGCTTTAAGGTCATATCTGAATGTCAGAACCATTTCAAATTGATTGGTGTTAAATTGAATCAATGTAATGTTTAGGGAAAACAATAACATTAATGGATGAGGTTGAGCCAGACCTAAAACAAACATGTTTATTGAGGGGTGTGAGGGAGGAGGAGGGGGAGGGTGGGGGGTACTGCTCAGTCACTTTCATAATTCATTATGTCCATAATAAGAGACATGTCAGTGTCTGGTCTGGGCAATTAGCTACAGCAGGGACCTGTTGGCTCAAGGGCCCAGGGGGAGAATTGTGTGCTAGATAGACTGTGAGGCAGGGCAGAGGCGGAGAGCAGAGCAGATACAGAGACAGAGAGAGAGTTGGGGCAGGGAGAGACAGAGGCAGGGTGAAAGCTGTGTGCCAGAGAGACAGAGAGACCGAGAGAGGCAGGGCAGAGACAGACAGAAAGAAAGACAAAGAGACAGAGAAAGAGAGAAAGGCAGGGTGGGGACAGCAGAGCAGATAGAACTCCAACAGGGTTAGGGTTGTGGTTGAGGCTAGGGTTAGAGTTGTGGTTGAGGTTAGGGTTGTAATTGAGACTAGGTTTAGGGTTGAACCAGGATGTGGATATGAAGCTAGGGTTAGGGTTAGTTTTACACTTTCACACCTTCTTCAAGTGACTACAAGAAACTGTGTCTTAGTGGGATTTGTATTGGTTAGGGGCCAGTTTAATAGCATTTCTGAAACCCAGAGGTCCCTTTCCCTCCCATTTCTCCTTTGTTTCAGGTGACTGGAAGGTTGCCAGCGGAAACAAATCCTCTTGATCCTTACAAATCTGTGAAACACAGAGAAAAAGGCCAGTCTATCATTCTGATGGCCCACCGTGGAGCCTACACAATGAATGAGCATCTGGAGGGGCTCTTCTCTCTCTCTCTCTCTCTCTCTCTCTCTCTTCCGCCCTCCCTCTGCCTATAGAGTAGACTATAGCACACTCTGCATTTCCTCTCCCTAAACCTGTGTACATACACTACATGCTCCATCTGAGTCCACCTGGAAAAACAGCAGCCATTTTCATCCGGTCTAGGGAGTGTGTGAAAAACAATTTTTTTTAATATGCATCGTGCCTTTCATCTTCCTCTCCCCTTCATTCCTGCCTGCCAATAACCAAACACACTGCCATTCATCCCAGGGCGACGGCAGTTACAATTTTCCTCAGAACAATTTGCTCCCTTAAGAGGAAAATTGCTTTCAATATAACCTCTCTTCTGAAAGACAACAACAATAATACAAAAAAAAGAGCTACAACTGTAGTCATACCATTCCCTCTGTCAGCACTTAGCCAGGACAGGCGTATATATACTAGGAGAAATGTATGACTGTGGGATGAAGTGTTTCTTTAACAAAAGTCGCTCCTCTGTAATATCAACACCTGTGAGAGAATGAGACAGGCCCGGAAAATGAACCCCACTCTAAACATAACAGGCTGGTATTGTGTTGAAAATGACTGCTATGAGCAGTAGGTGTCAGATATGCTCTGGCCATTGTGATGGTGAATTGTCATTTATTATATGTTGTGCCTTCATCTGTCAAGGTGTTGTTGACTGTGTATTGATTTGTGAAGCGCGGAGAACAGGGACAAAGTTCACTTTGATCAACACTGCGAAACGGGGGGAACCGGCAGAGAGTTGACATTTCATTACTCGAGAAAACAGGCCCCAAAATAAAAATGAATATGTTAAGGGACAGCAGACGTCAATAGGACGATATGACTATAATTAACAGAAGAGATGACTGACTGCTGATGTTGAAAGGAGTGGATTATTTCAGCTTTTCTGCTCCAGGGGGCCATTGTTCACCTGATGTTCCCCTGATATTACATGCTTGACCTTTTTGTTGTCCCACTCTCCTTGCAGGCTTGTCACATTTTCGCTGCTTGTTGAAAAATCTAATACTGTCCTTTCCAGTGCTTAAAAATCACCAGCATTCCTTGTCTGTGATTGGATGCCTGGGGAGAAGTCCAAATACACCTGTTTTCATTCACTTCAAAGAAATAGCTCATCCAAAATGATTTATACAGTATGTACAGTAACAGTAACAATGCTTCAAAATGTAACGCTAAATCATCTCAAAACATCTCTTTTTTTTTTAAGGTGAACATGTTCATAGATGATAAGTATTAACATTAATGTATGTTATAGATTTAGAGCATTTTAAAGTACGTCAATAATCTGTTTGTGATTTCTGAAAAGAGTGTCACTACTCTAATTGCGAGCATTATCAGAGGTGTTTTTTTTCTTTGATCGTGCTGTGTGTGTGTGTCTGAATCCTGTGGAATGGCAAGAGAGAAGCTGCCCGGCTGACGTTATTGCGTGGGCCGGCTCGGCGATGTCTGTCATGCCTGTCAAAGTCATAAGAGGATCACTTTATCATCGTTTGTCTGTGGGCCCGGTCAGATGACACGTTGTATTGTGGGCGTGGCTTCTGTACTTGCTGTGTATGTGCGTCTTTGAGTGTTTTCATCAGGATCCAGCCTCCATGCAGTCTGCCAATTGTCCTGTGAGGAAAAATGTTATGTTTGTCACACACTCCTCAGAAACGGGTGCCTGGCCTGATGTGGTATGACATAGTATGACGCTCTGCCATGTATTCAATGCGACTAATACAAGGTGGCCTGTGTGGACGAGTGCCATGCCTGAGAGAATGTGATATCCCAGGAGGCTGAGACACAGATGAACACGCACGGATGGAATCCATCTCACCACTTATAACAAACCTTAATGAGGCCAAGGCCTGTCTGAGTCATTCTGCGTACCACTGCCTGGTGTGTGTGTGTGTGTGTGTGTGTGTGTGTGTGTGTGTGTGTGTGTGTGTGTGTGTGTGTGTGTGTGTGTGTGTGTGTGTGTGTGTGTGTGCGCGTGTGTGTTTGCAGTAACTCTGCTAGCAAACATGACAGAGTGTTTAACCTCATTAGTGTTCTCTTATAATGCTGTGTTGGACCGTAAACAGCAATAAGGCATAAGCACAATTCAGATAAAGGAAATCACATTACACATACCAGTATAGTAGTATTTCATTCAGCTATGACATTTATGAATAGGCAATTTCCTGTAACTTAATAATGATGTTGCAGTCCAGTGGACACTGGTGTTAGAAAACTGTAACAGAATAACATCATCTGTTGAAACAGTCTGCCTACTGGGCAAAAACTGGTTGAAGTAATTTCATCAAAAAGATTAAATGTGATGATGTTGAATCAACATGGAAAACTGATTGGTTTAGCAAAAAGTCATCAACCCAAGGGAATTTTGTATTTTTTTTTCACCCAACTTTGAACCTAAATCCATTGACAGGGTAAGTTGTTTGTTGATTTCACATTGAATTCACATTAGTTGACAACTCAACCAAGTGTAAATCAAAACTAAACCTTGAACTGACGTCTGTGCCCAGTGGGTGGTACGACTCATTCATGAAGAATTCATAATCCCAGTTGCTATGACAAATTTCTTCTGTGATTATTCCTCTACAATATCTCCATGATGAGCAATAGGACTGATGGAGTCTACTTCCTATGACTGATCATAGGATAAGAGAGAGTCCTAGCTGTTAGCCCCAGATCAGGGCTGGGCAACTATGCTCTCACGTGATAAGGAGGCTTACGCCTTCGTCTGCTCCTGATGAATGTTCATCCACTCCTTAATTATCTTCATAAGTTTGAACAGAGAAGTATGTGAAGATCCAGACGGACAGAGAAACAGTCACACTATCGCCCATTACGCACAGCTTGGGGGCAATTCACAACGGAAAATTGATTAATATTTGCTTTCAAAATGACATGGCATGATGCATGGGCACTCTCCAGATGCAAATGAACACTTAAAAAGAGATGAATAGCCTCAACTGAAAGATTGTAAAGTTCAAGCAGGGAGATTTGCATATATTACAAGTTACTGATAATAAGCAAGGCAGCGAGGAGTAAATTCCATCCGTTTGTCAATGTAAGCCTCCTACATTACAAAAGTATACCTTATTAACTTCTGTGAACTGATATGTTCAATTATTTGCCACAATAGCAGCTTTGAAGATGTATTGTGCTGCATTTTGACTGTAAAGCACAAGAGAGAATGAGGAAAAGATGTGGTTCAATTGATGATACACCTAGAAGGATATAAGAGCTGTATTACGAAGGGAAATACCTCAGAGCAAAACACGCCGTTATTTCAGCCTGACGATGTCATTAAAGGAAATAGGCATTGGTGGAATGTTCAAACAACAAAGAAAGACCATATAAAATTACAGCCTTCTATCAGAAGCATACAATTGTTGTTATTTTTTGGGGGGGGGGGATTTATGTACGTAATCTATGATTTACTAAACCATTTTTGTATACCAGTGTTGCCTAATTTTGCACAAGTTCCCTCTCTCTGACATCACTATGTTTCTGAGGGATGTCGTCAGCTCCACCCATACTGAACTTCCTGGTCATGAGGAGTGGTTCAAAAGCAGGAGGACAGGACAGGAAATGGGCCCAGTAATAGTATCCTATCCACACGAGACATAGCAGCAGTATGGCTCTGGAGGAGAATGTTGTCAATTCCCCTTTCTCTTTACCTTCACAGCATTGACTCAGAGCTCTCTGTATTCTACAACACTGCTGTTGCCCCTTTTCACAGCTTCATACGTCTGCAACAAACAGCAGAGCGCAGGAATGCACAAAAGGCCTGATTTTGAGCAAACACAGTGAGAGGAGAGTACTCATTGTAAAGTACTTCTCTAAAGTACTTCACGTATATACTTAAGCAATAAAGCCTGAGGGGGTGTGGTATATGGCCAATATACCACGGCTACGGGCTGTTCTTATGCACTACACAACACGGAGTGCCTGGATACAGGCCTTAGCCGTGGTATATTGGCCATATACCACAAACCCCAGAGGTGCCTTATTGCTATTATCAACTGGTTACCAATGTAATTTGCTTAGACCCCAACCAAGGATCATCAAAAGCCGTGCTATAAATTCTCGGACAACCCAAATATTCCTAGATTCCCTTCCAGACTCCCTCAACCTATCCAAGGACATCGGAGTACAATCAGTTAACGATCAAACTGAGGATCTAAATTTAACCTTGCGTAATACCCTAGATGCAGTCGCACCCCTAAAAACAAAAAACATTTGCCAAAAGAAACTAGCTCCCTGGTACACAGAAAATACCCAAGCTTTGAAGCAAGCTTCCAGAAAACTGGAATGGAAATGGCGCTCCACCAAACTGGAAGTCTTCCTACTTGCTTGGAAAGAAAGTACAGTGCAATATCGAAGAGTCCTCACTGCTGCTCGATCATCCTATTTTTCCAACCTAATTGAGGAGAATAAAAACAATCCTAGATTTCTATTTGATACTGTTGCAAAGCTAACTAAAAAGCATCCTCAAGAGAGGATGCCTTTCATGCCTGAATTCATGAACTTCTTAAACGAAAAGATCATCATCATTAGAAAGCAAATTACGGACTCCTCTTTGAATCTGCGTATTTCCCCAAAGCTCAGCTGTCCTGAGTCTGCACAGAACTTCCAGGACCTAGGATCAATAGAGACACTCAAGTTTTTTAATCCTATATCTCTTGTCACATTCATGAAAATTGTCATGGCCTCTAAACCTTCAACCTGCATACTGGACCCTATTCCAACTAAACTACTGAAAGTGCTACTTCCTGTGCTTGACCCTCCTATGCTGAACATAACAAATGGCTCCCTATCCACTAGATGTGTACCAAACTCTCTAAAAGTGGCAGTAATAAAGCCTCTCTTGAAAAAGCCAACCCTTGACCCAGAAAATGTAAAAAACTATTGGCCTATATCGGTTCTCCCATTTCTCTAAAAAAATCGTAGAAAAATATGTTACGCAGCAACCTTCCTGAAGTCAAATAATAATGTATACATACGAAACACTTCAGTCTGGTTTTATACCCTATCATAGCACTGAGACTGCACTTGTGAAAGTGGTAAATTACCTTTTAATGGCGTCAGACCAAGGTTCTGCATCTGTCCTCGTGCTCCTAGACCTTAGTGCTGCTTTTGACACCATCGACCACTATATTCTTTTGGAGAGAATGGAAACCTTAATTGGTCTACACGGACGAGTTCTTGCCTGGTTTAGATCTCATCTGTCGGAGAGATATCAGTTAGTCTCCGTGGATGGTTTGTCCTCTGACAAATCAATTGTACGTTTTGGTGTTCCTCAAGGTTCCGTTTTAGGGCCACTATTGTTTTCACTATATATTTTACCTCTTGGTGATGTCATTCGGAAACATAATGTTAACTTCCATTGCTATGCGGACGACACACAGCTGTACATTTCAATTAAACATGGTGACGCCCAAAATTGCCTGCCCTGGAAGCCTGTGTTTCAGACACAAGGAAGTGGATGGCGGCAAATTCTTTACTTTTAAACAGAAATACTAGTTCTAGGTCTCAAAAAACAAAGAGATCTGCTTTTGGATCTGACAATTAATCTTGATTATTGTACAGTCGTCCCCCAAAAAACTGTGAAGGACCTCAACGTTACTCTGGACCATGATCTATCTTTTAACGAACATATCAAGAATATTTCAAGGACAGCTGAATTCCATCTTCATAACATTGCAAAAATCTGAATTCTTTGTCCAAAAATGATGCAGAAAAGCTAATCCATGCTTTTGTCACTTCTAGATTAGATTACTGCAATGCTCTACTCTCCGGCTACCCGGATAAAGCACTAAATTAACTTCAATTAGTGCTAAACACGGCTGCTAGAATCTTTACTATAATCAAAACATTTGACCATATTACTCCCGTGCTAGCCTCTCTACACTGGCTTCCTGTTAAGGCTAGAGCTGATTTCAAGATTTTACTGCTCACCTACAAAGCATTACATGGACTTGCTCCTACTTATCTCTCAGATTTGGTCCTGCCGTACATACCTACCCGTACGTTCCGGTCACAAGACGCAGGCCTCCTTATTGTCCCTAGAATTTCTAAGCAAACAGCTGGAGGCAGGGCTTTCTCCTATAGAGCTCAATTTTTATGGAATGGTCTGCCTTTCCATGTGAGAGACGCAGACTCGGTCTCGACCTTTAAGTCTTTACTGAAGACTCATCTCTTCAGTAGGTCCTATGATTGAGTGTAGTCTGGCCTAGGGGTGCAAGGGTGAACGGCAAGGCACTGGAGCGACTTACCGCCCTTGCTGTCTCTGACTGGCCGGTTCCCGTCTCTCCATTGGGATTCTCTGCCTCTGACCCTATTATGGGGGCTGAGTCACTGGCTTACTGGTGCTTTCCATGCCATCCCTAGCAGAGATGCGCTCTCTGGAAGCACCCTTAGTCTCCTGGGTCACGGACTACCTGACCGGTAGGCCACAATTTGTGCGACTACAGAGCTGTGTGTCAGAACGGGCAGTTAGCAACACAGGGGCCCCCCAGGGTACGGTCCTGTCCCCCTTCCTGTTCACCCTCTACACCTCAGACTTCAGATATAACTCTGAAACATGCCACCTACAGAAGTTCTCAGATGACTCTGCTATTGTAGGGTGCATCAGGGGTGGGCAGGAGGAGGAGTACAGGAGCACAATCAGTGACTTTGTGTTGTGGTGTGAGCAGAACCACCTTCAGCTCAACATCAGCAAAACTAAGGAGATGGTGGTGGACTTCAGGAGAACCAAGGCACAACTGACTGCAGTCCCTATAAAGGGGATGGATGTGGAAATGGTTGAGTCATACAAGTTCTTGGTTGTCCATATGGACAACAGACTGGAATGGGCTGGTAACACCGGGGCCCTGTACAAAAAGGGCCAGAGCCGACTCTACTTTCTGAGGAGGCTCAGGTCCTTCAACGTGTGCAGTAAACTACTGCATACCTTCTACCAGTCTGTGGTGGCCAGTGCCATCTTTTTTGCAGTGGTGTGCTGGGGAGCTAACATCAAAGCCGGTGATGCTTCTCGGGTAAATAAGCTGATCAGGAAGGCTAGCTCTGTCCTGGGGATGAGCCTTGACACTCTAGAGGAGGTGGCGGAGAGACGGATCCTGGCCAAACTGCTGGCCATCATGGACAACGTCACCCACCCTCTGCACGCTATGGTTATGACGCAGAGGAGCTCTTTCAGTCACAGACTGATCCCACCACGGTGTGCCAGAGAGCGCCACAGGAGGTCCTTCCTGCCGGCGGCTATGAGACTATATAATGCCTCACCGGGGTGCCGTGCCGTCGGCAACATAGATCTGGAACTGTTGGGGTGCTAGGACCTAGTTTAACAATTATGCATCCATCCGTGAGTAACTCTGTTCCGTCAGCACTCATCCACTCAGGACCTACTTATTCATACAGGTCTGTATATACATACCCATGTACAGTTGTTATATTATATCACATGCAATATTGTAAGTAATTATTGGACCTAGGCATTCACTCAGGAAGGCATATTAGTATCCTGCCAGTTGCACCTTTTCTCATTGCTTTTAGTATATCAAATGTGCAATAAGTGCAGTTGTCTGTAATTAAACCCTGCGCACTAAGGACTGTATTTTAAGGGAATTACTATTATTACCCCAATGATATCATACACACATTTAGCTATTAAAGTATCTCTTCCTGTCATTTACCTGTACAGTTTGTGTAAACATGCAAGTATTCACTTATCTGTAAATATAACTGTATACCTAACTGTACAGCTAATTTAACCATGAAAAATTTTCACTTACCTGTTCATTTACCCAGTCTGTCTATTAAGTAAACTATTATTACCCTCGCTCATATCATACGCATTAGCTACTGAAGTATTTCTCTGCCATCAACCTGTATAGTATAGTTAACCATCCAACATCCACCAATGTATAGTGTACATATTCAGCCAACCACTCATACTACGCAATGTCCTTTTATAGCTTTTTTTTGCACTCCAGATATCCTGTATTTCTATACTTTTTCATACTGCCGCTCTATGTATCATGTACCGTGTATCTGTCTTTTGTGTACTTTCGTTGTGGCATTTTGCACCTGCCCTGTGTTTTTGTTGTAGCTGCTTGATAATGAAATTTCCCCCCCGGGGGATCAATAAAGTACCTATCTATCTATCTATCTATCTATCTATCTATCTATCTATCTATCTATCTATCTATCTATCTATCTATCTATCTATCTATCTATCTATCTATCTATCTATCTATCTATCTATCTATCTATCTATCTATCTATCTATCTATCTATCTATCTATCTATCTATCTATCTATCTATCTATCTATCTATCTATCTATCTATCTATCTATCTATCTATCTATCTATCTCAACAGCATCTAAATGCCTGGCTATGAAAAGCCAAGTGACATTTAGTCCTGATGTATTTACCTGTTGCAACCTCTACAACCACTATGATTACTATTTGACCCTGCTGGTCATCTATGAACGTTTGAACATCTTGGAGAAAGAACTGTCCTTAATGCCCATGAATTGTTATAATCTCCACCCGGCTGTCAGGCTCTGGCCATAGAGAAGCCTATTGCTTCTCTATGAATCTATGGTCAGAGTCTGGCAGTTCTATATGTTCTATGTCTGTGTGGTGTTGTGTGTGGGATCCCTAATTAGAGGCAGCTGCTATGCATTGTCTCTAATTAGGGATCCTACTCATGTGTGTATGTCCCACTCCCTAGGCGTGGTTCATTGTCTGATCGTCACCCATGTAAGTGTGTTCACGTTTATATTACGTTGTTATTTTGTATATGTTCACATCAAGTCTAGTTTGTTTAATAAATGTCGATGTCGAACATCCACTGCGTTGTGCCTTGGTCTCTATACACACCTGAGCGTGACACCGGCACAGCCAGAAGAGTACTGGCCACCCCTCAGAGCCTGATTCCTCTCTAGGTTTTTTCCTAAAATGTTTTTCCTTTCTAGGGAGTTTTTCCTAGCCACCTTGCTTCTACATCTACATTGCTTGCTGTTTGGGGTTTTAGGTTGGGTTTCTGTATAGCACTTTGTGACATCGGCTGATGTAAAAAGGGCTTTATAAATACATTTGATTGATTGATTGATTGATTAGATTAGTATAAATACATGTTTTGTCATACCCGTGGAATACAGTCTGATATACCACGGCTGTCAGCCAATCAGCATTCAGGGCTCCAACCACCCAGTTTATAATACACTATAATGCATACTATCAAATATCTCTTGAGTTCACCACCATACGTGATATGGGAAACTGGAAAACATATGTTGCATGCACTCTATGAGAACGATGATACACAAAACAATCTTAACATAATGACTAATCTGATATACCATATGTTAAGCACACACAAGGTAGAGGTCCTCTTCTCAAATGATTACATTTACAAATAAATCAGGTATAAAAACATATGACTAAGAGCCCATTAAATGACTATGGTTATAGCTTAACTGCACAATAACCCTAACCAGGGCCTCTTCTAAATGGCCCATTTTTATGTTCGCCGACACTCAATATCTCATGTTTTTTTTCTTCCATTTTCATCAAGTGAATTGCCCCTATTGAGCCCCCTTTAACAAGTCATTATGCCGCAGCACTCAGTGAGAGCCCAGCCAGGACTCTAGGTGTTAAAACGCATTTGGCAGCAGGGGATGAGGACCAGGACCAGGCCAGCCAGCCAGCCAGCCAGCCAACCCTCCTCTCTCTCCCCAGCCCGCCCCTCTCCTCCCTGGGCCTGTGTGAGAGAGAGAGGGTCCAGGTCCACCCCCCACCATCAACACTATACCAGTCAGCTCACTGTCTCACAGCAAAACCTGCATCTGTGTCTCTCTCTGGGAGTGGGGGACCAAAAACTTGGTGAAAGTGTTTGCTAAAGAACAACATTACATTTTGTGAGGGTATAAATAATGGTCTGTGCTCTTTACGCAAAACACTATATTTCTTGCTATTGATCTAACAATTAATGGAACAGTAAGCTCTCATAGATGATAGACAGTTTGATTTACTGTAGTTTAATTGCTGTGAAAACAACGGTTACATGAAAACATGGGAAGTTTATTTAGGAAGCTGAAGAACTGAAGAGACAAGCGACGAGGCTGAGGCCTTGTGGTTTCTCTCAGTCATAAATCTAGATCACTTTAACAAGAAGAGACAGGAACCAATTTGTGGGATTAATGTTTCTTCTCTGAAATATGAATGAAGAATAGACATATCTGTGCTACAGTGATGATAACGCTAAATCTAATCAAAGAGTGGAACATTTATTTTAAAGGGCTTGTCTTCTACCATTTAAAGCTTATAGGAAGCTATTTCTGCTGGTCATGTTAATTTATTTCTCAATAGACATGATCCCTGGAATACCGCAGAGCAACTCAAACTTCTGAAACATAAAGAGGTCCTTTTAAGAGCTATGGCATTTTAACATCCTATGTTTGACAAGGAGAGTTATATACTGTGAAGGTATAATAAACACTGCTTAAATTGCATTATGGTTATCCAGAGTAATTGGATTATAGGAAAAATGCAGACCACATCATAATAACACATACAGAAATGGATTGAGAGCGGGATGCTGGTCATTGACCGGGGACAGGAAGAGCTGTGTTGAAAAGTTTTTCAACTCTCTGGCTGTCCCACTCTCTCCGGCTGCCTCAAACACAATGGTAGTCTCACGCTTAGGAAAGCTCATGCACACAGAAATGCACATGAACACCCAGACATACACAGAAGTACACACAGAGAGAAGCACACACACACACATGGACACACACATACACAAACGGACACGATGCATGCCCTCAAATGAAGTGCATCGCAAAAAGACCTTATACAAACACAGACATGCACACAAATAAACTGTGCATGCTCAAACTAAGCTACTCTCACATTTTCTGGGTCAAGATAAAAGCGTAAAACAAAATGTGGTTAGCATAATCCACAGAATATTCTGGTCCTTTGATGGTGGTGTCTGAAAATTGTATTCCAGATGAAAGAGAAGGCTGTGAACTCTGAGGAGGATTAACATGTATCTCTCATGTAGAAACATTACAAGAAGAGAAGAAATACAGAGACGTCATCCACCACGTTCTGAGTGAGGGGAACTGATGGCCACATTCCATATCTTTAAATTAATTATGGGTAAATTAAACAATATGTTATGTTCAGTGTACAACAGTGGAGGCTGCTGAGGGGAGAACGGCTCATAATAATGGCCAGAACGGAGCAAATGGAAACCATGTGTTTGATGTATTTGATACCATTCCACTACTTCCGCTCCAGTCATTACCACGAGCCCGTTCTCCCCAATTAAGGTGCCACCAACCTCCTGTGGTGTACACGTGGATAAAACGGAGGAGATCTGTTCCCCTCCCAGTTTCAATGGATATGACACCCCTCACACAACATGTTAAAAGCTGCCCAACCATACAAATCAGGGTGTATGTATTAGGCTGGCTCTAAATTTGAATTGCAGTGTGCATGTATTGAGCTGCCCTTAAATATGAATTACGGTGTGTATGTATTGAGCTGGCCTTAAATATGAATTACGGTGTGTATGTATTGAGCTGGCCTTAAATATGAATTGCAGTGTGTATGTATTGAGCTGGCCTTAAATAGGAATTGCAGTGTGTATGTAGATAGATAGATAGATAGATAGACAGACAGACAGACAGACAGACAGACAGACAGACAGACAGACAGACAGACATAGACAGATAGACAGATAGATAGACAGATAGATAGATAGATAGATAGATAGACAGACAGACAGACAGACAGACAGACAGACAGACAGACAGACAGACAGACAGACAGACAGACAGACAGACAGACAGACAGACAGACAGACAGACAGACAGACAGACAGACAGACAGACAGACAGACAGACAGACAGACAGACAGACAGACAGATAGATAGATAGATAGATAGATAGATAGATAGATAGATAGATAGATAGATAGATAGATAGATAGATAGATAGATGGGTACTTTATTGAGCTGGCCTTAAATATGAATTGCAGTGTGAATGTATTGACCTGGCCTTAAATATGAATTGCAGTGTGTATGTATTGAGCTGGCCTTAAATATGAATTGCAGTGTGTATGTATTGAGCTGGCTCTAAATATGAATGGCAGTGTGTATGTATTGAGCTGGTCTTAAATAGGAATTGCTTGATCCGGTCACAACACCAGAGGAGTTATACAAATCTTGGTGAAATAAATAAATAAAGGAAAGCACAGGGAACAGAGATCCCATCAGAAGCTACTTAATTTTTATTATATTTACTCAGCTGGATATTAAGTCAAGCCATGTCAGCTGCCAACACATTTATACACCTCTGGAGTAGCAGCATGGTGATGCAGATTGGTGCTGATAATTTTAACTTCTACACACATTAAAGTATTCAGAATGGCATCGTGCAGTGTGTGTGTGTGTGAGTGCAGCAGCCAAACCCTTCAGAGCGAGAGGAGGTGAAGTCTCCTAGCTGTGTTACACCACAGGAGGTGAACAGAGAGAATTCTGCCATATCAGGGCTCCAGATAAGAGTGGTTGTGTTGTGGATGTTCTTGAATTGACTGGTAATCCAGTTTCCCTGAGCTAAAAGCTGGTTGGGTTGATAGTATCTTAACAATTCACATATGCACATACACACACACACACACACGTGCTTACACAATCCACACACACTACGCTCCCATCTCTCCCCACTACGGAAGGATAAGAAAGCATCAGACGGACATCCAGAGAGTTAGTGAATACCTCAGCAAGGTCGTCCAGGCAGGCAGGCAGGCAGGCAGGCAGGCAGGCAGGCAGGCAGGCAGGCAGGCAGGCAGGCAGGCAGGCAGGCAGGCAGGCAGGCAGGCAGGCAGGCAGTCTGCAATGTCGTTCGTGCGTGGCGTAATCTGATAATATCAATCATAATTGTGTTAGATGTAATCCATCTGACTTTCAGTGTGCTGGGGTCAGGGGAGGAAGCAAGGCCCCACTTGCCATCAATTACCAGTCATAAGAGAGTAGTGGACGCAACGCTCCCCTCTCTTCTATAAATAATAGCAAGAAGGCCTGGCACTAGCAATCGATGCGGTACAGTTCCACTGTCATGACTTTAACAGCAGCTGGCTTTCTTGGCGGAGGGGATCAATACCGCATCTCCTCAGGGTTCAGTCTGGTGCCCCGCGTGGTCGTCCCTGGTGACAAGGGGTATAAATGACACCTCTGTTGTGATTGGGAAATCACAGGCCTTTTGGGTTATTTACTCAGACTACAGTACCACCCCTGGGCGCTGGCTCCTCGGGCCTCTTGGAGGGCCAAGAGAACACTTATCAGGGTTGGGGGGACATAACCACCACATCAGCTCAGCTGCTACTGGTTGGGAGGCAAACATAGTAAAAAGGCACGTTTTCCCCAAAACTCCTCTGTCGGCATCCTCCCCTGCAACCCCTACATTGGGATAACTGACATCAGGGAGGTAGAGAGTAGGCGCTGCTGGGTAAAACTAGTGAAGAGGATTTGAACCACAGCAGGTTACACCTTTTGCATTAACCTCAATATAACATTCTGTCCTCAAAGAATATTGCAGATTATTTCAATTCAAACTGTCTGTAGATTCCTTTATAATCACAGAAATGTAAATGAAATTACTATAATCAAACAACTCTGTAAGAGTGCTCACATGAGGACTGTAAATTGATATTTATAATAAGAGGACCTTTGTAGATGCTCATCCAACTGAATCACAAACATGACACTATTTCCATATTAATATATTCCTATTCTTCAAATTTAAAAGGGTTACATATAACAGGGTTGGCTTGCAGTGCAGCTAAACAATGAAATTATGCCCTTTAGTTTCGAGCCAGGGATGGCTGAAGTGACGTCTAATTGAAAAACATGAAGCCCCGGAACGTGGCCATGTCAGAATTTCAATGGAGGCAGAAATGACAGACGGAACAGAACAGCGCCTTCCTGACACAGGCTGCTTCATACTGACAACACACAGCAGGCAGACCAATAAACATACAGTGGGGAGAACAAGTATTTGATACACTGCCGATTTTGCAGGTTTTCCCACTTACAAAGCATGTAGAAGTCTGTAATTTTTATCATAGCTACTCTTCAACTGTGAGTGGCGGAATCTAAAACAAAAATCCAGAAAATCACATTGTATGATTTTTAAGTAATTCATTTGCATTTTATTGCATGACATAAGTATTTGATACATCAGAAAAGCAGAACTTAATATTTGGTACAGAAACCTTTGTTTGCAATGACAGAGATCATATGTTTCCTGTAGTTCTTGACCAGGTTTGCACACACTGCAGCAGGGATTTTGGCCCACTCCTCCATACAGACCTTCTCCAGATCCTTCAGGTTTCGGGGCTGTCGCTGGGCAATATGGACTTTCAGCTCCATCCAAAGATTTTCTATTGGGTTCAGGTCTGGAGACTGGCTAGGCCACTCCAGGACCTTGAGATGCTTCTTACGGAGCCACTCCTTAGTTGCCCTGGCTGTGTGTTTCGGGTCGTTGTCATGCTGAAAGACCCAGCCACAACCCATCTTCAATGCTCTTACTGAGGGAAGGAGGTTGTTGGCCAAGATCTCGCGATACATGGCCCCATCCATCCTCCCCTCAATACGGTGCAGTCGTCCTGTCCCCTTTGCAGAAAAGCATCCCCAAAGAATGATGTTTCCACCTCCATGCTTCACGGTTGGGATGGTGTTCTTGGGGTTGTACTCATCCTTCTTCTTCCTCCAAACACGGCGAGTTTAGTTTAGACCAAAAAGCTCTATTTTTGTCTCATCAGACCTCATGACCTTCTCCCATTCCTCCTCTGGATCATCCAGATGGTCATTGGCAAACTTCAGACGGGCCTGGACATGCACTGGCTTGAGCAGGGGGATCTTGCGTGCGCTGCAGGATTTTAATCCATGACGGCGTAGTGTGTTACTAATGGTTTTCTTTGAGACTGTGGTCCCAGCTCTCTTCAGGTCATTGACCAGGTCCTGCCGTGTAGTTCTGGGCTGATCCCTCACCTTCCTCATGTTCATTGATGCCCCACGAGGTGAGATCTTGCATGGTGCCCCAGACCGAGGGAGATTGACCGTCATCTTGAACTTCTTCCATTTTCTAATAATTGCGCCAACAGTTGTTGCTTTCTCACCAAGCTGCTTGCCTATTGTCCTGTAGCCCATCCCAGCCTTGTTCAGGTCTACAATTTTATCCCTGATGTCCTTACACAGCTCTCTGGTCTTGGCCATTGTGGAGAGGTTGGAGTCTGTTTGATTGAGTGTGTGGACAGGTGTCTTTTATACAGGTAACGAGTTCAAACAGGTGCAGTTAATACAGGTAATGAGTGGAGAACAGGAGGGCTTCTTAAAGAAAAACTAACAGGTCTGTGAGAGCCGGAATTCTTACTGGTTGGTAGGTGATTAAATACTTATGTCATGCAATAAAATGCTAATTAATTACTTAAAAATCATACAATGTGATTTTCTGGAATTTTGTTTTAGATTCCGTCTCTCACAGTTGAAGTGTACCTATGATAAAAATTACAGACCTCTACATGCTTTGTAAGTAGGAAAACCTGCAAAATCGGCAGTGTATCAAATACTTGTTCTCCCCACTGTATGCAGATACAGATACACAGATAGATACAGTAGGTAGAAGGTAGACGTACTACACAGACAAACATACAGACAGACAGGTAAGTAATCAATTGCACATATAGATCGATGTAGGAACTTATTTTGAGCCAGTTTTCTACAGCAGGGAAATAATCCTGCAACATTAATACATTTGAATTAACTTGTGGATTATCATAAATTGACATTTTTGTAGGGGTTGATACATGTTTTTTAGGGGAAAATCTAGTCCCACATCTGTAGACAAACATGCAGTACATACCGACAGGAGGAGGACAGACAAAAACAAATTTGAGCTAGAAAGACGATGCAGAAAATGCTTCAAAAGGGCTCAAAACAAAACTATGAAGAGAAAGAAGAAGATGACCTTCAACATGTCTAGCAAGTCTTTACAGCTGTCCAGCTGTAAAGACTTGTCCACCATCATGTCCACCATGATCCCTAGTCATTCATACTGTTGAGATAAGGAGCAGGCTCTTCAGGACATGTTGAGTCTTTACAGCTGTCCAGCATGTCCACGATGATCCCTCGTCATTAATATTGTTGAGATAAGGAGCAGGCTCTTCAGGACATGTTGAGTCGTTTCTCTAAAACAGGAAAGACTATACATCTGACATGGATCTAGCCTCATTTGAAGTGTTTCTGCAGCGGAAGCCGTCTCGCCGTAGGCACTGGGAGTGTATGAAAGATAAACCACATATGTAATTAATAGAGATATGGGTCAGTGGACAACAGAGACCAGCAGGCTGGGCCATGCCAAAGTGGTCTAGTTGCTTTTGTTGTCCCTCCACCCTCCTCTACTCTGTTATTTTAGGAGAGAGAGAGAGAGAGAGAGAGAGAGAGACCGGAACAAGGTTACCTCCTTGACCACACATGGAAGAGGAAAGGCGGCTGAGGATCTCTCATTTCAGTTAAGTGTCTAACCCTAACTAAAGAAACACCCTGTATGAATTAATCAACCACGACGCTTGGGAAGGAGGAGCACCACAGTCACAGAAACATGGCTGACTTTGATGTAAACACATGTTCCCTCTCCCTCAGGCACACTCTGCTCTGCAGGACAGTGTTTCTCTGGTCTGCTCAGACAAATCAGCGTTAGTGGTGGGTTTCCTAAAACATTACACAGTTCCGCTGCTGCCACTGGTCCCTGTGAATTCCCAGAATAACTCTCTAATTGGTTGGAAATCTACTTAGTACATTTGAAACGAAACTGTGCATCTAATGTTACCTTTAGGAGGCCTAGCCTAGCTGTCACGTTACACTGCTTCTTCACACAGTTGTTGGACAGTATACAACGGGTGGGTCTAATCATGAATGCTGACTGGTTAAAAGTGCATTCCAGCCGGTGTCTATTCCACAAGTAAGACGTTGAATGGAGCAGTGGTCAGCGTTAAACTTGTGTCTAATTTCTTTGTTTGACTTGAATAAACACACACTGGATTTACAATGGTGCCGTTTGGGGAAATATTTATCTGGTGATTATTTTGCAGGGCAACTAGCCCTTGTGTAATTGGCCACAATGACGTGTACGTAGATCATAAAGGAGAACTTGAGACGTGCCAATTATTCTACTGTTTATGACCTGACCCAAGTGAATCAGAGTGCTTTGTTTATTGTCCAGAGACCTCTGGTCCTGAGCTCCTAATTGGGGTTACGGTGAGGAGGGTTCCTGGAAGTGGGAAGAGAATCAGGGAAGGAGAGTGAGATAGAAATGGAGGAGAGAGAGGGGTTAGATGGAGAGAGTGAGAGAAATCGAGTGAGAGAGGATGAGAAAGAGAGAGAGAGAGAGAGAGAGCTCTGGTGTTTCTGCTCGGCTGCGGCTGACTGTGGGAGCTTCCTCTGGCTCGCTTTTCCCCTCAGATGGGCACAGCTGGGGGAGATCCGCCACCCAGCACTGGGCTACACTCTCCCCTACCTACCCCTCCTCCCCTGCCTCCCCCGTCCTCCACACCAGTGGCCCTGGGTCTGCCTGCTAGTCGTGCTGCATGCACCCTCCCTCCCCCTCCCCCCCCTCCCCCTCCCCCCTCACACCCTCCTCACATCTCCGCTAACACCCTTGGCCAGGGGGAGGGGTCTGCCGGGCCCCGTGCCCCACAGATCCAGCTCCAGACCAGAAGAGTGTGGACCACCGCGGTGAGTACAGTCAGCCTCATATCTGCCCCTCAGAGTTGGGGGAGAGGGTGTCCGTGGAGGCGGAGGGAGGGGTCCTACTGGAGCTGCTGACGTTTATGTAGAGCTGCAGCAAGTCCCCCATAGAGTCTGTTCAGAGGCTGAGAGACAGGCATGCTTAAATAACGGTGCTGTCTAACGAGCCCAATGAACCTGGCTGTGTGGTGTGTGCTGGACCAGGGGGTGGCCACCCTCCACCCCGCTGCCAGCCCCACGGCTCTTTGATGTGCCTCTGTGCAGCCCTGTGGGCCTGTACCACCCATATAACCGGCCCTCCACCTCCCTGTGGGCCTGTACCACCCATATAACCAGCCCTCCACCTCCTTGACATTTGACATGTCCTGGGAGACAGGGCCAGAAAAAAAGACCTGTGTTGTGTCATAAAACGCTATAAAGGTGCTGTGAAAAGGCACACAGGAATGTTTGATGTTTCCACCCCACATTCTTCAACAACCCAAAGAAGACGCCGTCCACTCCGTGAAGTATTGGGTGGCACTATCATGGTTGACTCTAGGACTGTGTGTGTCAGGCCCCACTCTCCTGTGTATTCACAACATTCTACATTCACTACACTTGTCTTTAGTGAACACATACAACAGTAGCTGTAACATAATGTATGACTGTAAAAGTTAAGCTTCTAATAATTTAAACAAAAATAAAGAACAGTTTTGATAATTATACACCAATATTTATTTTAATGAAAAAAATGTCATCAAACCTATCATATACCCTTGCATGGTTTTTTACACATCCCTCATTTTCCCAGCACAACCATAGCATTTCCAGAGGTTATGCCATTTTCCTCATCGGACATGCTTTCACTAACACAATACCATGAAGCATTGGTTGGTCGGTCCCTCCCCTCCCACTGTTTGTGTGTGTGTGATGGATGGTGCGTGTGTGTGAGCAGGTTATAAAAAAGTGTTCTTCCACACTGTGGAACTTGTAAAACATAGCAAGGGCTACACCCTCTACAGCCACACAGCAGGTTACAATTACAACTCTTATCTACTAATTATGTTCTGAACACATCTGCATTCCAGAATAAAAAAACCCTGCTGTATGTCCTCTCCCCGTAACAAGCCTCTGGAATTAATGAGATTGCTCTGTAATTGAACCTCTTCATGGGTCCCTTGGCAGTGAAAATACGCTACGTTAGATTTGAATTAACAGAGCATCAATCATAGCTGATCAAACGATAAACAGTGTTGATGATCTCGTGCCCAAGATTTTGCACCTTTATGTAAATGTACTGTTCACCGCGGAGGCACTGGGGAGTCAGTCAGGAGGCAGAAAGGGGTTGGAGGCAGTGGCTGGGCTGGTGGGACACGCTGATACTACTGTACACCACTGTGGGGCGATGTGCTCCAGATCACAGACACTGATACGCACACTCTGTCACAAAGAAATAACACACACACACACACACACACACACACACACACACACACACACACACACACACACACACACACACACACACACACACACACACACACACACACACACACAACACACACATACAGTTCTAATAGTACCATGGAAAGTGCTTTGTTTGAGAATGGGGGAAAAGAGATTAAATGACCCAGCAGGTCTTTACAGTAAAACACATCAACATTAAAAGCGAACGTACTACTGAGTGGTTTGAACTGATTTAAAGTCATGTAGGCAGACCCTGAAATAGAACGTGCCCCCCCCCCAAAAAACCAGAAAGCAAACCCATTTGTGTTGCATTTTGGATGATGTCGCTTAAAGAGAGCTTTTCCTACGACTCTGTATAAAACTATCAAAGCAATCAGAGTAAACATTTTTTATAGTTCCTCTCTTCTAAAAGTTCAGATCAATATTCAAAAAACAAATCCAACATTGTAAGATACAGTAATACTTCTGATAATAATTTGAAGGAATCTATTGACACCAAAAACAGGACACACAGAAATACTGCATAAGCACTGGAATGTACATTTATAACCTGTTTAGAAAAATAAATGGCAACAAGATACATTTCATATTAATTTCTGTGGCGTGTCTGTACCTTTTAACATGGAGTCTCCATGCTGAGTTCATCTTCTTTAACAGGGTCACAAGTTTCAATATTACCAAAATAGTTGGATTCATTCAAGATCTTTGAAAAGTTTTAGTTCTAAGTACTAACCTGTGCTAGTTATAATGTGTACTGTAAACCATTACCTATAGTACATACTGCAGTTATGTATATGCCTGCCTCCGTAGAATTGATGCCGGGATAGTTCTGAGATTTATTTGAGAAAACCTTTATCAAATATAGGTATTCTCTTATCATCTCTTATCAAAATATGAATTATTTTAAATGTTTTAATTCCTAAATTGATTAACTTTGAAGTTCATCCAAAAATATTATGGTGCTGGTTTCATGTATGGATATTGAATAATGAAAACAGAAGACTTTTATGATGGATATTATAATAATTCCCAACATTTACATTAATAAAAGAATACTTACATTTCAAAAGAAAGAAACCACAAAAGAATATACAATCTATCTCTCTACTCAGACATGCACTTCAAAGTGATTTTTCAATAGCATGCCATGCAAGGTATTTTCTCCAAGCATGGCAGAGCTTAGCAGGTGCTTGAGACTCAAGTGAGGGGGACATGCTTGAGCCTCTGCTGTCACAATGACAAGGCAAAATATATGTACTTAAACCCCACCATCACAACCGAGGTGTGGACATAAGGACTGCTCCTCCATACTGGTTTGTCCTTTAAGTAAAAAAATAGGATTCAATTACAATATGTCTGCAAATACTTTCAACAACAACAACAACAACTCCAACATTAGTGTATTCTTTATTTTTTCATGTTGTCTCTTTAATAGTTTAGACACAATACTGACTGTTTTCATCCCACATATATCCTAAGTACTATTAACAGGACACAAACTAGGGGATTTAAATCAAGAGTTTCTTCTCCTCAGAGTGTGCTAATTGCAGGTGTTTGCAGTGAGGAGGTGGTTCACCACCAACAGTTAATAGGTAGGATAATTGACCTGCAGCTGGTGAGAATGAGGGTGAACCATGCACTGCATACGGCCGGACGGGGAGTCCAGAAAACATAGATGTGAATGGAAAGAGAGGAGGCATTCTTGTGAAGCTGATCTCACTTTAATAAGTATTGATTATCTGTTTATGTATTTTGTCACAGCTAGCTTAATGCTATCGATTTGATGCTTTTAAACTTGAACAAATAGTGAATTTTCATGGCTTTTTTCAGGCTCAAAAGTGTGAGATGGCTTTTGAAAAGCATCAGTCAGTCCGTCACCCTGGAAACAAAGTCATGTTGACTCAATGGTAATGTAGGATACATGTATAATGGTGTTATTCTCCCTTTATGACATATTTTTTCGTAATGTAGTTTGACCATTTATCTGAATTGATTGTTTGATTAATAAAAAATAAAAAAACTATTTGCACAGTCGATGTGAAATGATCCTGATGTTTATGTGCTCGTGATGTAACATTGCCCATGTTTTATCATTGTTTGGACAATAAAGTTATTACATTTCTATTCCACTGTATATTTAGTTATGGGTTGTGTCTGCTTATGGTCTGTGGCTTTACCAATATACCACCATATGACAGAAGAGACCAAACAAACAGACAGACAAACAAACCAACAAACCAACAAACCAAAAGATAATGAAGTGGGCCCGACTTCGGAGAGGCAGCCCAGGGAGGTTTAATGATTCCCAGCAGAGAGCCTGATGTGGTGTGAGTGTCAGGTCCTCTCCTCCCAGTCCCCACGGCCCAGCAGCACAGTGACAGCCCCAGCCCTACGCTGCTCTGAGCTGCATAACATAGCCAGAAACAGCATGTCTTCTGTGATAGTGATTGAGCGGAGGCCGCGTGTCCCCCTCCATCTCAAACAGCCTCCCCACAGAACAGGAGAATACCAATTATCATGCTAAAGGTAGTAGGCGCTAATGCCAGCCCAGCCAGCAGATCTCTAGTCTGACACGATGCCGTTAGTGAGGATCAGTTATACAGCGAGATTAGAGAGAGAGAAGGAGCATGGTTGTAATGCTAACTGTCTTCGCAGGGGTTCAATGTAAAGTATCAGAGTTCCAATCAGTATAGTTTTGTGCAAGTGAATGAGATGTGTGTAGAAGGGTTGACCTATTTTAAGGAGACAATATGTGAAGTCACACTAACCTGTCTGGTTGTGGCAATGAAATGTGACTGTGTTTGAGTCACTTAAGTAATGCGTACACTGACCATCCTCTTATATCCAAGTAGAATACAAGAGGATAACAGAAGAGAATGCTGAACGCCTGGAGCTGGGTTTCTTTGTTACTAATTTTCTTAGTTTTTTCAATCCGCTTATATTGGTTCTCAGACCCAATGACAAATCATGAGCATATGAGTTGGGACCGTTGAAACGCTTAGTGTGTTTGATACTGAGACGAGGGAGGCATGATGTTTCTCATCAGCCTATGGTAATGCTGTTGATGAGTGTGACTGACTGAATGACCGACTGACTGCTGCAATACCCAGAGAGGAGCAGCTGAAAGCCACAGCCTCTGACATGGTCTGTCTTTCACCTGACACCTGACAATAGCAGGGGGAGGGGGGCAAACACACACACACACCTGATCGTCATCGAATTATACACACATCGAATTATATCTCTCCTCTCCTCTCCCGGGATGCAGCTGTTCATGGACCTCCCAGTAAGAAAGAGGGGATGGAGGGAGGGTGGATGGGGGGATGGAGGGGGGGGAGAGAAAAAGCCAAAACGTCACACTTCACTGCCTCCCAATACCACACTTTTTTTTTTAAGAGCGACAAAGTGAAAAGATACAATTTCAGCCAATAAGGCTGGTAGCAGAGGCAGGGACAAAAGAGACAAGATACTGCAATCTAGAGGTCACTGACATTGTCTCTACTATAATTACTACACTTCCTTTAATACTTCTCTAAAGCCATTGTGCTTCCCCCTCCCGGCTTACATCTATGTATTAGTAAGAACAAGTGTTCGGTGCAATACCGGTATTGTGTGAGTTGGAGGCTGACTTCATTCTGTGGAGATCAAGCTTTAATGTGTGCTCTGGGTGGTTCGGTGACATGGGGCAGGTTTGTGACCCTTAGCCCATCTACTCTACTGAATCCTATTGGAAAACTTATTCCACCCTTATTTTCACACCAGTGATTGTCAATAGCTGAATGAAATGATACCAACTTTCTCCACTAGTTGAAGTTGGACTCTAACGCCATTAATGTGTTGGTGGCATTTTGTTAAGGTTTGAATAGGTCACAATGTTGATGAAGACTATCACAACTGAAATGAGTGACTGAGACATACACACCGCAGACTAGACCAACAAACCATTATAGACCAATCATGATGTGGTTCAACAGAGACCCATTTGCCGCATCTAGCTACTCCTGTTTAAACTATGGAGAAACGTAGGGTTTGTACAGCCATAGTAATCAGTATTTTTAGAAAAGTGTGCAAGAAGAATGAGCATGAAGGGCAAAAAATCCTGTTTGAAATGTACAACATTTTTAACAATTCTGACAAAAACAAATCTCCTCAAAGCCACAGACAGATCCTCTCTGTAGAGGGAATGACTCACAATAAACACCCTGCATTTTTCTTGGAAAAGTTTTGATGTGTCGATGTTTGTGTTGTTTTAAAAGATTGTGGTTTGGGTGAAAAAAGGGCTGCAGTCAACAACAAAAAGAATCATAGCTGATTCTGCCCGCCCAGCCAACCACTTAAGATATCTTTGAAGATTAATCAATCACTATATTATAGCGGAGAGCGAAGAGCAGAGTCCGCAAGGTGCCTGGCTGATAATCGAACACTGCGCCTGACTTCATAGCAGTCTGCAGGCATTGATGCCCTGATTGATCGCTGAATGGAAGTGACTGGGAAGAAGAAAAGGATTACGCTTGTCAAACGCAGTCAATACGCTGGGCTGGATGGTCAAATGTTTGCAGTAAATCTGGAATAGTGTCTGCAAAGCTAAAAAGGATGGAAAACAACAACCAATAGGAAAGATGCTCCTGCTTTGGGTTGCATGGAGGAAGTGGAGGAGGGGCCATCTCTTCTCGCATCTCTTCCTTTCCAGACCTTACTGACAGGACTGGAAAATGATGGTCTGGGATGATTAACAACACTTTCAATATCAAAACGCCTGATTCCATTATCTCAAGAAGACCTGCAATCAAATAATAGGGATTGTCAAATGTACAGTGCCTTCGGAAAGTATTCTTTTCCACATTTTGTTACGTTACAGCCTTATTTTAAAATTGATTAAATTGTTTTTTCCGCTCATCAATCTAAACACAACACTCGAAAATGACAAAGCAAAAACAGGTTTTTAGAAATTTTCGCTAATTTATAAAAAATAAAAAATGAAATATGACATTTACATAAGTATTCATACCCTTTACTCAGTACTTTGTTGAAGCACCTTTGGCAGCGATTACAGCATTGAGTCTTCTTGGGTATGACGCTACAAGCTTGGCACACCTGAACTTGGGGAGTTTCTCCTATTCTTCTCTACAGATCCTCTCAAGCTCTGTCAGGTTGGATGGGGGGGCGTTGTCGCTCAGCTATTTTCAGGTCTCTCCAGAGATGTTTGATCGGGTTCAAGTCCGGGCTCTGGCTGGGCCACTCAAGGACATTCAGAAAATTGTCCCGAATCCACTCTTGAGTTGTCTTGGCTGTGTGCCAAGACAGGTCCTGAGCACTCTGGAGCAGGCTTTCATCAAGGATATCGCTGTACTTTGCTCCATTTATCTTTCCCTCGATCCTGACTAGTCTCCCAGTCCCTGCCGCTGAAAAACATCCCCACAGCATGATGCTGCCACCACCATGCTTCACCGTAGGGATGGTGCCAAGTTTACACCAGACGTGACGCTGTCATGTTGCTTTTACTGAGGAGTGGCTTCCGTCTGGCCACTCTACCATAAAGGCCTGATTGGTGGAATGCTGCAGAGATGGTTGTCCTTCTGGGAGGTTCTCCCATCTCCACAGAGGAGCTCTAGAGCTCTGTCAGAGCAACCATCGGGTTCTTGGTCACCTCCCTGACCAAGGCCCTTCTCCCCCTATTGCTCAGTTTGGCCCGGCGGCCAGCTCTAGGAAGAGTCTTGGTGGTTCCAAACTTCTTCCATTTCCACTGTGTTCTTGGGGATCTTCAATGTTGCAGACATTTTTTTGTACCCTTCCCCAGATCTGTGCCTCGACACAATTCTGTCTCGGAGCTCTACGGACAATTCCTTTGACCTCATGGCTTGCTTTTTGCTCTGACATGCACTGTCAACTGTGGGACCTTATATAGACAGGTGTGTGCCTTTCCAAATCATGTCCAATCAATTGAATTTACCACAGGTGGACTCCAATCAAGTTCTCAAGGATAATGAATGGAAACAGTATGCACCTGAGCTCAATTTCGAGTCTCATAGCAAAGGATCTGAATACTTACGTAAATAAAGTATTTCTGTTTTATATTTTTTATAAATTTTCAAAAATGTCTATAAACCTGTTTTCGCTTTATCATTATGGGGTATTGTGTGTAGATTGCTGAGGATTGTTTTTTTTTTTAAATAAGGCTGTAACGTCACAAAATGTGGAAAAAGTCTAGGGGTCTGAATACTTTCCAAAGGCACTGTACATGCTTAATAAAGTGATGTTGTGTAGTTATCATCTGTAAAATATTTTGGATGACTCCTAGGATGAAAATGTCCAAACTTTTCTAATACTAGTGTAACAGTATTGCTTACGTAACTCTCCTTGCCCCAACCTGGTCTCGAACCAGGGTCCCTCTCCTTCCCCCAACCTGGTCTCGAACCAGGGTCCCTCTCCTTCCCCCAACCTGGTCTCAAACCAGGATCCCTCTGCACATATAGACAACAGTCACCAAAGTAGCATCAAAGCAAGTGAAACAACTACTTCAAGGTCTCAGAAGCGAGCGATGTCACCGATTGAAATCCCCCTCGAGCACACCGCTAACTAGCTCTCCATTTCTCAGCGGTTACAGTAGGAGAGTAGGAACACTGGAGTACATGGAGTATTTTTCCCTGCTAGACTGTAACTTCACTGTGTCTAGACTGTAACTTCACTGTGTCTAGACTGTAACTTCACTGTGTCTAGACTGTAACTTCACTGTGTCTAGACTGTAACTTCACTGTGTCTAGACTGTAACCTCACTGTGTCTCTTGATATTGCTGCTAGTTACCCTTCATTAAATCTCCCTCAATATGAACTAATGCTACTAAGAACCAGGTATTAGAATCAGATTATTATTTTATCCCTGTGTTATTCAGGAGCATCTGGAAACATTAAACAGTGATATCTGCAGCTAGATAATGCCAGCTGTAATGCAGAGCTCAGTGGAGATGGGCTTTATTTGTTCAGCAGAAGCCAAGGCCAATACCAGAGTGTTATTTACAGCTGGCTTTTGTTTTATGGAAAAATCCAGATGTGATTGATTGAGGTTAATGTGACGGCGAGGCTGCATGAAGCTGCATTTGAGTGCTGCAGGTTAACAGAAAACACTAACTTCCATAAACCGCTACGGAAATAAATCACTGTTATTTTGGCGGCTCTGGCAGCAGTTTAAGCAGCGGCAATCATCGAAAGCACCTCAGGAGCCCCTACGCTGCGCTTTGCAAAATGTCAAGGATGGGGGGGGGGGGGATAGCAGCGAGGAGGAGGAGGGGGACACTGCTGAGAGACATGGTCATATCAACGGCCCGTCAGCGGGCAGGTGTTTTACATAAACATCCCAGAGTGCAGTAAGCAAATTCTGTTGACGAAAAAAATGCAATAAAACAAAGAGGGTTTGGAAGTGCGACCGGTCCCCTGTGCATTCCTACCCTCCTCTACTCCGCGCTGCTCCTCCGCTCACTCACTACCAAGCCGACTGGGGTGAGATTACGGTGTTTTCTTTTATCTGTCAGAGATCAATATTTCAAACATCCGATAAAAGAGGAAATTGAACTGGGAATAGACTGAAGTGCTATAAAAAGTACAAAGCACAATTATCAAAAAGCACTTAAAGAGCTTAATAGGATACATATATTAAAAATGCTCAAATGGATGTCTCTAGGCCATAATGAGAGCTGGTTCTCCTCTCTCCAAACACCTCCACTCCCCCTGTACCCCCACTGCCACTACTTTTTGATCACAACACTATGCCCCCTGTACGCAGGCAGGCTCTGTGGTCAAAGCTTTCAATGCATTCTGGGTAGTATATGGACCCCTAGAGAACTGGAGGCAGAGGCAGCCACTCTCTGTGTTTTAACACAACAGCCATTAGGTGTGATTGGGCACTTTTTGCTTTATAGGAAATGCATTATACGTGTAAACTGGGCATCAAGAGCCAAACTGATGTTGAAAATACAAGGACATCTGAGAGGCATTGTAGAACCAGACCAGAGAGAGGAGAGTCTATAACTTTCTCTCTGTCAGAGGAGCTTTACTGTAGTTTATTACTTGGAATGGTCTTTCTCTAAGCCAAGGCCCCTCTGCTGCCAAGTCCACTTCGTCCTCTCTCAGTCCAATAGGAACCAGAGAAGTGATCCATACAGAATAAAAGGTCCAGAGAACCAATAGAGCCAGTCTCTGAATTGAGTACCAGCTCTCCTAACCCTAACCCTAACCTTAACTATAACCCTAACCCTAACCCTAATCCTAACCCTAGCTCTAGCTCTAACCCTAGCTCTAGCTCTAACCCTAATCCTAACCCTAGCTCTAACCCTAACCCTAAGCCTGTATGAAATGAAGGTGCCCTATGTGATGATTTTCTGTCCAATCTCACGGTATTACAACTACAACAACCTCCATGGAACACAGAACACCCAATGAGGCTTCTGTCTAGAGTTCAGTCATGCTTTAAGCAGTAAGAGCCAGTCAACATGTACTTACGTGGTAAGTCAATGTTGCCCTCAGCGCTAGAGCTACTGACCTACTCCTCAGGGGTCACCCAGAGTGGCCACATGACTGGCCTTTTCACCCTCATCATTCACATATTGATATCTCCATTAATCTATCTTCTAGTTAAATATTATTCATGGCAGATTCAACTTAATGCTTGGCAATAATGAGGCAAAACCGCCAAGCAAAATATATTGTTGAGTGTCTATTGATTCTACATTCTCCTAAAATGACCATTGGGGCAGTTGGCTAATGGCTTAAATGGTAAACAGTAGGCTAATAGCGGGCTAATAAAAGATGGTCAAATTTTGGGAATATGCATGTATTGACGTTAACTTCTTTGCTCTCTCACTGATTTAGTCCTCACATTAAAACACATATCACAAAAGATAGAAAAACAGACCAGGTTTCCACTTTGAAACTCAAGCAGGGCTGATTTCTACTGATACAGTTTCATACACTTAGGTTGAAGTCATTCAAACTAATTTTTCAACCACTCCACAGATTTCATGTTAACAAACTATAGTTTTGGCAAGTCGGTTAGGACATCTACTTTGCTTTGTGCATGACACAAGTCATTCTTCCAACAATTGTTTACAGACAGATTATTTCACTTATAATTCACTATATCACAATTCCAATGGGTCAGAAGTTTACATACACTAAGTTGACTGTGCATTTAAACAGCTAGTGAAAGAAGCTTCTGATCATCATTGGTGTACCTGTGGATGTATTTCAAGGCCTACCTTCAAACTCAGTGCCTCTTTGCTCAACAATATGGGACAATTAAAAGAAGATCTCAGAAAAAGAATTGTAGACCTCCAAAAGTCTGGTTCATCCTTGGGAGCAATTTCCAAATGCCTGAAGGTACCACATTCATATGTACATACAATAGCTCGCAAGTATAAACACCATGGGACCACGCAGCCATCATACCGCTCAGGAAGGAGATGTGTTCTGTCTCCTAGAGATTAACATACTTTGGTGCGAAAAGTGCTAATCAATCCCAGAACAACAGCAAAGGACCTTGTGAAGACGCTGGATGAAACAGGTACAAAAGTATCTATAGCCACAGTAAAACGAGTCCAATATCGACATAACCTGAATGGCCGCTCAGCAAGGAAGAAGCCACTGCTCCAAAACCGCCATAAAAAAGCCAGACTACGGTTTGCAACTGCACATGGAGACAAAGATTGTACTTTTTGGGGAAATGTCCTCTGGTCTGATGAAACAAAAATAGAACTGTGGCAAAAATTACCATCATTATGTTTGGAGGAAAAAGGGGGAGTCTTGCAAGCAGAACAACACCATCCAAACCGTAAATCACGGGGGTGGCAGTATCATGTTGTGGGGGTGCTTTGCTACAGTAGGGACTGGTGCACTTCACAAAATAGATGGCATCATGAGGAAGGAAAATTATGTGGATATATTGAAGCAACATCTCAAGAGATCAGTCAAGTTGAAGCTTGGTCGCAAGTGGGTCTTCCAAATGGACAATGATCCCAAGCATATTTGCAAAGTTGTGGCAAAATGGCTTAAGGACAACAAAGTCAAGGTATTGGAGTGGCCATCACAAAGCCCTGACCTCAATCCTAACGAAAATGTGTGGGCAGAACTGAAAAAGCTTGTGCGAGCAAGGAGGCCCACAAACCTGACTCAGTAACACCAGTTCTGTCAGGAGGAATGGGCCAAAATTCACCCAACTTATTGTGGGAAGCTTGTGGAAGGCTACCCAAAACGTTTGACCCAAGTTAAACAATTTAAAGGCAATGCTAGCAAATACTATTTGAGTGTATGTAAACTTCTGACCCACTGGGAATGTGATGAAAGAAATAAAATCTAAAATAAATAATTCTCTCTACTATTATTCTGACATTTCACATTCTTAAAATAAAGTGGTGATCCTAACTGACCTAAGACAGGGAATTTTTACTATGATTAATTGTCAGGAATTGTGAAAAACTGAGTTTAAATGTATTTGGCTAAGGTGTATGTAAACTTCCGACTTCAACTGTATCTGGGCATCTTTTGATGAAGACATCCTACTACTCCACAACATGACATGATAGGAGTCTTCTCAGCCGTATCTAAACAGCCTTCATTAGCAACCGGATCAATACTCTCTCTTGATTAAGTGGGATGAGGGCCACTCATTTCATTTTCAAGCGTTTTCACAAATCGATCAATTGTGAGATTATCTTGCAAATGACAAAGATGCAAGCAAGGGATTCTGAACTGAGGCCATCTTCTCTCTCTTTTTCTCTCTCTCTAGCTCTCGCTCTCTCTCTTTCTATTTCTCCTCTATTGCTCTGACACATGCACACACACACACACACACACACAAGCACACACACACAAGCACACACACATGCACCTGCACACACACACACACACACACACACACAGCAAATCACAGAACTCCATAATCACTGGCCCAATATAATTGCAGACGGAGCTTTTAATCGGCAACGGTAAGACATTAACTAAATTAGTTTTTAAAGATTTTAGATGTTTAAAGATTTCATTTGCAGATATCTCTGATTCTATTCTATGTGGCCTGTGAATTGCAGTTGATTGAAGCTGATTGATGCAGGTCCATTAAATGTACCTTTAAAGCATTTGAGCTGTCTCTGGTATATTCTACACAGCAGAACCAGACTCCCCTAAGGAAGTGACAAGCTTGCTTTTTCTCCAGATTACAGAGCTCACGCCACAAAACACTAGACCAGGTCTACATACCTCTTTTTTATTTTATTTTTTATTTTACCTTTATTTTACTAGGCAAGTCAGTTAAGAACATATTCTTATTTTCAATGACGGCCTAGGAACAGTGGGTTAACTGCCTTGTTCAGGGGCAGAACGACAGATTTTTACCTTGTCAGCTCGGGGATTTGATCCAGCAACCTTTCGGTTATGGGCCCAACACTCTAACCACTGGGCTACCTGCCGCCCCTCAAGACAATTCAAATGGTACCCTGATCATGAACTGTATTTGACTTTGTTATTCTAGTTTATTCCAGCTTTGAATTCTGAAACGGAATTCCAGTCCATCCATTCTCAAGGACATTAATCATAAAAAGTCATAAAAAGACCAATCAGAGGATACATCTTTTTTTTTTCGTCACCCTTCAGACATCCACCATTTATGGGTCACCCTGTTAAAGAGACAGGCCACTAAAGTCACTCAGGGGATGGTAATTAACCTCCAGGCCAGTGTGGTCTGTAGCTCTGAGACTCTCTGGGGCTCGCATGGCCCTGCAGTGCACTGAGCTGAGAGTAAGCTAAAGGGACTCATCGATGCCAGTAAAATAGAAGCATGGGTGTGTCCCAAATTACACCATATCCCCTATATAGTGCACTACTTTCGACCAGGGTCAAAATTAGTGCACTATAAAGGGAATAGGGTGCCATTTGGGACACACCCTGGGTAAAGGGGTCTGTGCGTGCGTTGGTTGTTACGCTACATACTTCCTCCTTGTAATGCCCTTCAGGGATAATTTTTCCTGTGATGATTCTAATCACATTTTTGGAGGGCCGTCTTCTGACTTTCAAGCCTGATTTGGAAAAATACAAAAATGATTGCTGTGCTATCATAATTTTTTGCTTGCGCATTTTACACAGGGGTTTGAGCAAACAGACAGAGGCTGGTGGAAGGGGGGAGGGAGGTTATATTCAGGCCGCTGTTTGACCACAGTAATATGTCTGTCTGTCTGTCTCCAAATGTGCCAGTGCAGAATGCTTAGCATCAAAGAGAAGCTTTCTCACAGGACTAAGGACATAACAAAGATGAAAATAATCACCCTTTCTGAATATCAAAAACAAAGATTCTGAGCTTAGCCGCACCTACAGTTCACCAGTGTCTCTGAAAAGGAGGTATGTTCCAGGCATGCGCTTTCCGTGTTAATGAGCTCTGAAATACATTTTGAATATAGCTTATGGCCGCCTTGCAACAACTCAATAAAATATACACAGGAGGTCAAAACAAGAGGGGAAATAAAAACCTTTTTGACAATGTTAAGCCTTTCAGCTGCTTTGAGGCAACTGAAGGGTTTTTATCATCTCTTCATATGTTGGATCATGGGGCGCAGAAAGCTTTCCAAGGGTAAGCAAAGTCAGAGTCAACGAGTCTGTACTGTACCATGTAGCCATTCCTACGCCCTAGTTATAAACACATCAGCCAAGCATCTCTCAGTGGAGTGTTACTGTAGTGTCTGACAGAAGCTGTGCGTTTGTGTAGGCCTCACCTCACCAGAACTCACACCTGAGCAATGCATTATGTAGCTCTAGAATGGTTAGATGACATGAATCACGATCTCGTACAACCACAGTCAGTCAACTGTCTGTCAGGGAAATGTGTAGACAATGGTAATGTAGGAAACCATATTGAATTTCAGAAGCATCTGCTTTGGCAGGTAAGACAAGCAGTAGCTACAACAGATATGGCAATGAAAGACCATATTTAAGAAAGTTAAATATGAGAATTGAACCCAGTATCTAATTGGTGGAAAACATCCAGATCTGATGAATTGATCCAGAATTGATGCAAAACATACAGATCTACTGTATCTCAGTAAATATCCACATTCACGGCATTCAAATGAGCAATGGCCACCAACCAATAGAGATGAAACTGAACTGGACTATAAGTAACAAGGTTACAGTTGAATATACATCCACCAACAGCTGCCCAGGACAGGGGAGAGGAACAGGAAATGAGTTTATTGATGCATGCCTGTATCTGTGTAGATAGTGTAATAAAGACGAGGTCAAGTAACAAAAGCTGCTCTCACAGAAACGGACGCTTCAACCATTGACCTATAATGACCTTGCTCCCACACCATGGCTGCGGGTTAATGATTCTAGACTCTACACCTGGCCTCTACATCTCCACTCTCCTCTCCGCACAATGATTTTTCAGAAGAGGGGCCGGGGCTTGTGATCTATGAAGCCTGTACTTGTTTTGGGGATGTATAAATTAAAAGAATGGCGTGGTGTGACATCCCGGATGATGAAATAAGAGGCACTTTAGGTAATATCACTGATAAAGCAGTCTGACCCCATGGCGGAGGAGAGGAAGATAGAATCAAAGCACTTGTGCAGGTTGCTGTCAGGATCATCTGTCTAGCCACCCCATTAGAGCACAACACAATGCAATGCAGGGCTGTGTATAAATACTATAGAGCCTTCTCCTGCCAAGATACAGAGCCTTCTCCTGATTGGTCCAGGTGGGAGCCTCTCACAGAGACTGGGCTAGATAAGGGAATGAAGAGACGCCTAAAGAGTAGAGGGAAAGTGTTTGAATGGGGTTCGATTCTTGGTCTCTTCATCAAACTACAGATTTGACCCTGCTTCTCACAGCAGGAAAATAAACCTGCAGCAACAAGAAATGTGAATTGTTATGTGGATTATAATTACATTTTTATAGGGGTTGATATATTTTTTGTTAGGGCAAATCAAGTCTGAAATGTTTAAGTGGAAATTACAAACTTTAGAAGCCATTTTAAACCTTGAATACACCATAAATTGCATTTCCTGCTGTGCAGAGAAATGATCTGCGACAATAGTGATCAAATTAAGATAGCAGATATGTACCTCCGTTACAATAGCACCAGTCTCTTAATTCCAATGAGAAAACTCCATCTATCTTTACGAATCTATCAGTTTCATTTGTAGTTTCAGTTGCATATACTGTAGGCCATATTGGTATAGGGGTGGCATTGAACAATCAGTGTTCAAATAATACTTAGAATGTCAAACATATAGTATAACAGAGAACCAGGGTCAGGCTGTATAGTCTACATCTCCTCCTTTACTCCTTGATGTGCCTTGTTGTGTTTCATCAGTAGGATGATTTACTCTCCCCATTTAGCAGCTGTGTTTTTCAAGCTCCATTTCCCCTCTCTCCTCTGGAGGACGAGAGCAGCAGGAGTCGATGTGTGTGTCCAGGAGGTTGGACTATTTAACATAAAAAATGATGATATTGCATCTTGGTGATAATTAAATGAATACATATGTGGACGGAAGCAGGATGACAAATACCAGCACTTGAAGCAGCCCATTAGTTGTTGACAGGTCCTGCCAGCAAAGCAGGCCGGATTCTGAGGCCTGTAATTCTGTCTCATTACCGCCCCGGTCTGCACTTCCTCCTCCGCCAGCTTAATTCATCTCTTATAGTTTGCCCTGTCGCTGGCCCTTTTTTTATTGCTAATTAACTCGCATGTTATGGTCTTGATTTATGGCGGGAATTGAGACGCCTGCAAATCATGGAATATTTTCATTGATTACCACAAATTGTCTAATCTGCTGTATGTTCTTAGCTCTCGATTGGGTGGTACTTACCGATTGCCTCCTCTCCTAACTTAAAAATCAATCAGGAGCAACATGGAGAGTGGCTGGATGAATCCGGTCCACGCCGGCCACTTCCTACTCAATCACATTTGTGGCAAATTTACATCTCTAAGCCTAAAGCCATCAAATTAATTCTAATTTCTTATGATGCCTACATATGCAGTTTTCACAGCCCCTATCCAATGATGGATGGAATAGTTGGATTTGTATTATGGCTTTGTTTTATTATGTACACTAATGCAAATCACTCCCAGTGTGTATCTTCACGGGTGTAAATGGATTGTGTGCTTATTAGAACATTTTATTTACACTACCGTTCACAAGTTTGGGGTCACATAGAAATGTTCTTGTTTTTTTGTATATTAAAATAACATCAAATTGATAAGAAATACAGTGTAGACATTGTTAATGTTGTAAATGACTATTGTAGCAGGAAAAGGTGTACATAGGTGTAAAGTGGCCCATTATCAGCAACCATCTCTCCTGCATTCCAATGGCATGTTGCGTTAGCTAATCCAAGTTATCATTTTAAAAGGCTAATTGATCATTAGAAAACCCTTTTGTAATTATGTTAGCACAGCTGAAAACTGTTGTGCTGATAAAATTGGCCTTCTTTAGACTAGTTGAGTATCTGGAGTGTCAGCATTTGCGGGTTCAATTACAGTGTCAAAATGGCCAGAAACAAATAACTTTCTTCTGAAACTTGTCAGTCTATTCTTGTTCTGAGAAATGAAGGCTATTCCATGCAACAAATTGCCAAGAAACTGAAGATCTCGTACAACGCTGTGTACTACTCCCTTCACAGAACAGCGCAAACTGGATCTAACCAGAATAGAAAGAGGAGTGGGAGGCCCCGGTGCACAACTGAGCAAGAGGACAAGTACATTAGAGTGTCTAGTTTGAGAAACAGACGCCTCACAAGTCCTCAACTGGCAGCTTCATTAAATAGTACCCGCAAAATACCAGTCTCAACATCAACAGTGAAGAGGTGACTCCGGGATGCTCCAGAGTTGCAAAGAAAAATACATATCTTCCTCTGTCCAGTCTCTGTGTTCTTTTGCCCATCTAAATCTTTTATTTTTATTGGCCAGTCTGAGATATGGCTTTTTCTTTTTCTTGAGTATAAATATACAATATCTCTATTGCAATTCAGTACAGAGGGATTTGCTACAGATAGATGAAGTCAGTGATAAGACGCACAGCTGTATTCTGAGGAGTCAAAGCAAATCTCCACGGTCAAATCTGAAATGTCTGCTTTGTTCCTGTCAGTATTGGACTCATTTTCCTGACAGTGGCCCAGCTTTCATTTGTACTTTTGACACTGCGCTGACTTCCTGACACAAGGTGCAAGGGATAATTATAGAATGCATTCAGGGTGCCATAGGTGTGTCCTAGTTCAAACTAAATGAAATGCAGTCACATCTGGTTAACCTCAGTGGTCATGGAAACCTACCTACAGGTCTTACTGGAGAATATCAAAGAAACCACTGGTACACTGGACAGGTTTAGAGTGCATTCTGGCCAGTGGCACCTCAGATGGTACCTACACAACAACAACAAGGCTCCTCCATGTGTTGGTGGAGAGGGCATGGAAGGGGATCAGTGTCTGTGATATGAGGCTGTGATGACAAGTGGTGATTTTTATTGAAGTGGACATGGGGAAGTAAAGCAACCCTGCAGGCAGCTCACCTAGTCACACATTACCATCATTGTCAGCTGCAAAGAGAGAGAGAGAGAGAGAGAGAGAGAGAGAGAGAGAGAGAGAGAGAGAGCGAGAGAGAGAGAGAGAGAGAGAGAGAGAGAGAGAGAGAGAGAGAGAGAGAGAGAGAGAGAGAGAGAGAGAGAGAGAGAGAGAGAGAGAGAGAGGTGACAAAATGGCACAAGGGTCGAAGCACCTGGTCACCAGTTTCTTTTTTCTACTTAGTTCTGTATATGGTATTGTTTTGAATAATCTAACCAACCAGGCTTGAGGCTTGAGTTTCATGAGAGAAAGAGAGAGTTAGTAAGTAAGAGAGAGAGAGAGAGAGAGAGAGAGAGAGAGAGAGAGAGAGAGAGAGAGAGAGAGAGAGAGAGAGAGAGAGAGAGAGAGAGAGAGAGAGAGAGAAAGAAGAGTGAGAGAGAATGAAAGAAATGAATAAAGAAAGACAGAAAGACAGAAAGACAGAAAGAAAGAAAGAAAGAAAGAAAGAGAGAAAGAGAGAAAGAAAGAGAAAGAAAGAGAGATAGAAAGAGAGAAAGAAAGAGAGAAAGAGAGAGAGAGAACTTGACAGACATGCAGAAGAACAGCTCGTGATTCATTCAAACTTTTGATTACTAAGAGTGAGACAAACGGATCAACATTTTTCATAAAAATACTACTAATAAACCCAGACAACTGAAGACCCAAAAAGGAAATCAAAATAATCGACACCGTGAGTAAAAACAAACTTTATAAATCGATCAAGCTAGCTAACTCAAATTTGAAACCTCAACCGTTAGCGGCACCTATTGTTTATCGGTGGTAACCATAGCAACATGGCTTCCGAAGCAGCGCTAGCAGTGAAGAAAGCAGCGGAGAACGTTAAACTTTCCCCTCGTTTTTTCGAAATCCCATCCCATCTTAAATCAGAGAAGGGAAGAATTATGTTTAAACAAAACATACAGAGGGAAAACCCAGATACGTTGTTTGCTGACTGCTCACACAACGGGACGGTTACCAACTTACTGTTCTACAGTGAACACACCACTGCCTGGCACGCAGCCATAACCAGACACTTCCCTCACACAACCAAAAAGGGGATCTGCAAGGGAAGGCAAATTCAAATTTTTGAGGATAGTGAAAAGTCACAGGAAAATAGACTCCTGACCGTAAATATATATCAAAATGGCACAGTAATGGTCCAGGGAAGTGAGGCGGCACTCAGTTCTTTTTTACAGGACTCTCCCGTTCTAGGGAACCTAGCCACGGCAAAAAGGGACAAGAACAGCACCCCAGTATCCCCCGCTCCAACGGATACCCCAACAGCAGTTCTGCCCCAGCTCCAGGACATAGATCTGTCCCTCCCCCTACCTGTACACAACCATCAGAATAATGATGGCAACACCATACGGCTGCTAAGGGAGAAGCTGTCTCAGTTGGAACTAGAGGTTACTGAGCTCAGAGAGCAACTTCCTTACTACACTGAGCCTCTACAGGACCAGCTGAACCAGTGGAGGACTCAACTAAAAACATCAGTCCAGGAGCTGAGAGAGAACTTCAGCACAGCGCTGGAGGAGGAGAAAGGGGCCATGCGAAGAGAACTAGCGCAGGCAAAGAAGGAGATGGAATCAGAGCTAGCTGTCATTAAAATGTTACTACATCCGAAAGAAGAGTCAAAAATCCCTACAGAACAGCTGCAGCCCCTCAACACTACAAAACCTTCTTCCACTAACCCCCCGTCAACCACCTCCTTACCCTGCACCGTCCCCCCCATACCCACATCCCCAGTCCACAAGGAGGCACACACAAGGACGACAACAGCAGAGAGAAGCTCCTCGGACACCCCTGACACCCCTTCACATACCCCCCCCATTACACAGGTCCTGCATAAACCAGCCCCTGTATGTGAAACCACCACTATGGTAAGAGTCACGGAGGTGGCCATCCTCATTGATTCAAACGGAAAATATATAGATGAGGAGAAATTATTCCCCAACCACAAGGTGGTCAAATTCTGGTGCCCAAAAGTGCAGGATGCACTAAATATTATATCCAAGCCTGACTTCGGAACACCAGGCCACATTATCATCCACAGTGGCACCAACAACATGAGAGATGATCAGGAGAGAGTAGGCAGCCTGGTCAGCAGAATGGCAGAGAAAGCCTCTGAGTCTTTCCCTAACTCCCGCATCACCATCTCCACTCTGCTGCCCCGCAAAGATTTCCACCCCCATACCATCCAGAGAGTCAACGCTGACATCACAAGAGGTTGTGCCAGGATCCCGAATGTGCACGTTGCTCAACACCCGACCATCACCCCTGAGCACCTGTACGACCACTCCCATCTGAGGAAACAGTCAGTGGGACTGCTCACCAAGACCTTGAAGGATGTGGCACTCGGCAGACCAACACAGCGTGCCCAACAGGACAGAGGACCACCCAGGACCACCTTCCAGATGTCATCACCACGCAGAGTCGCCTACCAGACTACGTCATCACCAACAAGCCACAGGCACCCTCGACACCAACCGAGACCCAGCACAACCTACAAGACCCACCCACCACCAGATCACCGCTCCCCCCAACGAAGCCGCCAGAATGGACCAGGGCCAATATACTACCCCACACCAGAGCACCACCACTACCAGACAACAGAGTCAGCACCACGACCCAGTCTTGCCCCCCCTTCTTCTCAGGTGGCACCGCAACAGAACCGGCGCAGCTATTCGGAGGCTCTCACCGGACCAGATAACTCTGTGGGACTGAGTGAGATCAAACAGCTCCTCCACTACATCTACACTAAACTACAGTAAAAACACTCACACTGACACAACCACACACTCACACTCACACTGACACAACCACACACTCACATTGACACTGACCCATCGTCACTCACACTAACCAGATATAGACACTCACACTGACCCATCCACACACACACACTCACAAACACACACACACACTCACACTGACCCATTCACAAACACACACACACACACCGACCCATCCACACTCACTCCCGCACACACACATTAACAGACACAATCAATAACTCAAACTCACCCAAACACTCACACATACATTATCTTACACAGTGGAGGATATGAACAGACACACTCACACGTACATATATAAATACCTACATGACACTTTGGAGAAACAATATCATCTGAGGAATGTTCTGTATTGTCTCACCCTTAGTAACCTAGTTAGTCTTAGAAATATAGTTGTTCTCTTGTAATAGTCATTCTTAATATTCATACTTTTTGCAATGAGACCACTAACAATTAGCATGTGGAACATCCAGGGCCTAAACTCGACAGCCTTAGGACTGAAGAGTCTGGCCCTGGAGTTCAACAAAAACATAAAAGATGATGATATCATTATTCTGCAGGAGACATGGTGTAAGGCAGATGTAGTCACGCACTGTCCCACAGGCTACAGAGAAATAATTTTACCATCCCAAAAACACATCTCTGTCAATAGAGGCAGAGATTCTGGAGGAATGATTATATGGTACAAATCCCAACTACAAAACCTAATTGACCCCCAAAAAATTGGCAAATATCACATTTGGCTTAGACTAAAAAAAGAACTTACACTGACAGGAAAAAACTTGTTCCTGTGTGCAATATATATCCCCCCCTCAGAATCCCCCTATTTCTCAGAAGAAATATTCTCCACCCTTGAGGAAGAGACGAGCCACTTCCAGGCCCAGGGAAATGTGCTCATCTGTGGGGACACAAATGCACGCACAGGAACACTACCTGACCAAATGAGCACACGAGGGGACAGCTATATCACAGGCCAAGCTGTCTCTAATCCCTTTAACCTTTCCTACAGGAACAACAGTGACAGCATCGTCAACAAGAATGGAAAAGACCTATTGCAGCTCTGTCGAAGCCTGGGTCTGTACTTTGTCAATGGTAGGTTACAGGGGGACTCTTTAGGAAGATTCACCTATTGCTCTCCTCTTGGCCAAAGCACAGTAGACTACATGATAACAGATATGGACCCTTTCTCTCTCAGCTCATTCACTGTTAAGCCACTAACACCTCTGTCTGATCACAGCCAAATTACCCTGTTCCTCAAAAGATCAGACATAGAAGCAACCACAAATTCACAGCCCAATAAGCTGTACAACATCAAACATTCATACAGATGGGCTCAAAACAGCACAGAGGAATACCAGAAAGCAATCAGTAACCAAAAAATCCAATCAACCCTAAACAACTTTCTGGATACAATGTACGCTCACAGTAAAGAAGGTGTCAATCTAGCTGTAAATAACATAAATTATATATTTAGGCAAACAGCAAAAACAGCACAATTAAAGCTAGGATCAAACAAACCAAACAGAAATACAGAAGACAAATGGTTTGATACAGATTGTAAAAACATTAGGAAAAAACTTAGAACACTATCGAACCAAAAACACAGAGACCCAAACAACAGAGAACTACGCCTTCAGTACTGTGAGACATTAAAATCATATAAACGTACACTCAGAATCAAGAAATCCCAGTACAACAGAAAGCAATTGACACTAATTGAGGAGTCCATAAATAAAAACAACTTCTGGCAAAATTGGAAAAACCTAAACAAACCCAAACAACAGGAATTAGCCATACAAAATGGTGACATTTGGACAAATCACTTTAAAGCACTCTACAACACTGTTGACACTCAGGATAATACTGAACAGTGCCAAATTTATGAAAAGTTAAACAAACTGGAAAAATCTATAAAGGACTACCAAAATCCTTTAGACTCCCCAATTACTGAGCAGGAGCTCCTTAAAAAACTTCAAGCCCTCAAATCAAAAAAAGCATGCGGACCTGATGGGATCCTAAATGAGATGCTCAAATTCACTAGTGAAAAATATCAATTAGCTATATTAAAATTGTTTAACTTGATCCTGAGTGTAGGTTACTTCCCTGACATCTGGAACCAAGGACTCATAACACCAATCTTTAAAAACGGAGACAAATCTGACCCTAACAATTACAGAGGGATTTGTGTGAACAGTAACCTGGGGAAGGTTTTCTGTAGTATTATAAATGTAAGAGTCCTAAACTTCCTTAATAAGCACAATATCCTGAGTAAAAGCCAAATTGGATTTATACCAAAACATAGAACAACAGATCATATTTACACCCTACACACCCTAATAGATAAACACGTCCACAAAAATAAGACAAAACTCTATACTTGCTTTATTGACTTCCAAAAAGCATTTGATTCTATCTGGCATACAGGACTGTTCTACAAAGTCATTGAAAGTGGTGTAGGGGGTAAAACATATGACATTATAAAATCAATGTATACAGGCAACATGTGTAGCATAAAAATTGGCAAGAAACAAACTGAATCATTTAACCAGGGGCGGGGCCTGCGCCAGGGTTGCAATCTCAGCCCTGTGCTATTTAACATTTACATCAATGAATTGGCCAATATTCTAGAGAAGTCCTCAGCCCCTGGTGTTAGTCTCCACAATTCGGAAGTTAGATGCCTGCTCTTTGCAGATGACCTGTGCCTGCTTTCACCCACAGCACATGGTCTACAGCAGAGCTTGGACCTGCTAGAGCAGTACTGTCAGACCTGGGCCCTGACAGTAAACCCCAAAAAGACCAAAATAATGATTTTCCAGACAAATTCCAGATCCCAGGGAATAAAACCAAAGTTCTCAATTGGTGCAAAACATATAGAGTATTGCACACAATACAACTATTTAGGTTTAAAAATAAGTTCGACTGGACACCTAAATAATGCAGTGAATGAACTGAGAGACAAAGCACGCAGGGCATTCTACGCCATTAAAAAACAAATCCAAATTGAAATACCTATTACAATTTGGCAAAAACTAATTAAATGTGTGATTGAACCAATCGCACTCTATGGCAGCGAGGTGTGGGGTCCACTTACAAAACAAGATTTTACCCACTGGGACAAACATCCCATTGAGACCTTGCACGCGGAACTTTGTAAGATTCTCCTACATGTCCAGAGGAAAACTACAAACAATGCATGCAGGGCAGAATTAGGCCGATATCCACTAATATTAAAAACTCAAAAAAGAGCAATTAAGTTTTGGAAACACCTAAAACACAGTGACCCCCTCTCATATCATTACCAAGCCCTGCAATACCAAGAGTTGAGCAAAGATAAGAGTCCCTTCATCCAACTGGTCCAGGGGCTGAGTTCACAAACTTGTTCCACTAACACACTGAAGCCTCAGGACCAGAACATCCAATCAATAAGAATTAACCAAATTACAAAACATCTAAAACAAAACTACATTACCTATTGGAAAACACAAACACAAGCACAAAGCAAAATGCAGTGCTATTTGGCCCTAAATCGACAGTACACCATGGCAAACTATCTGACCATGGTGACTGATCAAAACCTCAGGAAAACCTTGACAAAGTACAGGCTCAGCGAGCACAGCCTTGCTATTGAGAAGGGTAGACACAGGAAAACCTGGCTCCCTGTAGAGGAAAGGCTGTGCAACCACTGCACCACAGCAGAACCAGAGACAGAGCTGCATTTCCTGACCAAATGTCAAAAATATAAAACCATCAGAGAGAGTCACTTCCCCAAATTTGAACAAGTAGTCCGGGGCTTTGAGGACCTCTCTGACATAGAAAGGCTGCCGATCCTTTTGGGGGAAGACATGACCAGCTGTGTGCTGGCAGCATGCTATGTTGCTGCCTGCCACAAGTTGAGGGACAGTGCCTGACATATTTAATGCATTTATTTTATTTTTTCCTGTTGTTATTTGCTCTTTGATGTAATTATATTTAAAAAAAATATATATATATATATGTGTGTATGTATGTATGTATATATGTGTATATATATGTATGTGCGTGTGTATATGTATGTATATATATATATATATATATAAAATAGAAAAAAAAAAATATATATAAATATATAGAAAAAAAAATATATATTGATGTATGATACTTTGGCAATATGTACATTGTTGCGTCATGCCAATAAAGTGAATTGAATTGAATTGAATTGAGAGAGAGAGAGAGAGAGAGAGAGAGAGAGAGAGAGAGAGAGAGAGGTGGTGGAGCGATTACTATTCAGTCATTTCATCCGCTGACACACAGATTGTTGGATCATTTTAAAACTTAGCATTTAAAAATTAAGAATTCACTTTCTCCATTGAGATGTTTATAGATTCCACATTACAAATTACCTTGAAAAGAGAAAAAAGGAGACAGACTGTAATGAAAAACTACTTGACAGGGATAGAATTACAGAAAGGTTAAAAATTGTTAAAATGTTTGATATGGAGTAGGGTATAGAAGTGGAAGGCTTGGTTCCATGGATCAGCAACAGAGGAGGCTTGTGGGGGGAGCTATAGGGGAACGGGCTCATTGTAATGGCTGGAATGGAATATTTGGAATGGAGTCCAACATGTGGTTTCCATATGTTAGATGTGTTTGATACCGTTATACCAGTATTCCATTCCAGCCATTACAATGAGCCCGTCCTGCTATAGCTCCTCCCATCAGCCTCCTCAAATCAGCAGCATACAGTATAGTAGTGCTCTGCTCTGTAACTCACTACTTAAAAACACTAGACATTCTTAATGCGGAGGCCTTATTGATTAGTTGTAGGCCTATATGTAGACACTAGACAGACAATACCCCCATGGGTTACAGCACTAAGGAAACAGGAGAACTGATAGTACTGTTGCTGGTTGGAGAGTAGTCTTTTGGGGGACTACTCTCCAACCAGCAAAAACCAATAGGAAACAGCAAGCTCATACACAGTCACTGGCTCGGCTGAGTGGCTCTCTCCATCCTTTTCTCCATCGCACATATTGCCTCACATATTCATCCCCCCCCGGCCTCCTGTCACCCCCGTCAATAAATCCATCCAGAGGATCAATGCCTGAGCGAATCAATAAAAGTTATCAGCTCAGGCCCTGCCGAATCTGCAAACACAATCAGTATGTAAATCCATCTTCAGCTCTCCTGTCTTCTCCCAACAAAGATAGCTTTTTGCTTTTACAGTGCAAAGCATTAACAAGCTGCTTTCTCTCATACCGGCTTAAACATTAAATATCAAATGGACAATATTGGCTGGCCAACACTGGGCTGGATCCTGAACCACAACCCATTAAAGTATATGGAAAATAACCTTTTTTTGAAGCAAGTGCTAATTTCTAGAGGAACCACATTTTCTCACCTAATAAATATGGTTACAATTACTCCCACCAAGTCCAACTTGCCTGCTGCCTATAGTTAATTGTGTGTGCATGCATGCATGTGTATGTGCGTGCCTGTTTGTGTGTGCATGCAGACTGCCAGTAGCTGCTTTGCCTTTAACAGCTTATTCCATGTCAATGTTTCACTAGAAGGTTGCCAATGGCTGGTCATTTCTATGCCAAGATGGAACTCTCACAATGACATCTGTGCTTCTGTCAGTCATGATGTCGCTCCCTCCCCATCCCCATCGCCGTCGGCAACACCCTCCCGACATTACTCCCCCCCCAGACAGCCTCGTCACCCAGCCTTGCCATAGAGGAGAGGGGACTCAGCGTCACCGTGATGGTATAGAGGCAGGCAGTTATTCCTTCAGCCCCAGGGTCATTATTTAAAAAATGACAGAGACCCAAGTGAGCGAACGTGAGCGAGGTGAAAAGAAACTGAGGGAGGGAGGGGGTATGGAAGTAAGGAGTGAAGGAGATGACGGGGGTTAGAGAGAGAGGAGGGGGTGTCGTTTGTGCAGGTGCATTGTCCAGTGGAGGGAGAGGAGGGAGGGTGTTGGGAAACAAATGAATCCAGCAGTCATTTGGTACACACCGGAGATTGCTTATCGATCCAGATCACAGTATTCAGGCCGGCCCGGGAGAGGCCTGAGAATTTTCTGAGGGAGTTAATAACCTGGCAGCTCAGCTGTCTTGTCCAATTCACCAAAGGCAGAGGCCTAATCAGGGCTGGATTCCTTTTTCTGTCTGAGGAGGAGGTTCTCTCAACCCTCCCTCCCTCTCTTTCTGCCTCCATCCCTCTCTCCATCTCTCTCAACCCTCCCTCTC
>CM042380.1:13123970-13201470 GCA_023634145.1 Thymallus thymallus | reverse complement strand
TGTGCGCGGGGGTTGCATGTGTGTGTACGTATGTACGTGTGAGTGCATGCGTGCGTGAATGTATGCTGTGTATACAGCTAGGGGATGAAGAAAGAAAAACTATTCTACAGTTCTAACTCTTCCATCACCTGCCTCCCTCCCATGCATTACTGGAGATGTACAGAAAATTCAACCTGGCTCCCATGCATTACTGGAGATGTACAGAAAATTACACATGGCTCCCATGCATCACTGGAGATGTACAGAAAATTACACATGGCTCCCATGCATCACTGGAGATGTACAGAAAATTAAACATGGCTCCCATGCATCACTGGAGATGTACAGAAAATTAAACATGGCTCCCATGCATTACTGGAGATGTACAGAAAATTACACCTGGCTCCCATGCATCACTGGAGATGTACAGAAAATTAAACATGGCTCCCATGCATTACTGGAGATGTACAGAAAATTACACCCGGCGTCCATTAGTTCTTTTCAGGGTTAATATTGATGCAGATATCATTTCTATCTACGGTGTCATTTATTTGAAATACTATGTGCGGGAAGTAGCTCCGTCAGTGAATCAAATCAATTGATAGAGCAGTTAGCCTCGCCGCCCGGGTTGCCTGGGAGACGCTGAGCATGAAATATTATGGAGATTGTTCTTTAAAGTGATCTCTTTATCATCATTTGTCTGCAGCCTGGGCGATCCTATCCCGCCCGCGCAGCGCTAGCTGCTTTCCTCTTGGGCACCAGCTGTCATAACTCAATCAGCCGGATAATGCAGTTGCGTGCTGCATGCTACCCCCTCCCCCACCCCTTGCCTCCCCCTTCGCACCCCCTTGCCTCCCCCTTCGCACCCCCTCGCCTCCCCTTTCACACCCCCGCCGCTGCACATGTCAAGGAGCATCCGGAGAGCCGCTCATCATCGGCGCTGATGGCCCTTCCTCTCTGGGGCCTGCTTGTTTATGTCACTTCCTATGTGAGGGGCCACTAGTTCATGTCACCCACTACAGTAGGAGCATGACTGCTGCGCTATTTCATGTTCAGCTCAGCTGGCTGTCGGTGTGTGTTTGCAGGTGTGTGTGAGTGTGTGTGTGTGTGTGTGTGTGTGTGTGTGTGTGTGTGTGTGTGTGTGTGTGTGTGTGTGTGTGTGTGTGTGTGTGTGTGTGTGGAGCCAGGGCTGGGTAGCTCTGTGACATCTCCCTCCTCTGTGTATGACAGCTAGTTGAACTCCCATGCAGTCTGCTCTGTTGTGTTCTGCTGCGCTGTAAGTGAACATGAGTCTCCACAGTCTGTTCGTGTGCCTGTGGATGGCTGTTTTTACTGCCCATAAATGGTAATGTGTGGCATATTTTATGTGTCACAAGGACTGCAGTTAGGAGATTCACTTTAAGTGAGACATGTCTTACTTAAGAGTTAACAACCCTTCAGTCCAATAAGAATGCACTATTATCAGAGTGGACTCTCAAAAGAATATACAATACTATATATACAAAAATAAATACTGTCTCCAGCCTCTCCCAGAAGAATATACACTATATACTCTGATATGTATCCATATGGGCTGTCTCCAGCCTCGGTGTGCTGTGTGTCTCTGGGTTCAGTTGAGTGGGAATCTTTAGTGACACACAGGGAATAGAGAGTGGAGAGAAACAGAGTTATACAGACACAGGGAATAGAGGGTGGAGAGAAACAGAGTTATACAGGCACAGGGAATAGAGGGTGGAGAGAAACAGAGTTATACAGGCACAGGGAATAGAGAGTGGAGAGAAACAGAGTTATACAGACACAGGGAATAGAGGGTGGAGATAAACAGAGTTATACAGGCACAAGGAATAGAGGGTGGAGAGAAACAGAGTTATACAGGCACAGGGAATAGAGGGTGGAGAGAAACAGAGTTATACAGGCACAAGGAATAGAGGGTGGAGAGAAACAGAGTTATACAGACACAAGGAATAGAGGGTGGAGAGAAACAGAGTTATACAGGCACAGGGAATAGAGGGTGGAGAGAAACAGAGTTATACAGGCACAGGGAATAGAGAGTGGAGAGAAACAGAGTTATACAGACGCAGGGAATAGAGGGTGGAGATAAACAGAGTTATACAGGCACAAGGAATAGAGGGTGGAGAGAAACATAGTTATACAGACACAGGGAATAGAGGGTGGAGATAAACAGAGTTATACAAAATGTTATATAAAATGTGTCTCCGGCCTTGACGTCCTGTGTGTCTCTGAGTTAGACTGTCTTCAGTGACAGACAGGAACTGTCCATAGATGGAATCTTCAGTGACAGGACCAGGACAGTAAATGGCGTTAAGGAAAAAGCTGCATTATTCAGAGACAGCAGGACACCAGGATCCGCTGGCTGTGTCATGTCATCCTGATATGTGCCTTATACCCTACTGATATCACTCACCATGTACTGGATACTGTGATAGATAGTACAGAACTTCGACACTCAAAACCATACTTTGCTATACAATTACGTCAACATCAAGGGTGGCACTGAGTCATAGGTCTTGCACGTTGATGATGATTGTGTAAAGTGATGATGTGGGACATAGTTACTGTACATAGTTTATATGGTATTGTGTCACTGACCTGTACTCTCTCCAAAACCAATACTTGTCCAGTGTGCTCTCTCTCTCTCTCTCTCTCTCTCTCTCTCTGTCTGTTTATAGTTTGTTTGTACAATCATCCGATACACAAGCAGGAGAGTGCTAAGAACAATCAATGCACAAACCTCCTGCAGAACAGTGTATGAGTAGGGTTTATGACCAACAAACAAAGCTTAGTATAAAGATGATTCTACTCAAACTGAATGGTAACAAGTTATATGTGTACCTAGTATTCATCAACAAAATAAATATTAGTCAATCTATTGTCTACAGATTAATAATGTCACTGACCAGCTAGCGCCACATTTAGATCTACTGTATTTCTGAACAAATGATTGTGACCAGCTCTGCCAGGGCAGTGACGTATTGACAAGTGCTACTGGGCTGAAACAATGAAGGCTCTTAGCAGAAAGAGAATGGCCATTTGTCACTGTACACTGATCAAATTCATACAGGGGCATTGTACTGGTGTAGAAATGGACGTCCAACACATTAATCAGAGACCGATGGAAGGTTCAGCTGTCGCCTGGTGCTGGGAGACAGAGAGACAGAGCCTGGGCTCTAAAAGGCCAGGTTGTGTTGGTGTGGCTCTCAGTGTCCCAGTGAGTGGTGATTACCACTAGCTCACCATATTGATCATGGAGACCAGAGAGTGGAGTGGAGGGTGAGAGGTGGCCACACACAAACACACACACACAACCCAGAGAAACAGCCTCCTACCGCAGCTTTAATAACACAGTCAAACCCAGTCAGTCACACTGTGCAACCTCATAGTTTTGAATTTCAAATCCAAACTGACTAATTAATAAGAGTCTCTAAAGAGTTTCTATCAATGAGCTGTCATTATGAGCTGCAGTAGCCTACTACGTCAATACATCTCTGTAGACCAGGAGGAGTGCATCTCTTCATATAGGAGTGTAAGCAATGTTCCAGCCCACCACACTAGAATGCGCTGTTGTGTAGACTCATGTTCACCAGCTGGATACCATTCTCCCCTCCGCTTCACTATTCTGATTGGACAGGTAGACACTAAGGCGTGTTGCTTCTCTCCACTAGTTTTCCACAGATTCAGCAGAAAACGTTTTATTGTGCATTTTTGCCTCACCAATCCAAACAATGTGCGCTGCATGCACATGGCACATGGCTCCGTTTTGGCTGCGTGACGTAGGTTGGTTTCCTCTCCCATTCTATGAATTACCCAGATATTGTTTTGGCTTTAGAGAGAGCGAGAGAAAGAGGGCTGCTAGATAGCTTTAGAGTTTTACTTAAGGTTAAACTGAGGTTTTAATTTGAAACGTTGACTTTAATAATCCCCTGCCACTGTCCAAGTGGTGATCTGTTTTCTCTCCACTGATTGGGTTCAGGGTGTGTGTGTGTGTATGTGTGTGCGTGCTTTCGTGCGTGTGTTTGTGTGTGTGTCCGTGTGTATCATGCAGGGTTCTGGTGGCAGGTAGCCGGGACCACAGCGGGTACACGGTTGGTCTGTGACAGCCTCTCTCTGCTCCCAGGGCCAGATCTGCCACACACTACAAATGACACAGTGGGCTGGAGTCAATTCTCTAAAACTAAGCACCAACCAAGTCTGCCCCTTATTCTGAATCAAAGTGAACTTAGATGAACCAGGTTGTGGATGCGTCATACTAATAGTCCACACCCATACTAAACAACATCCCTTCTCTCTTCCTTCTTTTCTATCCTTCTATTTTTTACTAATCCCACACTTCCTTATACAGTACAGCCTCCCACTCCACCCCTCCTACTCTGCTCTAACCCTCCTCTCCCTTTTGCCCTGCTGTTTCATTCATGAAAACTCCTCCTCATCCTCCCCTAGTTCTCACCCTCCTCTCTCTCTCTATCCTCTCTGTGTTGTGTGTCTCAGTGTGCAGATGGTTTGTTTTAAGGGACTGGGCTCCAGTGGTTCCTTACAGCCACTAACTTACTCTCAAAGCCAATCTCAACCACAAACAATGCTTGTCCAGAGTGCTCTCTCTCTCTCTCTCTCTCTCTCTCTCTCTCTCTCTCGCTCTCTTTCTTTCACTCTCGCTCTCTCTCTAAGTTAAATATAGACCACCACTTGGTTGTCATAACAGATTTAATAGTTTGCATAATGCTCTTCTGGTGAAAGACCAAAGTCTACTACTTGTTATTGCCCAGGCCTGTTTGTTGATCTCTTCTGTAGCTGTTGAAATGTAACATTTCAGTGCTGGTCTAGTGCAAAGTTGCTCATGTGTTTAATAAAGTTGACTGTGTCTCAGTCTGGGGACCACCTCCTACTACACTACAGTGGAGACAGACGGAGAGGAATTAAGAGAGTAACATGGGGGAAAGGACAGGAGTCTTTTGTCACTGTCATAATATCATACATAGTACTGAATCAATAGATTATGTAATAGGAGACATCATCTAAACATCAGAGACAAAACCTACTGTAAGAGAAATGACATCACCATAAATGACACTATAAGTCTCAGCTGCTGTTCCCAAAACTCCCTCATATGCATGGTTCAAAACCAGCTAATACAGTATAATAGTATCAGTAACACCAGGAGGACTGGCAGAATGGAGCAGCAATATGTGCTCCAGCTGTGATGGGCACACACACACACACACACACACACACACACACACACACACACACACACACACACACACACACACACACACACACACACACACACACACGCACACACACATGCACAAAACACGCATGCACACACACACTTGCTCTGTGCATGCCACCAGACAGACCAGACTGTGTGTGTGGTGTAGGTCTGTGTGTGTCACGCCATCAGAATGTGTGGTTCTGTTGTATGGTGGAGGTCCTGAGAACTGTAGCTGCAGCCCTATCAGCCTATCAGATAACAGTACGGAAAAACTGAGGCCAACAGGAAGGACCTGCATGTTTCCCAGCAGCCACTACTGTTCTCCAGAGAGCCAATAACCTCTCAGATGTACTCTCCAGCAGGTCTGGGTTCAGTGTTCTCTTTGGCAGCCATATTAGATTGTAAACAGCCTACGTCTTTACAGGTCAAAACAGGTGCTCTCAGTATATATCTACAGGGTGGTGGTCTGAGGGGCGGGTGAGGTCACCCGTTTAGATGTTGAAAGAGCCTATAAAAGGCCCAGATTTTAAAAGGCCTTAGTGCGTGTGTGAATCCTCCTCATAAAACCTGGGCCTATGTAAACCACTAATGACAGAGGAAAAAATAAACCTCAATTTATCCTGTTTATTTAGCTGATAAGGGACATGACACGAATTTGTCTCATTGAGATCAATAAAATGTAGGCCATTGGAGACGGAGAGCCATGTGGAAACCCACACCATAAGAGTGACCTCTCTGTCTCTGTGTTGCGTGTTGCATTACGTTACCTCTCCACTCTCCATATAAACACATGCAGCCAGACCAGGACCAGACCCATATTGCTGGTCTGCCGTGTAAGCAGAGAGCCTAATTAATAACACACATTGGCGTGTCCCATCTTCAGCAGGCTATGTTAGCAGAAAGAGAGGGAGAGAGGAGGAGGGAGACAGAGAGAGAAAGAGAGAGAGAAAGAGAGAGCAAGAGAGAGAGAGAGAGAGAGAGAGAGAGAGAGAGAGAGAGAGAGAGAGAGAGGGAGAGAGAGAGGGGGAGAGAGAGAGAGAGAGAGAGAGAGAGAGAGAGAGAGAGAGAGAGAGAGGGGGGGGGGGGGGGACAGAGACAGAGACATAGATAGAAATAAAGAGAAAGAGGGGGGAAACAGCAAGAGAGAAAGATGAGCAGAACTGAACTAAGCCCGGCCCCCTTCTCCTCCTCCACCCCTCATCCTGCTGGGGGGAATAGTTCAGATGTGATCAGGGTCAAATAAATAGCCATGATTCATCCCTATCTGCAATACCACTCCAACATCCACTCAGCCCTAAGGTTTCCTCATCCAACAGCCAGCCACCTGTTGCTCTTCTTCTATAAACGCTGGCCAATCTGAGGAAGTCCTCTCATGTGGAACTGAGCCCTCGATCTCCCCTACTCTCCTATTTCTCCGCTCCTCGATCCCTACTCTCCAACTCCTTTCCTCTCCTCACCCCTCCCTTCCTCTCCTCTCCACTGTCCCATCTCCTCTTCTCTCTCCACCTTTCCTCTCCACTCTCCCCTCTTCTCTTCCCTCTCCACTAGCTCGGTGGAACTGTAATGATTTAAATAAAACTTGTACATGACCTTTGAGACATCATTCTGTCCCTTTACTTCCCCCAGAATCAGCAGAGATGCATTCCATCTCAATAACGGGACCAGATGCTAAGGTCTTCAAGTCTATGAGGCTGGGAGGGAAATGCCATGGAGTAGTTACTATATAGAGCAGGACATACTCTAAACTGCAGTGGGATAGTTTTTTATGTGATGGAGAATACATTTTTTGTTTACAAATTTGTGAAAAATATTTATGGTATGTGCTGTCTGCTTTGAAACAATATTATATTATAAAAAATAATTAGTGCAGTCTGCACTAATGTAAAACAAATAAATCTGATGTACATTTAAGACTATCAAAGTCGGGAACCACAAAAATAGAACACAATTTCTGCTATCCAAAAAAACATGCAGGTCTTTACACTGCCTTTACTGACTTCCCTCAGAGCTACTCAGTACCTTACATTAGGCTTCCAATTACTTTAAATGCCCTTTTGATCAAATTTAATTAAAGGCGGTGGGCAATTACCCAGGTGAAATTAGCAGCATTTAAATGCATCCATTTACTTAATTAAAGTTACATGATGAGAGTGAGGTAAGCTAAGACCAATACTTCTAGAAGATGAAAGCAATAGGTCCTGATATAATGTGTCAGGTGAGGTACGGTGTGGTGAGGCACAGTGGACATTACAAAAAGCCACAGGTAAATAAATAAAGAGTGATGGATGGCCGTGTTACATCCTGCTGGACGGATGGACAGAGAGACCGTCGAGCTCCACTGGGTATCGTGTAAAGCTCAAAGCACTGCCCTCAGTGTCAGATACTCCCATGGTCTTCTATTGTCAGTTCCAACCGGCACAGATACCGTACAGATACCGTCCACAGCCTCTGGTTACCATATGCAGATGGAAGGGGAGAAGAAATCCAACCTGCTCAGCCCCGGCTCCATTTCTCCAGGCCGGAACAAAGATTGAGGAGAGGACTGACTAGTCTGCTTGCTGTACATATAACCCATCCAATCTCTTCAAACTCTTAAACAGATCCCTTATGTATGATGTAGCATGGCCTTAAAGCGTTATCACCAGCCAAACCTTTAATCCTATATCCAAATTAGAAGTGTTGTTACGTCCCTGTGAACCCCATGAACCTGGAGCATTTTTATCTGTCACATGTCCTCATGGTAACCAGTAGTGAGAGACTACAGGGCAGGCACCCTGGTATAGGCAGCATTGTGGGGGAGAGAAGGTCTGAGACTGGGCATATGGTGTTACCATGCCTAGGTTGGATGGTTCTGAATGAGTGAATGTGTGGGATGCTGGCTGTATTGCTGCTGGCTGGTGAACAGACATCTATCACTCCTATCAGGGGTCCTGAGGAAAGAAAAGTAGTCCTACAGTCCCACAGTGGCCGGGCCTGGCTGCCTGGCTCCTAGCTCCTACCAGCCTCCACAGTGACCTGGGACACGCTTCTAACTCCACAGGCTCCAATAAATACAGGGCCCTATTCTCAGCAGACGTCATAAAGTCCCATGACATTCATTCCAAACAGTAACATTTAGCAGAGCCACCCACTTCTATCAAATAATTAACTCAAGCCGTTTCTTCCTTTCACTTTTTCTTTTCATCCCTCTCTTTTCATTCCTCCCTTCCACTCTTTTCATTCCTCCCTTCCTCTCTTTTCATTCCTTCCTTCCTCTCTTTTCATGTCCTGGTATGAATAATGAGGCAGGGGGTTAACTGCAGGTCACAGACATCTCCCTATCTCCAGGGTTAGTTATTCAGCACAATGATAAATTGATCACATTATTGTGTTAAGAGGGAGCTGAATGGTTATAATCAGCCTGGTATTGACAGTTGTAGGCCCGCAGGCCTGGCTGTAGCATTAGGTATGTTCAGCCTGCCATAGGTCATCACCGTTCAGGCCATTTCACCACTTCAAGTCACCTCCCTGACCTTTTGATGACCACTTACCAAATTGGAGGGGTGGACGAAAGACAAAAGGAAAGCAATAAAGGGGAGTGCAATATTAATCGGTGAACAGACACCATGCATCTTGACTACAGTACAGACACCATGCATCTTGACTACAGGACAGACACCATGCATCTTGACAACAGGACAGACACCATGCATCTTGACAACAGGACAGACACCATGCATCTTGACTACAGGACAGACACCATGCATCTTGACTACAGGACACGTGGTATTGTATGCCGAGGGGCAGAGATTCAATCACATTAAATACACCTACACCTCTTCCAGTAATCTTAGCAGCAAGCACAAAACACATCAACAGTATGCAAAATAAACAGAAAACATGTGGGACCATGGTGACATATGTTTGTGACATTGTCCTGTCATTCTAAAACAAATTGAGTCACACCTATTGACTAAGAAATTATAAGATTAGTACTGACTTTCTATTGGCCACATTCAGCTGTGCATCCATTTCAGAGCCATCATGCATTTTATCACCATTGAGACAGCTGTATTCAACAAATCCACATCATTCAATAAATTAGCCCACTGTACAAAAGTAATACGTTTCAAATTGTTTTCTTGAGCGTTTACCTGCTAATGCAACTCAATGGCATCTTTCCAAATGAGTGAAAAAACGGTTTAGAAGACCTGGTACTCTAACTAACCTCTCTCCCTCCCAGGTTACATCAGACATTACAACAGACCATTAATCAGGGGAGCTCCATCGCTCTGTTTGCATAGCGGATGGCAGACATTTGTTTATGCCTGTTGATTTAACCCATAACAACTCAACATGGGAACATGTCCTTGGATCTAAAATTAATCTTCAAAATTGATGTATGATTTTTCTCGGGAAAGACAGTAAAACAGCCCAACCCTCTCTCTCTTCACTTTCTCTTCTCCAGCCTCTCTCTCCTCCCCAGCCTCACTTCCCCTCTCTTCTCCAGCCTCTCTCTCCTCCCCAGCCTCACTTCCCCTCTCTTCTCCAGCCTCTCTCTCTCCTCCCCAGCCTCTATTCCCCTCTCTTCTCCAGCCTCTCTCTCTCCTCCCAAGCCTCTATTCCCCTCTCTTCTCCAGTCTCTCTCTCTCCTCCCCAGCCTCTCTTCCCCTCTCTTCTCCAGCCTCACCAAATCTGTACAGCTGTTTACAGTGAAAAACATCTGCATTTTAATTATTCCACTTCCTCAGGCTTGAATAAAATCTGTCTCCTCAAAACAACAACAGGAAGAGAGCCATTTTTACAATAGCTGTACTTAAATATGTGGAACAATTCAGTGACGCCTGCTGCCCGCCTGTATGCAGATGAATACACTGTGAAAGTACCCCAGCATCGTCTGCTGCCTGTATGCAGATAAATACACTGTGAAACTACCACAGCATTGCATGGCAATGCAAAACAACACCCTATTTACACGTTAGCAAATGCCAACAGAAAAATATTTAGCAACTTTCAAACGTGGGTCCCACATCTTTGCATTTGTTTAAGTTTTTCAAAGAGGAACATAACATTTTAGAATAGTCCTTTTGATACTACAGGTGTTACCCACAAAATAAAATTATCTTGTTTCATTTTATCTTTATGTCTAACACATCTGTAATTGTAATGTGTAGGTTATACCAGAAGATCATTTTCTGTAGATGTGGTCAGAACTACATAATTACAACAACATTTATTAATCTGAAGCATATTGTGTGGCACTATATCGATGTTCCAAAATCTAAAATCCTCCTTTAATGTTCTTTCCTCTCTTCCATCTCTCTCGTTCTCTCTCTCATCTCCCTAACACATACTGGAGGCAGAAATCTGTCTTTCCTCCCTGCAGGCAGACATGGCAGGCACCTCTAACTGGTCAATCATTAGCCAATAGCTGCCACTGCCTAGCCCTGGGCACTTAAACACACACAGGTCTCTCACAGGACCAGCTCTATTGTACACAGTGGGCCCTGGGAACCAAACCTCACAGCACACACTGAATCTAATTTTACAAGGAAAGGTACAGTGTGGCAGATAAAACTTTGAGTGGTTGAGTAGTCAAGAATGACAGCTTATATATAGACGCTCATTTATTTAGGAGCATTAACTCAACCAAGCTCTTTATAGCTAATATATGGAAATTATTAAGAACAGGAGAAGTCATATAAAATACCTGTCTACATTAGGTCTACTGTAACATTTGTAAGAGTATAGTAACAGTTTAGTGACAGTAACCCACGGTAAACCACGCCCCTATTTCATCCTGAAAATGTTATTATTGTTCTGTCCTGTTCTCAGAGTGTTTCAGTCACAGTAAACACTACCCTGAGACACCTAGCGAGCCGTTTCTGTCTCGGTGACTGCCTGCCTCCACCGGGGCGAAGGGACAACAGTGTTGAAAAGAGGCAGGTGCTCATGTAAACAATCTTTCCAGTGCACTCAGCTCTGCACGCTGCCCTAAACTTGTTTAAAAATGTCTCAGCGTCCGTCACCCTGAAGCGTTTACACAGCCAGTGTGCACACTGTTACACGCGCAGAATTCATCTGAAAGGCTTACAATTAAGACATTGAGGAATGTCCCTCTATGCACTGAGGATATGACCCTGTGATCTCTAGAACGGTAGTCTGTAGGGCGTGTGTGTATACAAACCTCCTGTGGTTACTCCAATGCTGTAAACTGTATAACTAAAGCTTAGGCCTCATTCATAAGCTGTTTACCTTGTCGATAAATCACTTTGCGTCTGGTGGGACAGGTAGCGACAGTCAAGGAGCTAAACACTGGGATTGGCTCAAGTATAGGGGAGACCAAAAAACCTTTGTCACGAAATAAACACGAAATAAAAGTCATTCTGTGTCCACCAAAATACATATTAGTCATTACTTACAGAATGTACATCGTACAATAATTTGCTTTTCCGCACACTGTATTTGTTCTGTCAACACTTTCTATATGAAACAGTTAAACAGACTGCAACAATGCAGATGAGAGAAACAAACAATTAAATAAAACTATTAATTAACAAGCAATACATTAAAACATTGTCCGTTCTTTCTCTCATGCCTTTGCAATTTTCCCAGACTGTTAAAGCAGGTATGCGTGCTTTACCTGGCCATTCATTAACACGGTACTGTGTTCTCAGACAGAGCTGCAGTACCAACAGTGCTTTTACAGGCCAGTGAAAAGGCCTTTCCAGGGTTTGGTGGATACTCCAGTGTGTGTGTATCAGTGTGTGCGTGTGTCCGTGTATCCGCGAGTGTGTGTGTGTAACCGTGTGTGTGTTTGTGTACGTGTGTGTGTCCGTGTGTGTGTGTGTGTGTGTGTGTGTGTGTGTGTGTGTGTGTGTGTGTGTGTGTGTGTGCGCATATTTGTGTGTGTGTGTGTCTGAGACAGGGGTGCTCTCCAGCTCTGGTTAGAAGGTATTGCTGTGGCACATTCCTCGAGTCCCTGCAGTCTACTGGACACTCCTCTGTTACATTCCCCAGAGATACAAATGAGCGCTAGCTGGAGCCCTCTTCAAAAGAGCAGGGCAGCGGGGCCTGTGGCACACGTCAGCCCACACCATGATGGATGTATCTGGTAGACATGGACACGTGTGGACACTGGTACTGTATGAGTAAGACCTGACACCAGAGTGTCGACTGAATCATCTGAACCTGGTTCTGACTCATTGTTTTGTGGTAACATTATCACTTCCCTGTTGTTTGTGGGTTATTTTCTGTGTCAAGGAACGTTCTACAGACAGTGGCGGGCCATGTTGAAAACTGTGCGTGTGAATAAAGCAGCAATTCACTCAATAACAGTAATAAACAGTATCATATCTCTGCATATCCATCCTCCATCCTCCATTAAACCACTAGAGAGGGGGACTCCTGCTATATCAGAAGTATAGCAGGTCATGGCTCTGCATTTCTAAGTTCCAGGGGTGCTGAAGATCAATTTGGTTCTCCAAGGCTTTTCACAACCACCTTCTGGGTCAATGGTAATTGACCCATCCCTCACACACCCAGTCAAGTGTACAGTATGAATGCAATGACATTCAATTAGGAACAAGCAAAGGGAGGGAATGGCGGTTAGGACTGATGCTAATTCACAATCCGGCCTGGAGCCTTTTATGTGGTTTTACACATTATTAACAGTGTTGTCACCTGGTAAGGTCACCCTTACAACCAGCCTTTAGTCTGGGCGCCCCAAGGTTACTTCTGAGTAAAAAGATATTCAGTCCTGTTTACGACGGACTAGCCCAGTAAAGCTGGAGTCAGTCTGGATGTGAAGTGTGGAATGAAGGACTTCTTAGATTTAGTAGGAGGGGGGTGTGTGTGTGTGTGTGTGTGTGTGTGTGTGTGTGTGTGTGTGTGTGTGTGTGTGTGTGTGTGTGTGTGTGTGTGTGTGTGTGTGTGTGTGTGTGTGTGTGTGTTTGTGTGTGTGTGTGTGTGTGTGTGTGTGTGTGTGTGTGTGTGTGTGTGTGTGTGTTTGTGTGTGTGTGTGTGTGTGTGTGTGTGTGTGTGTGTGTGAGTGTGTGTGTGTGTGTGTGTGTGTTTGTGTGTGTGTGTGTGTGTGTGTGTGTACAGGGGACTGTACAGTCCCGTGGGGAACAGTGGCATTAGAAATTAAACTGTGACTGCTCAGTTAGCTAATAGCCATGCTGCATCATAACAACACAGCTGCTATGAAACTTCTTCCTCTGATGTCTGTTACAAACCGCTACGGTTTCACTTGCCCTCATCAAACTTCAAACTTTTATATATTTAAATAAGAATATAAAGAGTGAATATTGAATATTGATACTAGGGAGGTATAATACTTTGACAATGTTTGACAATGTTCAATACTGTTGACACATACAATGTAAATCATATAAAAGTATTTGTTTTCATTACATTTCACATGAACATTGTAATATTTTAACTGTTGGTTAATTCAGCAAAAACTATGGCATTACAGAAATGGAAAAATATCGAATTTATGTACAAATTTAAATAATTTCCACCATGAAATTCCAGTAAATAATTGTAACAACCATCATACCAAATACTGAGCGTAGTCTTTTACTGTACTGTTACATCCCTGGTCATGGCCTTCCTCTATGCCAGGCAGTACATGACCCCTTTGTCACAGTAGGATTATCACAGATGAACACTCACAATAGGAAATGCTTAAGCACTACAGTAGCAGTGGGCTAAAATCCGCAGTATGGTGATTAGACTGACACATTTGTCTCTCTGTAATGAAAATAAGCCATTGACGGCACCATTCAGTCATTCAGTGATTTCCCTACCGCTGCCACCCACATCCTGCCTCTTTATCCTTCATAATAGTGGCAGACAGAAAGATAGGAACTCTGTCAGGGGATATGACTGAGGGAAATAACAGTCACTGAGCCAGCTAGAGGGGTAAGGTAAATCTATCTGTCACTCTGCATACAGTGCTGTTGTGTATGACAGACCTGTCTCTCCTGCTATAGTACGCTCTCCCTCTGACTCACCACGCATAGTTAGTTACTACGTACTGCATGTGTGGAGAGAGAGTTCAATATTACCAGTAGAAAAAACAACTTGTGGAGCATGTTGAATAGGCTAATTACTATTTGCAATTTAAATTAGAATAATGCCCTTGAATTTCATCAAGAATGATTTTACAATTTTTTAGGCAACAATAACAATATGTGGAAGAAGAAAAACTGTACTATTATTTACAGTTATTTGGACACTAACCACTAACCTTAATGAACAAAGATCTTATTTAGGGTTTTAGGCCTCTTCATCCACATTATATCAACAGTCTCCTCTGTAGATATGGCAGGGCAGGGAACCACACCAGACCTGATAAAGCCTGTGTAATCCTGCCTCATGGTTAACGTCGGGCCCCACTGAAGTTGTTTGATCCTGGGTTAGTGGTGACCCTCTGCCGTGTGTGTTGGATTCACTAGGCACACACACTCTCTGAGAAATCCGTTATGGGAGTTTGTGTGTGAGTGTGTGTGTGTGCGTGGATGCATGCGTTTGTGCATGTGTGCGTGTTTGTGTGCATGCACATTGTGAAAACATTACACTACAGGAAACCTGGTTTTAATGTCCGACTGGCAATCTGATGACTTCACAGACCCACTGTATCCGTCTGAGACAGTAATCTACCCCCAAAGCCATGGGATCAGCACTGACAAACTCCTGACACACTGGATACAGACAGACCCAGCCACTTTCAACATACGCACATGTTGACATCAGTGAACATTTCAGCGGTTGGTTGCTTGCAGCTGCTCTCAAAGACTCTTAAACTAGCTCCAAGAACAAGACAGAAACAACGGACTACTGGAGGCCTAACCTAACCTGTGATCTCTGCCCCCCTCCCCCTCTTCCTCATTATCATTTCTATGTCTGGCATTAGGTTTTGTTGTGCAGTGGTTATTTTATTTGCAGCTGCTCTGTGGCTCCCTGACTCCCTGACTCCCTGACTCCCTGACTCCAGTGTGACATTAATGTAACAGCTTACTGGGAACCCTGGTCCTAGAGGTGGCCCATTAGAGTTCAGGTGAGGCTAATTACAGAGAATTGTTCAGCTTTCCACTGTGTGTGTTGTGTGTGTTGTGTGTGTGTGTGAGTGTCTGTTTGTGTGCGTGTGTGCGTGTGTGTGTTGGGAGGAAGGGAGGGTTTGTTTGACGCCTCCAGTGTTGATTTGTGTTGTGTGTGACATGACTCTGCAGGCTCCAGGGGTGTTCACAAGCACATTTACACACAGCCGGGCCCCTCTACAAGTGCCAATCACTTACTGGAACAACCCCACATTGTACCCTATTGCACAACCACAGGACAAGAAAATACCCTGCCGTATCATTAGCTGACACTTTGATATTTTCAATACACAACCTATAATTGTCAATGTGATAAATGGGTTGATAGAATTGTTTTAACTAAATATACAGCATATACAAAACATTTGAGAATTTAAAAGATTATTATTTTTGTATTTGAAGAGTAAAAAATAAATGCTATATCAACACATTTTTCACATTTGTGTTTTTTCATCAGAAAGGATTGCTTATGGGTACCTTCATGTGTGTATAAAACATTACTATTCTCAGATGCTTTAATCATAGATTTTAGATGTGTATGAAAATTTGTTTTTTTGCAAAACGCTATATATCCATTGTTTAGCTGGAATGGAATGTTTGTATCCTGTATACTTGACTGTGATAATAATCATAATATGTGATCATATATCTAACTATTTTAAGATGAATGCACTTACCCTAAAAAGCTCTGGATAAGAGCATCTACTAAATTATTAAAATGTCAAATGTATTTTAATATTGATGTCAAATGTATCATTTGTACATTTCTTTATACATTTGTAAAACCTAGCAGTACTACTTATTACACTGAGAGGGAGGAAGATATATAGCATTTTGCAAAACAACTGATAGATTTTAATCAACTACATGTATGTAATTGAACAACCCCATGCCATGATTAGATAATGAAAAAACACACCAATCTCTTTCATAATTGTTTAAACAATATTAGTTTACTTACCAACATTTCAGGAAATAGATATATAGCGTTTTGGAATGAAACTCTTCATTTACACAATGCGCTTTCAAAGTTCTAAAATCAGGCAGTTTGAAAGAAGCATAATGCATGTCCAGACAAAGAAACAGAGTGACTTTAAAAGGCATTATGCCATGTTTGGCTAAGGATGAGATTATATTAGATTAAGAGGGAATTTTGCAATGCAAATGAATGCACCTAGAATCAATAAGGCCTGTTCAACTCAATATACAAACTAATTAAGAGGTAATACAATCAAACTAAAATAGATTGTCCAAGCTTCCTCGAAAAAAAAAAATCCAATCAAACCTTTTTATGTGAATGATAAAATCTAAAGTGATCCTTCTTTGTACGAATAATGACCTGAGCTTTGTGTCTACTTAATAAAGGAAACTTGTCTTAAGAGGTTACATTCAATGTGCATATTCTAATCAATATGAATTACATAGGGTTTTATGTTATCTGCACCAGACGGCTAAACTAATTAATGTTTTATTGAGTGTTTTAACTCAATTATTTTCCAAAGTCACAGAAAGGTACAATGCCATTTTCTATACGAAGTCAAATCAAGCAGGAGGGAAGTTTATTTTCAATGCAGTCTCAAGGAGAGTTTAGTTCCTTAGTAAATAAACCTTAATGGCAAACAAAATATTTTCAGTTTAATAATAACTACTACTATTTATATTGGTGATATTAAACATGCACATAAAAATGTAATTAAATAAATATCAAATTGATTAATTATAGCAACTCATATTATATAATTTTACATTTACGTCATTTAGCAGACACTCTCATACAGAGTGAGTTAAGGTAGTGAGTGGATATATTTTCATTTGTATTGGTCCCCCGTGGGCATCAAACCCACAACCCTGGAATTAAAAGTGCCATGCCCTACCAACTGAGCCACACAGGCCCAGAAACTGTATCCATGTGTGTGTTTACAAGTCTATTGTTAGTATTATATCACATGCACAATATGCTCAGTACGCCTATAATGACTCAAGTTTGGATATGTCCCCCACCCTTCACCCGTCGTTCATTCCAGCTGATTGCTAATTTTCTAATGCTAATGTCGGTTCTGCTTGTAAGGCTGTGGCTGGGCTATAGGCTGGACTAGGAGGCTAGGGTTTCTCCCCTGTCAGCTGGCCAGCCTGGCTACTCACTGGGGCTGCTCTCTGGGGCTGCTCTCTGGGGCTGCTCTCTGGGGCTGTGGGACGGATGTAATGGGCTCTGACAGGAGGGAACTGATCTCATTCACAGGGGATTTGATATGTGGCATGAATGTGGTGACCCTCAATGGACATATTAATGACCGTTATCATTCACAGACTTTATGCTGCCATTCATAAAGAAGCCTTTTTCAATGCTCCGGAGCTGTGACACAGTCACACTGCTGCTCCTGGCTGCATAAAAGACATGACTTATGGATGAGCTGGCCGTATATTGTTTTCACTGCCTTTAAGATAACGCAGCGCCAATGTGGCTTAGCCTCTGTTCTTGTGACTGGGTAGGTGGGTGGGAGGGGGTAGTTGGGTGTTTGGTCAAATGCTTTGAGCAGCAACATAGTGCAGTAAATAATACCATTGTTTACAGTTCAGTTACAACCACAAGCTGACAGAACAAAAACAAAAGCCTACAGTCTGTCACCAGAAAGCCATGCTGTAGCCACACGGTCAATATTTAGCATAAGGCCACTGCTATTTATGATCGTGACACTTGTTCATGTTCTCCAAACAATGTTAGGTACCCCTCCTCTCTCTCTCTGGTATTCACATCTTTCCCTGTAGTCAGTGTAGTGGGACTTTGAAATGGTTGAATGTAAATTAGTTCAATTTTGTTTACACTGGGGGCCAAAAGTTTGGAATATTACTCATTCAAGGGTTTTTCTTTATTTGAACTATTTTTTACATTGTAGAATAAAAGTGAAGACATCAAAACTGACATAAACATATGGAACCATGTAGTAACCAAAAAAGTGTTAAACATTTTTTATATTTGAGATTCTTCAAATAGCCACCTTTGCCTTGATGACAGCTTTGCACACTCTTAGCATTCTCTCAACCAGCTTCACCTGGAATGCTTTCCCATCATCTTTGAAGGAGTTCCCACATATACTGAGCACTTGTTGGCTGCTTTTCCTTCATTGCGGTCTGACTCATCCCAAACCATCTAAATTTGTTTGAGGTTGGAACCAAAAATCTCAAATTTGGACTCCAGACCAAAGAATACATTTCCACCAGTCTAATGTCCATTGCTCGTGTTTCTTGGCACAAGCAAGTCTCTTCTTCTTATTGGTGTCCTTTAGTAGTGGTTTCTTTGCAGCAATTCGACCATTAAGGCCTGATTCACACAGTCTCCTCTGAACAGTTGATGTTGAGATGTGTCTGTTACTTGAACTCATTTATTGAAGCATTTATTTGGGCTGAAATCTGAGGCTGGTAACTCTAATCATCTACAGCAGAGGTATTTCTGGGTCTTCCATTCCTGTGGCGGTCCTCATGAAGCTGGTTGAGAGAATGCCATGAGAGTGCAAAGCTGTCATCAAGGCAAAGGGTTGCTACTTTGAAGAATATCAAATATAAAATATATTTTGATTTGTTTATCACTTTTTTGGTTACTACATGATGTGTCATAGTTTTGATGTCTTCACTTTTATTCTACAATGTAAAAAAGAGTGCAAATAAGGACAAACCCTTGAATGAGTAATATTCCAAACTTTTGGCCCCCAGTGTATATCAACAACTATACCGAATCACACATTTGTATTTAAAAATCAAAATTTAAATACGTAGTAATTCCAAATGAAAAATGCCTGATTGCAGTAACAACATGGTTACAATAATATATTTGGACGCCCAAAAACAAACATTGCTTTAAAAAGAGAGCACAGCAAATGAACAAAATAGAACGGTTAAAATTAAATGTTCTAGAGGCAGGATGTTCATCAGTGTGTGGTTTGCAAAAAATCCCAAACAAATCTACCTCACTATGAATGGGAGAACAGTCAGAGAAACGTTTCAGTCGTATTGAAATGAAATATCCATGTAGTTCGGTACAGTGAAGGGCTGGTTGGGTTCTGCATTACAAAGGGTGTCCATTACAAACATGTGGCGAGGCAGCTGCAACATGAACATTCTCTCTGTGTACCTAGCGTAGATATCTGTCAGAACACTTTTGGTCTGTCTCAAAAGACCAATAAACACACAATATGATGTCCAAAGCTATTGGACTTGCTATTGGTAAATTAATCAACAATCAGGAAAGGTAAATGTATCACCTGTCAAACTTAAATCTCATAATGTGGTTTTTTTAGCCTGAGCGTTTTTTTGTTTAGGTAATTGAAACAAGAGAAATGTAAATACATTCCACAATGTTTCAAAGGTTGTGCTTAACGAAAGCATCTATTTAGCATTTTTCCATTATATTACCCCAAGCTTACCCCCAAGCTGGCAGGCCAAATTGTGTTTTCCAAGAAAAGGTGTCTTGACATACCACAAGCTAACATCACAACTTTTTCTAATGAAAACTAGCAAAACAAATTCCAATGCATGCAAGTCTAATTTCCACTGCAATATTATTAGCGAGGCAGAGGTGCTGATAATGATATGAAAGTCTGTAGAGTTCTATGGGTGCTGCCTGCTTGGCTGGCTGACTGGCTGGGACTCAGAGGTGTTGTTTGGCAGCTGCACAGGAAGAGCATCCCTCCCTCCACACATAGAGGTGTCAGCAGCGTCTGTACATTTTAAATTTTTATGTCAGATTCCCTGTGCATGTGTCGATATCAAAATCAGATCCTCTTCCGCTCTACATCGCTGCTTGCCTCCCTCTCATACACCGACCAATCTGTTCATTATGATAAGTTGCTCAATAAATTAAAACGTGTACTTGTACTTCCATGCTCACAACAAAAGATTGTATGCAATTATTCATTCCAAGCATAGCTTTACCAACACTGAGGGGTGTTTGATAATGCTTTGAAAACACTTAATTGAAGGTGTGCTTTTAGGGGTGAAAAAATAAGCTAGGCTGACATACTGTTGAGAAATATATTCTGTAAATGTACACCAAATTAACAAACACCCCGGCCACTCCATAACAAACAGAGATGCCACTGGGTTAATGTACCCTCGTCACAATTTAGAATAAAGCAATTGTGATTACAGTATATGCTTTTCAAAACAGTTTATATAATTTTGTTAGCTAAAAATAACTTTAATATAAAAATACAACATGGCCAAAGTAATAAGCTCTACACAGACAACAAGTGAGGCAGGAAGGACATTTTCCACCTAGCTTCCAACTCAAACAGTGAGCACAGCCTCTAAAATCCTCCCCATGCGAGCGCAGCCTCTAAAATCCTCCCTATACGAGCGTAGCCTCTAAAATCCTCCCCATGTGAGCGCATCCTCTAAAATCCTCCCTATACGAGCGCAGCCTCTAAAATCCTCCCCATGCGAGCACACCTTCTAAAATCCTCCCCATGCACATAACTCCTATTGTAAGACACCGGCCACTTTGCTTTCACAGTCCAGAGATCAAACCAGCGGCCATGTTTCCAGAGGAACAAATGTCTTCGCATGCTGGGTGGTTGGGCCGGTGTTGGGTGAACACAGATATAACGCTGACAGGAAGCAGAGGCAGTCAGTTGGAGAGCCAATTATGGGCAGAGCTGCAGGGGAAGGTTTAGAAACACCAATGTTACTGTGTTGCGCCACTCTAGGGTACATGATTAACTTCTAAAAAAGTCCCTGAAAGTCAGCCTTTTGTTAGTGGCAATGAAACAGTGTGTTGGCAAGTTGGGGGTGGCACTGCCCAGAGACACCAGACTGGCACAAAAACAACAACCAGACAACCAGTAATGAACGAACCAACCAACCAACCAACCAACCAGAGGGCTTGTTTTGTTGTTACCCGAACTGACTGTATTACCACATTCTTCAGGCTTTTAATGGTTCTTATTTTTTCACATTTGGTTAAGTTTTAGTGTTACAGCGTATCAGTGAGAAAATGCTGATTATGAGGCCTCTCCTGAAGCCACGGCTTGGAGAGATACAGTGCAATGAAGGCATTATCCTCCAGTAGAGTTAGGAGGAATTCAAGTTGACCCATCCAAAGAAAATAACTCCGCTTTATGGGAAGAGCTAATTACAGGACTTTGCCATCTGAATGGAGGTTGTAGGAACACGTTAATTAACTGGCCTCCAGTTAATCTCTGCCAGCCTCTGTTAGTTTTGATTTTCCACACAAAATAATTTTGCAAGTAAGCAAGGGATCATCAAGACTTTGCTCTGACAGTTTATATTTCAAACAAAGAAGAAAACGTGAGGGATTGAGAAGTAATTCCCTGCTGGTCAATCTCCCTTGGTATCAAAATAAGGAGTGTCCACATGGACCAGCTCCTCCTCTATGGCACTGTGATGATGGCAGAGAAGGGTTAACAGTGAACAACAGTCTTTTAACTACCCATGGCTACCAGCCCTCCGACACTAGCTGTATTTAAAAAGTTCCTTTCACTCCATCTGTCCTCCTCTGTTCTCTCCTTTCTTCACCTGACATGCTCAAGAGATTCACTTTATCTTAAAGGTCATTACATTCAGCCGGGCACCAAACAGAACTGAATATAACTGTCCCGATCTTTTCCCTCAGAGCAGAATTCATGCTTGAGTTGCCTCCAATAAAACAGGACCCCAGCTAGCTAGCCGGCAGCAGAGAGAGAGGAACTCTAGCAGAGCTCATAGCAGCTCTATTGAAACTGCTCCATGTATCATACAGTTCCACTTACAACAGAACATTTCCATTAATGACACCAAACATATTAACCCTGGTCAGCACCCAATTACTCAGAATAAGTGAATTATCTGCTCCGCCATGTAATTTGAAAAAGTTGTCATGCAATGTGAGCCAGGCCGACGCAGAGGGAGTGCCCCCTTTTTTCATTTTCATTAATCCAGCTCTCATTAAATCCCAGGCCTCGTGGGTTATTTCAAATCCATTAGCTTTGAATACAGGTGATTCCCTCATTCCCGTCCACCCATTCAAAGAGAAGGGAACACCGAGATTCCATGTCTGTCAGAGGCTGTTGTTAGGGGTGTAGAATGACACGAACAAAACTGATTTGATGAGCTTTTTCCTCCCAGGCCAGCACTCAATCAAACAATCTGGCCGGGCAGTGAACAGAACTCCATTCATATTTAATTACAGGCTTCTAACGTCTCCCTCAGATAGCATTACACCACCCAGGCCTATACCACTCCTGTTGCTATCAAATACTGTACAGTCCTTTAAAGTTTGTTAGATGGTTACAAAAACAAATGCCTTAATTAACTCTCCATCAAGACATACAGAGACATCTCTCCCTGACAAACACATATCTTATTCTACATCTCATACTGATGTGTGTACAAAGTAACAATGTTTCAGTTGCAGCACCGAGCCAGCAGCTCCCATCTCACATTTAACGGCATGTAAATAACACCAGGTGGTGAATATTAAGTAGCTAACATGAGTCACATGACCCAGCACTCTGTGGGTGTAAAGTCCCTGCTGGCCTCCCAGGCAATGAGAGTGGAGGTTTAAGTTATGGGCTGAGCTGGTGACACTCTGAGTCATAGCATATATTCTATACTGTAGACTAGAACATGGACAGCTAGTTAAGACTGTACAACATGGACTGACAGATAGGGTATCAACTATGATGCAGTAGAGACATCCAATGAACATGAATGCACAATGAATGTGTAAACATACTATTATAGACTTGTCTTGGATACACGCAGGCACACACACAGTACTGTCAGTGTATCCTGGCATAAAAACCCAAGCTGGCACCTGTCACTCAACAAGGTCCGGGAATATGCATGGGGTCCATCGACAGGACGGGCGTCCACATCGATGCCTGACAAACCTCCAGGCACCAGGCTTTAATTGGAACTGCTGGCCTAATCCTCAGATCAAGACAGTCTCATTGACGACCTAAGGGGGTGGCCGCTCCCAGCAGTGTCTTATTAGTGGAGGGAGCAGCCTGCCTCTGTGGTAGAGGGCGTGGTGATGTCATCACTACTAGACAAACAACACAACCCTAAATGAAGCACTCCACCTATCACACAGTATAGTATCGTGAACTATATCTCTGTTATGTATCGGCTGTTCCAGTGTATGTATGTGTGTCTTTGTGTGCTTGCAAGCACCTGTGTGTGTGTACATGCGTCATACCCTCTTTAATTGGCCATCCTGTGTATCCTGTGTGTGTCTCTGATCTATTTGGTGCCATGGATGGCCTAGCCTGTTCAGTATCATGGAGAAGAAGTGAAACATGACTTTAACACACTGAGGCAAGTCTACTCTTCACAGTATACTGAAGGCCATCTTAGGAGTCGCTCACTCAGGATACACACACCTCACCTCTATCATCACTCTGAGCAGACAGCCAGTAGACAGCCTCTCAGACCTCCCTGCCTCAATAGAAATAGCCACTACTCTCTCTTGAAATTGCCCCATGTCCCTTCCCCTCACCTCCCAGATAGGTAATCTGCTCTCCGGAGTAGAGGAGAGCCATTTAGCGAACGCCTACTGTGACATGTTCTTGGAAGGGTCTCACAGTTTGGCTACAAATCCTATTTTCAGGAACCAAGTTGCACCAAAAAACAGCACAGTGTTCATTTGTAACTCCTGTGAGTGCCTGGGATCACCTGTCACTGAACATATCAGGGGGCTGTCTATGAAGTGAAACATACAAACTCATATACACTAGAGAAACAGGACAATTGGGTGGTTGCTGCTACCTAACATTTCAAATAGAAAATTGTTGATCCGTGAAGTGCCACCTGTCTTAAAAAGTCAATAAAATGATGGGAATTACATAAAACTATTCATATAAAACTACCCACAGAGAAGTAAACAATGGAAACACACACATCATGTAGTTAGCTCAAACACTAGAGCTGCCCTGTAACCAACGACAAACAAGCAGTGCTGATGTGGTCCATTGGTAATGCAGCTGGGACCTGCTCCATTGGTAATGCAGCTGGGACCTGCTCCATTGGTAATGCAGCTGGGACCTGCTCCATTGGTAATGCAGCTGGGACCTGCTCCATTGGTAATGCAGCTGGGACCTGCTCCATTGGTAATGCAGCTGGGGACCAAAACTAAATTAAACACATCCCCAAATAGATATAATGTTACACAGAAAACACAATATTTCCCCTTTTTAAAAGAAAGAGCATTCTTTGGCAGAACCCGGGAGGCGGGAGAAACATCTTCTCCATACAGAGCTTGATATTAGTGAGGGTGATTCCTGGGTATTGTTAGCTGTGTGGCCTTTTTAGATGGACTGAGGGAATTGGGATGAAGGAGCTGTTTCATTTACAGAGAATGAACAGGAGGTATCGCCTTCCCCTTGCTGTTAGAGTTCATTCAGCTAACACACAATGTGTTATTATTGGTTTTGAATTGAAATGTTAATTTTGGGGACTAGGCAACTGTGACTGCCTGAGAGCTCTGTGCGCATTCCTCTTTTTCAGTCTGTCTGTAAACTAAAGGATAGTCTGTCTTCATGTTAATGGTTAACCCCCAACTCTCCATGCTACACTTAAGCTCAACACAGGGAGGGACTGAGGACTAGCCTATACCAGTGTGTCTACACTGAAACCACTCAGAGGTCTCACCAGCATTTGTATAAAAACTAGACCCAGTGGAAACCTGTGGGATCCTAGATCCTGCTTGGCATGAAAATGACCATAGGAGTTCTGGGACCAGGCTAGAGCTCCAGGGCCGGGCAGTGAACAGTGGGTGTAGCAGGGCTCCAGGGGCTACTCCTACACTCTGGAGCTGGGCAGTGAAGCTCCGGGGCCGGGCAATGGAGACAGTGAACAGTGGGTGTAACAGAGATTTGGGGCTGGGTAGTGGAGACAGCGGGAACATAGACGTGGGCTATGGTCCATAAACTCTGAGGAAGGAGTCACTATTGATCTGGAGTCTACAGGTCTACAGAGAAACAGGATATTCCAGTGGCTGGTGTATGGCGTGGTGCGGTCAGCGGGTCAGACTCAGCACTATACTGCTGTACACATAAAGAAAGGAGCAAGGAGAGAGAAAAGAGGAGAGATGAGAGGGAGAGAGAGAGAGAGAGAGAGAGAGAGAGAGAGAGAGAGAGAGAGAGAGAGAGAGAGAGAGAGAGAGAGAGAGAGAGAGAGAAAAACTAGTGCATCAGCAAGCAGGCCATCCAGGGAGATCTATATGACAGGAATTAAACGGCATAATCAAATTGTTTGCGGAACCATTTAGCATCTCATTCCTTCTGCCTGCCGTCCTTCCCCGGGGCTAAACTGACCACTGGAGACCGGCCATCCGGACATTTTTTTATTTGTTTAAGTAGCTACAATAATTAAGTATATGAGGGTCAGTCAATTTAATCTGGTGTTTTTATATAGGTCCATTATTTAGTCCATTAACAAGCCAAGGCTTCAGAGAGTCCTTATTGCTGACCAACTGTTTGATTATTCCCTACTGCATGTAGTGTAGTCTCATCATGCCATAGTGTATGCTGGTGTATCATCATGACCCAGTCGAAATACACTATTACAATACAAACATCTCTCTACACTATTACAATACAAACATCTCTCTACACTATTACAATACAAACATCTCTCTACACTATTACAATACAAACATCTCTCTACACTATTACAATACAAACATCTCTCTACACTATTACAATACAAACATCTCTCTACACTATTACAATACAAACATCTCTCTACACTATTACAATACAAACATCTCTCTACACTACTACAATACAAACATCTCTCTACACTACTACAATACAAACATCTCTCTACACTATTACAATACAAACATATCTCTACACTACTACAATACAAACATCTCTCTACACTATTACAATACAAACATCTCTCTACACTATTACAATACAAACATCTCTCTACACTATTACAATACAAATATCTCTCTACACTATTACAATACAAACATCTCTCTACACTATTACAATACAAACATCTCTCTACACTATTACAATACAAACATCTCTCTACACTATTACAATACAAACAACTCTCTACACTATCACAATATAAACATCTCTCTACACTATTACAATACAAACATCTCTCTAACATCTCCTACTTGAAGACACTAGCACCACAAATAATCACATAGGATGTAACATTTTTCTAAACCTGGTCTTAAAAACATTAGCTGAATTAAAGTAATGAATGTGTATATGTTTAAAACCTTCTGCCTTTGATCAGGTACAGGCAGTGGTTAAAAATAAACAGGACAATTTTAGTCCCTTCTCTGATTGATTAAACATTAACCAACAGGATGTGGGATATTTCCAATTCATCACAGGTGTTATGGACCTGGCCATGAGGTACAGACCAAATACATATTTTTCAATACTCAGTTACACTTTTCACTGAGGAGGTACATTTCACTAACTTAGCAGATGCTCTTATACAGAGCAACTAGGGTTAAGTGGCTTGTTCAAGGGCACATCGACAGGTTTTTCACCTAGTAAGCTCAGGGATTCAAACCAGCAACCTTTCAGTTACTCGCCAACATTCTTAACCGCTAGGTTACCTGCCGCCCACCCTTTGGCAACATCTGATCTAAGGGCTCTATTCAATCCGTAGAGATAAAGATCCGCGGAATAGCGCAATTGAAATTGAAATGTAATTTCCGATTGAGCCAACATACGCAGCGTTTACCATGAATGTAGGAAACATTGTCTTTCCATTTCTATCGCGCTGTAGCGTAAATCTTCAGCGCTGCAGATTGAATCGAGCCCTAAGGCTCTAGATACTGTATATGTACGGCTGCAGGTGTTCTGAAGCCAGAGTTCTAGCATCGACATCTAGGTCCACTGGGCTCCCAGTTTTTGAGGGTAAAGCCTATTGAACAGAGACAGCAGAGAAGCAGACCTGAACCTCTATCAAACCAAAATGATTTCCCAACCATCCAGGGCTTGGCAGGAGGGACTATTACACAGGCATAATATGCCAATGAATATTCCTGTCCTCCATTATGACAGTTTTAACGTTTGGACTGACAGTCCCCATTTTTGACTTATAATACTAAAATCTGCTGTCAAGATCACTACTTCGACTTTTTAGATTTTACCTATACATTCAAAGAGCCTGAGGACATCTCCATAGGACAAAATTACAATATAAATCATTTTTCAGCTGTTCACTGCTGATGTTTGTATACTGAACAAAAATATGAACGCAACATGCAAAAAAATATATGATTTTACTGAGTTACAGTTCATATAAAGAAATCAGTCAATTGAAATACATTAATTAGGTCCTAAACTATAGTTTTCACATGACTGGGAATACATATATGCATCTGTTGGTTACAGATACCTTAAAAAATAAAGGTAGGGGCATGGATAAAAACAACAGTCAGTATCTGGTGTGACCACCATTTGCGTCATGCAGCGCGACACATCTCCTTCGCATAGAGTTGATCAGGCTGTCCAGAGCATCCCAAACATACTCAATGGGTGACATGTCTGATGAGTATGCAGGCCATGGGAGAACTGGGACATTTTCAGCTTCTAGGAATTGTGTACAGATCCTTGCAACATGGGGCTGTGCATTATCATGCTGAAACATGAGATGATGGCAGATGAATAGCACGACAATGGGCCTCAGGACGCCATACACGTGTTCTGCGGTTGTGAAGCTGGTTGGACGTACTTCCAAATTCTCTAGAAAAATTGACATTCAATTCTCTGTCAACAGCTCTGGAGACATTCCTGCATTCAGCATGCCAACTGCACTCGCCCTAAAAACTTGAGACATCTATGGCATTGTGTTGTGTGCACATTTTAGAGTGGCCTTTTATTGCCCCCAGCACAAGGTGCACCTGTGTAATGATCATGATGTTTAATCAGCTTCTTGATATGCCACACCTGTCAGGTGGATGGATTATCTTGGAAAAGGAGAATTGCTCACTAACAGGGATGTAAACAAATGTGTGCACAAAATGTGAGAGAAATAAGCTTTTTGTGCATATGGAATATTTCTGGGATATTTTATTTCAGCTCATAAAACATGGGACCAACACTTTACATGTTGCGTTTATATTTTTGTTCAGTGTTCATACAGGAGGACAACACAAAACACTAGAACAAGCATGGTCTGTTTTGACCAAACTTCAATAGCTTCAGGGTTGTACTAGCGCATCAGCTGTCACTGTGTGATGTGCTTGTAGGGGCTTACCAATGCACAGGTGCCCTTTTCACTTTGAGGCCAAAAATGACACATTCAATAAACTCAAGTATCATGTTCAAGTGTCAATGGTATCAAACACACCTGACAGGTGACTGAAGTCTGGCGCAGCCATCCTGTCATGACGTTCTATCAACCATAATATTTTATCATTTCCAAATCGTTATCTCTGTTTTGAAACCATAACTTTGATACATCGAACCACTGCCTTGATGGCATGCTTTGGCACTGTGAAAAACAGCGAAGTAAAAATATATGTTGAGGGGTTGTGGGATTTAAGATTAGATGGTGATGAGGAAATCTATTCAGTGAGATGACATTAACGGAGAGTGTCAACGAGCCTGTGTGTGTCTAAGCCCTCTAGCAGACAGTGGTGGCTAGGGTTACCAACCGCAATTCTGACGATGAAAGGGACACAATCAGTTTAATCTCAAAGAGCTAGTCTCTTAAAGAAAAGAAAGACGATCTGTCTCTATTCTATTGTATAACACAAACGTACATGTGACTCATGGGGCTCCCGAGAGGCGCAGCACTCTAAGGCACTGCGTCTAAGTGCTAGAGGCGTCACTACAGACCCTGGTTCGATTGCAGGCTGTATCACAATCCGGCCCTGATTGGGAGTCCCATAGGGCGGTGCACAATTGGCCCAGCGTCGTCAGGGTTTGGCCGGGGTAGGCCGTCATTGTAAATAAGAATTTGTTCTTAACTGACTTGCCTAGTTAAATAAAGGTTAAATAAATAAATAAAATGGAAGCAAATGTACATTCAATTAAAAACGCAGATACGAGAAATCACAATGGAAGCCTGAGTTCCATTATCCCCTTATAAATAAAAGCAGGTTGTTTCTCCTCAAAAAGCCCAGTCTTAAAACCTACCTGGCTTGAAAGACACAAACCCAGACACCACATTTTTAAGAATTAGCATTACAAAGACGTTGAATGTCTCTCCTTGCAATAAACCCCTCCAAAAACGGTCCTGCAATTTCACTGGTGATGATAAACAGGGGGAGAGAGACAACAGAGGCCTTGTGGGTAAGACAAGACCTTACTGTACATTACAGCCATTAGCATCCCCGAAGGATCCTGTTGGATGGATGATGGGGAAACAGAGCATTGTGGTGGCTGTGCTATGCATGAGTGGCTTATAAAGAATACCCAAAGAGACTCCCAGTTCCTCCTCTCCTCCAGTCTGGTCTGACTAACCCAGTCTTCCTTCCCTCCCAAAGAGGACCCCACATTAGAGCTCCCACCTGTTTGTCTGGGGACTCGCTGGACACAATAGGTCATGAAATGCAATCTCTCTTTCTCACCACACAAAAGGAAAGAGAGAGGATGAACTTCAAGCTAAATGACCTTCACGTTTGGATAGTCCCCAGAATCGCTGTACCATTAAAGAAAAAAAACAAAGAGGATTACTTAAATGCAGAACAAACACGCAGGGTAACTGAAAAGTTTTAGAACTGGGTGGATAGTGGATATTTCCTTGGAAGACTTGTATTGCTCTTCTGTGATAACTGTGAGTCTAACACAGGGCCAAAGAAATCCTGCTTAATGTTTGTACTCACAATCTGGAAGTCTTGTCTCCCAACCAGCTGTGTACACGCTGTAGACTGTCTCTGTTTTTAACACAGGAAACCAAAGCCATGAGAACCATCAGAGGAGAAGAGAGGAGGAGACACTGGAGCTGAAAGGGAAAGAAGAGAAGACAGAAGAGATTTAAAAGTAAATGAGCTGATAGTCAAAGAGGATATGAACAAATGTTCTTCTATTTTATTCACTAATCTGTTCACTCAATGATGAGAATGATTTCCAATACATTTATCTATTACTTATGATAAAAAGACTTGAAACTTGACACTCACTTGAGAGTCACTCTAGGAAGTTCCTTTAAGAGGCCCTAAGCGGCAGGCCTGTCACCTGGCTGGTATTGATTGACAGGTGTAGGCTGCGGTGCAGGTGTGGCTCGTGGCTGTATGTCTTGGGGCCGTGGAGCGTGGCTCAGCGTGGCTCAGCATGGCTCACCATTGTTCTCAGCAGGTCTTTGATCACACAGAGCCAGGCCAGAGACTCAGTGGGGAGTCCCGGATCCACACCATACCAGGCTCTCCACACCACCAGGCCCCAGGCTACAGTTTCTATCGACTCTGCAGGCCTGACAGCCCGGGACGGGACAGTGAAGGAGGGGGGCTTTGGAGTACACAGGTCTGTGGAGCATAAACCAGACTTCACTGGGAGGTTGGGCTAGGGACTGTTTGGAAGGTACACTGTATGAGTTCAAGTCCATAAAACATGTCTGATGAATTATAGAATTAAAGTGATGTTTGCTCGCTTGCTGACATGTTTATTCTTTGATAACAAAAATTGCTCCCCTTCAGACATTACCTCCTTAAACCAGTTAGGTCCATTAAACAACAACACTAAAACATCATGTTATAAAGGCTGCAAAACAAACGAGACAGATCTACAGTACATCTTCCATAAGAACGTTTGTAGGTAATGCACACAGATGTGTTTGTTTGCATGCATGTGTGCGTGTGTTTGTGTACTCATGCATGTGCGCGCACATGTGCACGTGTGTGAATTAAAAAGTGTGTACTCATCTTATTCTATCCCACTGGACAGTGGCATGGAGACACACTCCAAAAGCCTATCTGTCAGAGAGACACATAGGCAGAGTAGGGCAGCCCCACTCAGCCTGTTGCGATTGTGTTTCACCATGTTTCAACCCAGTCTTCCTGTGGTGCTGTGTTGTGAAGCAGAAAGCCACTACTGGGAGGCACAGTGGAAGAGATCAATTCTACACATTCCTGCCACCTGAGATGCAAGTGTTTCTGTAATGCTGCACAGCTCAATCAATACTTAACCAAACATATGTGGGGCTGCTGCCTGCTGCCCAACTGGGGGAAAATACCCTCAACCCCACACATCACCAAGACCACTCACTGAGGGTTTGTTAGACAACTAAAATCATGTGTCTATTTCATGATATCTCCTTATTGCATCCTTTCTCTCTCATTTGATTACACAAGGGGAGCTGCTCCATAGGATTATCCCACCATTTTCCATTCTCCTAAATCCCTGGCCAGGCTATCAAGTTTATGATATGGAATTAGCAATCATTAATGGTTTTCACCCTAGTATCTGGACTCTCAAGCCTCTCTGAAGATTTTATATTTATTTAAATAGCATAATTAAAATATATATACATTAAAAGGAGATGTTCCTGAAATTTTAAAAGACCATTGTTTTCAACACATTTCCCTTGGTGCATTGCAGCATTTCAGAGCTTTGGACTGTCCTCAAGGACATAGACTATACCTTACAGCAATCAGAGTAGTTTATCCACCTTGAGGCTGATTGAAAACAAGCACACTGTATCACATCAAACACTTCATTACCATTAAATGCACATTTTTACATTTACATTTTAGTCATTTGGCAGACGCTCTTATCCAGAGCAACTTACAAATTGGTGCATTCAAGTGGGACAACCACATCTCGATCACAATAAATACATTTCTTTAAAAAAGCAGCTGTGAGGAATGTCAGTTCTAGCAGGGAAATAAGTCAGGCGTTAGTTTAGACAAAAGACAAGTGTTAGTAAAGTTTTTTTTTCTTCTTTTTTTTGTTTGTAATTCAAAATTCTTAATTATTTTAGATGTAATTTCATAGGGTTGAAATAAACAAATTAAACAAACAAATTGTTCTCTTTGTCATGGCAATTTTACCATTATTATTATTGCTATTATTATTATTATTATTATTAGTTAATTATAGTTTATAATAATCAATATTATTATTTTTTAAATATGGTGCTTCTGGAGATTGAACCCACTACAGCAAAACATATTTTATGAAATTCGTGTTAATAAATCTTTAAAAAACGTTTTTCCTGCATCGTTTTACAGGCTCACTTAAGGTTACAAACGAAATATTAAATAACATATTATACATCAAAGTGTATGGAGCTAAATCTATGACTGATTAAATGGGCAGATCAGGTATCAATAGCCAAACTTTAATCATAAACTGATATTTCAATAAATGTCAAATTTACAAGACAAAAAAATCCGATAATATCCTACACTTCATTTCCTTGTTTTCTTTTCTAAGACAAATCACTAACCAAATCACGGAGCACCGAGATCAGAGCACATTTGTATTCCTTTGAGTCAATAAACAGAGGACGGAGTCAGGTATTCGGACTCTGTAATAAAAGAATCCGGAAACTGATGCACTGTACAAACAAAGCTCTATCAGGGGACCAGATGTGACCGTCAAAGGGGAAACAGAAACAGGGGGTGGGGGTCCCATCGTCCGACCCGCACCGGGGCCTCTGCAGGGATAATTTAGCATCCAGATCTTGTAAATATTGGGGAATTTAGCCAGCTATAAAATCCCGAAGAGGTGGGGGAGAGAGAGCGGCGAGGGAGAGAGGACGAGGAGCTCAAATGAACAGGTCCTGTATTGCAGTATGTGCAATGATGTGTTAAATTAAATGCAGCTGTTGAAAAGCAAAAAGGGGAAAATATGTCTCCAACTTCATCAACCGTTCCATCAACTGTCCTCGTGGTCGTTATGCGATATGTCCCCTGCTCTTGTTTTGTGAGGCGTTACACAGAAAGTAACAATGCAGTCTGTTTTAGGACACTAGCTCAAAACAAAAGTTAATATTTTCTATTACCAAATTAAATAGATTACTCAAATACAATGTGCCATGACACATTATATGCCCATATTGGATAATTTAGCGAAAGTTTTAGAACGTTGTTGTTCACTTTGATGTAATTTATAATGCCTATTCTGGCCATCATCAAGAATATAATTATGCATTATTTTGACATTTGAACGAAATCTGGTCTGCAATCTGCACTGTACACCCCATTTCTTCCCATTCACTTCGTCTCTAATTTCACTCCGGTGAAACATGGATTAAAATGTACGATTAGTGACAGAGAGTTACCCTTTAGAGAGAGTGACGACGAGTCTTCTAAATCCATCACATCAAGCCTTTGAAAGACAGAGGGTTTCTGGACCGGTCGATTCTTTAATTAAAGATTCAAAGGACTGACAACAGCAGGAATGATGAACTAAGAAATGTGACTTCTGCTATCTATAATTTTTAATGACCGATCAACACAACCCAGGTGTCCTCATTGATTACGTCTACATCCGAACTCAGATTGTTTGACACAATCATGAAAATCACTTTTAAATTACTTTAGAAATAATAGGCTGCTTCACTACAAGTACCATTCGAAAATGAGAGGGGAGATAAATTAGTTTACCATTGACCAGAGTTATAGATCCATGATACAGTATTATTTCATAAGAGCATGTAGGTAAATAGGTTTAAACTCATATTTAAAAGTTCAATCTAAAAAAATATATATGTGATCCCTCAAATAACATGAAAAGACCACATTTCAAAAGTGAAAACTCTCCAATTATTCCAAATCCCAATTATCTCCAATCATAACGCATGCAAAACTGAAAAATAGAGAATGAAGAGACACAAACACACATAATTTTCTTTTGGAAAACGGATGTATTTGAATAACAGAGTAAAGAATGACAGTATCTTAGTTGTTAGTAGGTATTAAAGTGTAGAGAAACTGGACCCATAAAGATCTTCCAACTTTCCAAGAAAGTGCATGTAACAGTCCGAAGGTTGTCAAACCTAATATATATTTATATTTATAAAAACACTATCATTTGTCCCCTGGCCAAGATGGACTTTGTCTTGTGAGCTTTATATGTACATTTTGTTGTGATGAAATTTCTAGTTCCCACATGTGACATTATTTACAGACACATCAACACATATGTTGCACTTGATGTCAATGAGGATGCTGAAAACATAGCAGCAATGTGGAAATCCAGCAGATGACCTATAGGAGAATCCCACCCACATGATTGGCTTTCTTCTCAGTTCAAACCAGGAAGTGGACCTCTCTCGAATTCATCATCTCTCCTAACAATACAACTGTTTTGCGTTAAACTTTACACAAAAAAAGCAAAAAAAAAGATCAAGAAGAAAAAAATGTAATTATGGAAGAAAGAGAGAAAGTACAACACATAGACTAACATTAAATAACAAAACAGGTTAGGCCTACTGTAACTCAATAAACACTTGAAATGCTTGAATGCTTTTTTTTCCCTTAAATAAAGGATCAATACCGGTTCATAAGGAAAGGACTACAGTGTCATCATAGTCCCTTGCCTGAAGTCTCAATTATTTTTTTTATGGGGAACGTTAATACACATCTGTTAGACCATCTAGAGTAGATCAGTGTACATTATTTACAGCCATTCTGTTTCACTTATTACAGATCTAATGCATCGCATGAACATCAACAGATGTGTTATAGCTACAGCATATACTACAGACAAAAAATAACTTAATGCCAAGGTAAAGATATGCTAAAGTTTCAAAAGCACACTTATAGCTGATACCCATATTGGCCGTAGAACAGAAAAAAACTAACTGTTAATGCTTCCACTTGGTTCCGAGCAAGGTTATAATCACTAATAAATAAGCTCCTTAAAACTATAACATGTTGTACATTGTACAAAAAAGCTAGTTCTCTTCACACTCATGTTCGTAAAGTTTCAAAGGAAAGTCATTCTTTGTCTTTGCCTTGTTCTCTTTATCTTTTCTCTCCCTGTGTGTGTGTGTGTGTGTGTGTGTGTGTGTGTGTGTGTGTGTGTGTGTGTGTGTGTGTGTGTGTGTGTGTGTGTGTGTGTGTGTGTGTGTGTGTGTTTCTGTGTACATATGAGAGGGAAAAAGACTCTAGTTGGTGACAATCTCTTTGTTGTCCTCCATGAAACGTGTGAATCGGAAGTGGGTCCCGTTCTCGGCGTTGGCCATTTTCTCCAGGCCAGCCAGAGCGGCATTGGATTCTGTACTGTGCAGCTTCTCAAGGCTGCCTGTGAGGCCGCCCACGGGTGAGCTGCCCCCGTTCCCCATGCTCCCCGACAGAGACGGCAGGCCTCCATTTTGGATGACAGAGATCTCGTTGGTCTTCATGGCCAGGCCGTTGGAGAAGGCTGCAGCGTACTGGTTCCAGAAGCTAGCCGGGTCTCCATTGCCCGCCCTAGATGCCATGTCCTTCTGGAAGATCTCTGGGAACTTGATAGGGTTGGTGCCCAGGAAGGCCATGGAGCCATCTACAGAGAGCCGGCGACCACGTCTGGCAGGGGCGCTGTTCCACATGTGTGTGCCCATATGAACCTAGAGAGAGAAAAATAAAAATAGAGAGAGAGAGAGAGAGAGAGAGAGAGAGAGAGAGAGAGAGCGGAGGCAAATTAGAAATATTTAAAACTTGGCCAAGACAAAGGCCCATAGTAACAGATGATGCAATGGAAAAAAATAAAATAATAAACAGCAAGTTATGTGCAGCATACGGATTGGTGCAGTGAGCTGTGACCGGTGTGGGGCTGTGGGCATGGTGTAACCATTTTATTATGGCTAGGATGATATACTGCATTTAATCTGAAACCTTAATTCAAATGTCTCATGAGGGAGACCCTTGTGCTTTGGTTCAAATTGCAGTGCCCACTCTCATTGTCCTGGACAGTATTACATCTGACATTTACCCTTGCTATGCCCTTTCCTAAAAAGGACAATGTATTTTTTCTTCTTCTTTTGATTCGGAAAGGATGAGAGTTTCAGATAATTCTGTTCTTTAAAAAAAAAAAATGTACGAACATGTAGGTGTCAGATACACAACTGATTGTGTTGTCTAGAGAACACAAGAAAGCAAACATCTAGCAATGTGTTTTAAAATATAATTTGCTAGAAATTATACATTATTTTAATAAAAACACTACAAAATCATAGCATCAGCAAAATCTGACATCTTGCTACAAATAATAAGGGTATTGTTTTTTTTATATCAACAAGGGTGTGAACTATAACTAGTACTGATTACCGGTAATTGCAATCTGGTTATACATTTGACAGTGCTTCTGAAATATGACACCTCTCTACGTTTCGTCCCCTTGATTTGTCACAGTTGACTGGTGTGATCACATTTAGCCCTTCAGTTCCTATTTATCTCTGAGTAGGGGCCTTTTCCTAATGATCAAAGAGAAACTATGGGATTTTCACTGGATAAACTCTGGAAAACTGATGATGGTTGCCTCTAGTAACTGTAGTTAATGCTGTTAACTGAACCATTCCCAGCTGTGCTTTGCTGATCACATTCTCAGGTTTCTACCCAATAATCATATTAATGGGGTGATTCAACCTTTCCGCTGAGCTGGTTCTCTCATCAATTATAGAACATTACTACCTCCGAATGGCAGTGACATAACACACTTCAATTTGTTGCTCAAAGTTGTTGACCATAATTCTGGTGCTTTTTATACTCCTCATATAGATATTCATGAATAAATAAGTAGACATTTTCCAATTCCATTCATAATGTTTTTAAACATACAATTGCCCTGAGATTTTGAATGTGTGTATTTTACCTATTGCATTCATAATGTTTATAATCATACAATTACCTTGAGATTTCCTTTGGTGGTGAAAGCCCGACCACAGATGTGGCAGGCAAAGGGCTTCTCCCCAGTGTGGGTCCTCTCGTGTATCTGCAGAGCGCTGGAGGAGGAGAAGGTCTTCCCACAAGTGTTGCAGTAGTGCTGCTTGGGTGTCCGGCGTGGAGGGGCAGAGGCTGAGAGCACCGGGGATGTAGAGGCCGAGGAGGTCACCAGGCCATGGGCCATGTTGCTGGGCATGTCCTTACGGTGTTCACGATCCTGGTGGTCCCTGTGGTGCTCCCTGTGGTGGTCCTGATGGTGGTGGAGGCCGTGGAGAAAGCCGTTGACCTCTGATTTGATCATGGAGGACAGGGAGTTCACAGAGAGGAGGGAGGGGGTCGGACTGGAGGAGAGGCTGGTGTTGGATGGTTCGAAGAGCTGCGAGGGCAAGTCCCTCATCTGGTGGGTGAGCATGTGCTGCTTCAGATTGCCCTTGGTCGAGAAGCCCCGGTTACAGGCAGTGCAAATGAACGGTCTCTCTTTGGTATGGCTTCGATAGTGGATGTCCAAGGCACTTTGACATGCAAAAGTCTTCCCACAGATGTCACAGGCCGTGTTCTTGAAGGTGCCGCGCTCTCGGAATGGGAAGAGCATGCCCAGTGGGTCTTTAGACGGGTTGCAGGATGTCAGGTCCAGGGCCCCGATGCTGGAAGGGTGATGCTGCATCAGGCTGGCACTGATGTGATCCAGGGACATAGCCCTCTGGTGCCTCTCCTGTCTCTCCTGCCTCTCCTGTCTTTCCTCCAGGCTGGGGGATTTAAGTTGCTGTTGGGGCTTCCCATTGGTGGGGGACGGGGCCTGCATGGAAGAGGTAGATTCTGACACGGCTGGACTCCCGGCACTCTGGCTCTCGATGTCCCCACCCAGGGATGAGGAGTCGTTAGTGAGGCAGTCCCCTTCCATTGAACCTCCGTTCCCCATGGTCTTCTTTCTGCTGGCCTGCAGCTCCTCTACCAGTCTCTGGTGGGGGTTATGGTGGCTGTTAAGCTGATTGTTATGGTGGTTGTTATGGTGGCTGTGATGCTGATTGTTATGGTGGCTATTGTGGTGGATTCTATAGTCGATATCATGGTGGATATTGTGGTGGGCGTTGTGGTGGGCATGATGGTTTTTCTCCTGCCCCTCCTGGACGACCATCTCGGGGTGAGAGGGGGAATTGCACAGGCTGTCTTGGGAGGCATCGGCTGACTTAGGGGTGTCTGGGATGCTGCTGTCAGGGCCGTCTTCCATTCCTTCCATCCCCTCCATCCCTTCCACCCCCTCCATATCATCATCAGAGAAGTTGTCCAGGTCATCGAAGTTCTCATCAAAGTTCCTCTCATCGAAGGAGCCCGTGTCAGAGCCCATGGACTCAGAGTAGCTGTCTGGCAGTGGGGTGTTTGGGATCTGCCCTCCCATGTGCATGCGGATGTGCTGCTGCAGGACCACCGCGTTGGTGAACTTCTTTTGGCAGATGGGGCAGGAGTGATGGACCCTGAGTGGAGGCATGGCCCGGTGGACGGTGTAGTGGGTCTTCAGGTTCCCTTTGGTGGTGAAGGCTCTGCCACACACTTTACACTTGAAGGGCCTCTCTCCAGTGTGAGTACGGTAGTGCATTTTCAGAGCGCTCTGACAGCTTAGCACGCGATGGCAGATGACACACTCATTGGGGTCTGTCACCTTCCTGTCGATGTTCTCCACCAGCTGCTGCAGCTTGGAGGTCTCCGACCCCTGGAGTGGGTCCAAGAGGCCCCCGAACGGGAACTTAGCCTTGAACTGCTCAGACATGAGGGGCATAAGAGGGTTGGTCATCATAGGAGGGCTGTTGGAGGTTGTGTATTCTGTGTTGTGCTCAGACTCAGAGCTCACGCTCGCCATAAAGCTCGACAAGTGACTGCCCTCTTCAGTTTTCCCGTTTGACGTAGGCAGGGCCGCAGCTTCTTCAGTCAACCCATTGTTGCTTTTCATTGATGGCTCAGCAGCGTCACGACCGGAGTCCGTCTTTGTAGAAATGGAGGGGCTGGTTATGGCTACCGAATGATCCTCTTTTTTAATGAATGGCGGAAGGCTGGGCATGGTTGGTGGGAGCAGCATGCCCACTGACGAGGTCAGAGTGGAGAGAACAGGCTTGCTGTCCAGCCAGCTGGTCACAGGCTTCTCTGGGGGCATTGACATACCATATGGAATGCCGGTGCTCGTTGGAATATTGTCTAAATGCTCGGGGACAGGGTATGGATTCATCTGAACATGTGGATATTTCTCTTTATGACGCTGGAAGTGGACCTTCAAGTTACCGCGGGTGGAGAAGCGATTGCCACAGATGTTACACTTGTACGGCCTCTCACCTGTGTGAGATCGCAGGTGGATCTGCAAGGCACTGTCACTCCCGAACACCTTGGCACAAAACCTGCACTTATGCTTGAAGAACGCCTCCTCTGAGCTGCTCTTGGGTTCAAATGAAGTTACGTTTGGTGGCTTGCCTTTCCTCTGTGCCAGCGCGGCCAGAGAGTTGAGGTCCTCCACTGTGGTGTCAATACTGGTCAGGGAGCTGGAAAATAGGGGGTTTCCAGACGAGGGCTGAGGTAGATGTGGATTAGTTACAGGGTTCAACACGCTACCTATCCCAAAGGCTGGCATTGACGACTTAGTGTGTGATGGGTTGCTTAGCTGAGAGTGGAGGTTGCTGCTGATTGCATGTATTGGCCTCTTGTCAGATGACGACTCTGCATTGTTAACTGTGGACGGCCCCAGTGAGCTGATGCTCTGAGATGATTCACCGCTGCTGGGGTTGTTGCTCTGAGGTAGCTGAGCCCTTTCAGCCAGCTGCTTCAGGCTATTAATGCTGGCAGACTGGCTGGCCAGGCTCTGTGCTAGGCCCGCGGCTGCAGCCAGCTGCTGAGAGAGATGGGAGCTGAGTGTGGTCAGTGGGTTGGCTGACGGCCCCAACGACCCTCCTGGTGCTGAGATGCTGGGGGGCACCTGCATTTCAGGGGACTGGGAGGCCAGTAGGAGGATCTGGTGACGGATCTGTTCAATGAGCTGCAGCTGGTGGATCTGTTGCTGCTGCAAGCCCAGGAGTTGCTCCATCAGGGCCGGCACTGCCACCCTGGGGCCCCCAGACCCGGACCCAGAGGATCGCTGCGTCTCCTGGGAGAACTGGGCCACAGCCACTTTGGTGCTCTGCAGGTTTTCGATGATGACGTTGCTGTTGATCATAGAGAAGCTCCCCAGGTCAGTCAGGTTGCCGAGCTGAGGGGCAGAGACGGTCGAGGTGCTGGATGCTGGGCCGGAGCTGTTCCTGCTGGAGCTGTGGCCATTTCCGCTGCCTGTGTTCATGTTGATGGGACTGCCTCCCTTCATGTGGCTGCTGCCTACATCATTGTCGTGACTGTGATGAGCGTTGATTCCGGAAACGTTTATGTCCATGGATTCTTCTTTGTCGAGAGCGTTATGCTCCAAAAGGTCACTGCACTCCGCTTGATCAGTGTTATTAACCGTGTCATTCATCTGCTCATCAGGATTATGTGGAGGGGAGCCGGGCGAGAAGGTTCCGGAAGGAGAGGCAGGATCCTCATTCACTATCAGAACTAATTGATTCTTAGTGCAATTCTTCTGGTGTTGTTCAAGATCTGATAGTTCAAAGAACTCAGCACAACATCTGCTACAGACATGGCCATCTGACTCCTTGCAGGGGGGGTCTTCCTCTGAGCAGGGCTCTTCTGTGTCCCCTGAAAAACACAGGAGGGGGAAACAGAGGATTAGTGATTAGAAATGTTTTGCAGCTGAAGAAGCAGCTTTATCTATTCAAATTCCTTTGTTGTTAATCTTAAGTTAATCAGTTTTACACTTATCCGCTTGATATGTTCACAAAAAATAACCATCAAAAAAGCAACAATAAACCAAAAAAAAGTGAAGAAAAAAAAACATTTAATGTGGTAGCTCTGAGAACCAGGATAAGAAAAGAATGTAAATCAATAATACAAATATTGCCTAAAAGTGATCTTTGAAGATGTACATCTGGGTTTCATCAATCCAACCATCTTTTAAGTAATACTTTTCTATAGATAATCCATCAACATATAAAATACTATGAAGTGAGGACATTGGGGCTTAATGACATTTCATAGAGAAGCATTGATTTCCAATATTTCATACTCCTCAATGTCTACTTGTCCACTGAACGCAAATCAACCATTTGAAGGACTTATTAGACTTTCAATTTGCTGTCAACTTTGCTCATTTTCAACTCGAATACAGGTATCTTGGACAGGTTAGCACTGTCACTAAGCTAATTTGTATTCAGTCAGGCTGCAATCGGAATCTGACAGCAACAATAAACAAAGCCTTTTGATTCCAGATTATTCTCTCTAGCCACTCGGACACTCAACAAAGACGGTGTAAAATGACATATGCCATTATGATACTGATATCACTAAGAGTAATCTATTTTGTTATTATTAAAATATGTGTAATGTTTACATAACACATATTTTAATAAATATAGATAACAGAAATATGTTGTGTATATTTAATAAATATACACAACATAAAATAAATAAAACACATTATAGTGCCTAATATAAAATGAAGAGTAAAACAGTAAAAAACGTATAATAATGATCCAGTTGTTAATTTGTAGTGTTGTAAATTTGTAGTGTTGTAAATGTGTAAGCATCACAGTGCTATATACTGTACATATACTTGATATGGAAAAATAAAACAAAAACATAACTACAAATGGTGAGTCAAGAACTATGAGTGGAGCTGCTGTCATATATATCAGAATGAACAGCTTGCTGCCCCAAACCAAGCAAGTGGCCACACCAGTTTAAGCAATAGGCAATTCAATACCAGCCAATAAGAATACGCTAAATGAATGACAATTGTATTTTAAATGTGCATAGAAACTGGTTTTGGTTATGCAATTTCCATTCAACAACACAGAGGTCAGTGTGAAAAGAACAAAAGGTGAGACAACACCCCTGGGCCACTGCTGTGCTCCAGACTTTACTCATTCTATCTCCTTTTTGTCAAACCAAAATCTCACTGTTTAACATACAAGTTGATTTACAAATTGCAATTCTCTATGAATCCCTTTCATTGTGGGCCCTGGACATCTACATTTTCATCAGGGGCAGAAAGGGAGGAGGATTCATTTGCAAATTAAATCCAGAGAGAGAGAGAGAGAGAGAGCGAGAGCGAGAGAGAGAGAGAGAGAAAGAGAGAGAGAGAAAGAGAGGAGTGCGGCTCTGCCCCACTGAGACAGGATGGCTTCCCATTGTTCACTCAGTATGGGAGCGGCGAGCTCGTCGGCACGGCTTGGCCTGGCCTGCTCTGCTCATCTTGGCCGACTCAGAGCAGATCCTGTTTAATTCAGGGATTATCTCCCTCAATGTTTCTCTGCTCTGGGACATCAGATAACGCAAAGTTGCCATGACAGTAAAACCCAGACTCACACCACTCTAACTATGCAAACGGAGAAGACTCGCTCCAACTTTAATGGTAACTTTTTAATATCAACCATGCAGCCCCCCCTGAAAGCGTCAGTAATGAAAAATGTGTTTGATTTACCTCGTGGGAAGGAATAGTAGCTTTGTTTGGTATTGGTTGACCATGTGAACAAATTAAAGTGGATTTTATGTAAGAGGAAATACATAAATTTACACAATGTCCTAAATACACTGCGGTAGAAAATACTAATGTAGCTAAACAAAAACGTGAGAAAACTATTTAAAGTCAACTAAAAAATAAAAGCGCTTGAACCCCTCTTTAAGAAGTTACCTAGAGGTTACAGGAGCAAACTTTTACAAACTTACAAAAGTGCACTATCAAAGCAAAAATGTAAACCTCAAGTTCATAGCGTTAATTATTATTCTCTTACTAGATTAATGTGCACTGCAGTGTAGTGATGACACACATGTTGAATTTGTAAGCTACTATTTCCACATATCATTAATAAAAATATAAAAAGGATTTAAGACTCCATACATCCAAAAGTTTGTTTAAACTCTCCAATGGAATCTGTAGAAAAACACTAAGAACAAGTGACTAGCTTAAGTTTCTTCAGAGACTAGCGGATAACTTATTTAGTTAGGCAGTCAGTCTAATACAGAGTAATACCTATCCTTCAACGTAACATTCTCTCATTTATCAAGTGAATGGAAACCGGACATTGTGGATTGTATCACATTGTGGAATCTATCTAAACATTATCATGTTTAGCGACCAAAATAATTATATCCAAAACCACAGAGAAAAATAAAACAAAGAGCATATGCCCAAATGTAACTCTGTTATCAACTTCAGACTTCTCATAACATTCACTGAAACCACAATCTATATACATATATATGTCCCTAATAATAACATACTTGTAACAGGCTAGGATTAGACCAACCATGGGGTAAATTCACTTTCTAAATATCAAAGTGTGTTACTCTCAACACCCAGCATATCCCACCCCACCCCCTTCCTTCGTAAATACTCAGTGATTGTATAGCAAATAGTGGTCAAAGTAAAACAATCAAATTATTCCATCTCAAATGTGCTCTTTCACAGGAAGCTATTGCCATAACACCACCTTGACAATTAAAATGTGTAAAACATCTCAGAAGCATGCAGTATCTGAAAGTTTTGAATCTATAATAATGTACTGATATGTAGACATGCACATAAAAAGAGATGATAAATATTTTGTTAATCTGATACCTTTATGAATAAAAAAATGAATATTATGAAAATAATGCGCAGCCTAAGTGACAACAGCTCTAATACACACAACGGCCAAATGTCTACAGCAACAGCGCATCAATTAGTCAATGTTCTTTTTTTTTTGCTGAGGATTATCTCTGAATTTAAATAATGCGTTACTCTGTATAAAAACAGTGTCCTAAAACTGCTAAATCTCAACAACATCATCAAGCTACAAGGAGTCACCAGAGCACAGGCCTTCAGGGAGGCAGAAGAGACACATGCAAAAACCGAGAGCCTCTGAGAAAAAGGACAGTGAGTGAATAATAAGGGAGATGGACAGTTGGATTAGTAGAAAAGATGACAGAGTAGCTTTTTCAGAGTTCCTACGTTACTTTGCAGAGACGCTGGCTTCAAGCCTCTTGACACTTGTGAATTCAGTAGGATGTCTGCCTGAGCTAGCCCACCTCCTCTCCAACCCTCACACTGCTGGCCTCACTGGAAACATCCCAATGAACACTAGATGGGGTTCCACTAAAGCTGCCGTTTCTCGGACGGACAAGCCCCAGCCTTAGCAGCTCTGCCCTGGTGACATGCTTTAAGCTTAAAGGGGAGGACAAGCCCCAGCCTTAGCAGCTCTGCCCTGGTGACATGCTTTAAGCTTAAAGGGGAGGAGAAGGGAGAAAAGCAAGCAAGTCCTTCAGCCGGGATACATCTCAGCCCTCCACTATATAAACATTGGCAAAATGACAAGTAACTGAATCCCTGTTGTTTGCGGGGTACAACAGTGCGAAGGGCCAGGGACCGCCCTGCCGATCTCCCTCTGGGCTACTCAGGCAGGGTGAAAGGGGATGGTGGTCACATTGATAAGACCCCCCCCCCATCACAAATAGAGGACAGGGTCCCTGCTAGGCCCCTGTGGCTCTGATCAGCAGGGTCAATGACGAGGTACAGGAGAACACACTGCGGCCTGAACTCTCATCAACTTCACACAGGGAGACACAGGGGGACGCTGGCAAAGGTTAAAACAGCTCAACATCCCACCCAAGAACTCTCTCTCTCTCTTGGAGAGACGAGATAAGAGACAGACAGACAGCCTTGAATCTCACAGCCTCATACACTAACTACCCAGCTGCAAAATGCCCTCAGCATCTCCTTAAAGTGTATTGGGAATGTTAGCCTTCCTCTTTTTATTTTCAATGCAGAGACTCCTGATGACTTTTCAGTTCCACACAAACAGGACACCTCTCAGTCATGAGCACACATTCTAGAACTATCAACCCATTACCAGAAATGCAAGTATTCCATGACCCTAACCCATAATTACAGGTATTGCATTTTCAGCTTGTTTAACACATGATGCATTTGGGTTATTTATTGTGAAACTCAGTAGGCACCAGTCTGCTGACAGAGAATTACTAAAGTTACTATTCACTTCTTTATTAAATTTGAGGGAAAATGCAGTGGTCACAGAAAAACAGCTTAAAACATGGACAATGTCAAGTCAGTCCAAAAATATAGATGAATTTTATATGAAAAATAAGTCAAACTAAATTGACTGTTTCAATGAAAAAATATTTCCATACAACTCCTCAGAAGGAAAATACATGGATGATATATATGGAAAAAACAGAAATATAGGGTACATTCAAGAGCCTCTAGTGTTTTCTTTCTGTGGGCTATGTCATGGAAAACACTTCTAATAAACAGATAGTAATACTAATAATATTAATAATAGTGTAATATGGACTACTATTGAGCAGTAACTACAAACAAGTCAAATGTAAACTGTATCAGAGAGAGGAGCTTCTGATTTCCTTTAAAAAAAAGCCAGTGCAATGACAAAAAGAAGAAAAGACAAAGCCGACTCTAACTTCAGTTTTTAAATGAATGAACAGAGAAAACATAACACTTAAATCTACAATATATTTTAGACTTTTAAAACAAATTTTAGATCGAAAGTACAGTCGATTCACTACGACCATTCAACCATTTTGAAAATAGTTATTGATGTAAATTGTACGTTTGAGGCAATATAAAATATACAAACTTTAATGATCTGGAAATTGCTTGTTATTTTTAAGATAGTGAAACTTAAACTTTGCCGCATCAAAACACCTTACAAACACCATAGGGTGATAGTTATGGCTCTGGGACCTATAGTAGACCTATAATAAAAAATACTTCCATAACCTGGTTTTCACATCAGGTCTAAAGCACATATTTAGCAATAGACAATTAAATCTCAGCTTGTTGTAAATCACTCTGGATTATTATTTTTTTTAATCAAAGTTATCATCATAAGAGGAAACGTGACTGTTGGGTGGACTTAATAGAGATGGTCAGTTGGTCATTCCAGAGTAGTGGAAACTCGCAAGGGTGACAAAGCGTTCCAAAAGCAACCAAGGTAGTTTCATAATGAAATTAATTCAACCACTGTCGCCATCTTTTTTATGGTCTCAACCACAAATTGACATACTAGCTAATTTTCATGACATGAGGTAATTTGGTCCTGAGCTTTAATTAAAGTAAATTTACAAAAACCCCTTTACATATTTTGGAAAATTATAGGGAGAAGTTTCAGTAAGAAGTTAACTTGTTTATCTCGTAAAATAACAGGCCTCTGTCCATCACTATTTCTTTCTCTCTCTGTTTCTGTGTGTGTGTTTGTGTGTGAGTGAGAGAAAGAGCGAGAGAGAGGGGGCGGGGGTTGAAAGAGAGAATAGGAAGCAGTATGTCATCTATACTAACATTTCAGCTTTTAAATATTTTGAAAATTATGATTTAGGAATATACACAAGGGATAGGAAGTAAACAAAAAGTGTGCATGCAGTTAAGCCTAAAACTATTATAATGTCTAAACATTAAATAATGATATACATAATAACTATAAGGTCATTATGGCTTCAGTGTTCTGTTGCATCGTGGATCACATTGAGATTTAAAAGTAATGTCATTAGTAAACTAATGTTTACCAACCACCATTAAGACCACAAGATGTCCACAAACTGAACATCGATAAGGTATTCATTGTAAGCAAATAATATTTGTATTTTCTTATCATTTGATTTTCATCTAGCGAAATACCGACTTTGTACACTAGCCTATGTGCGGGACAGTCAGAAACAGTACAAACTTTATGCGAGTATGCAAATTATTATTTATATTCTATATAGGCCTAAACCCAAAATAGAGGGCAGACATTTAAGAAAACACTGTTTTTTTTCGACGCACAAGTATCTTGTCCGTGCATAGGATACAGCTGGGAAACGATTGGAGTGAAACTGAGTCGACTACAAAAGCAGAAACGTGAACGAGCCTCTCGTTGCAGCAACGTTGCCTGCCGCAGCAATAGGGGAAACTTGCTTTAAATTGTGTCAGACAAAAATGCTGATTAAAAACTCAATCTTTGTAGCCTACCACACAAAGTGTTCTAAAAAGTGAATACTAAAAGTGTAAGCTACAGAGAAGCCTATGTCGAGGTAAAAGTAGGCTAAGCAGCCTTATAACAAGACTACAGCGCACTTTTAAACAGTTATAATTTGTAACGTTAAGTTTCCTTCTTAAGTTATACGATCAACAAAACGCAATAATGTGATATTTTGAATAATAAAAGTATTTTACTGTGTCTAGAGCTATATACAAAAGGCACGGGCTATAGTTTGATCATAAAGTAGATAGCCTATACACACAGCAAATGTGGCTAGTTATGATCAACTGATTTTAAGACTGTAAGTTGTATGGTTTCATTGACTTAGGGGGAAGAGTTCCTATCCAAAAAAGAAAGAATCCTAAAAATACAAAAAAAATCTGAAAACCAGATATTGAAAGATAGTAGCTTGGATAAGAGCGATCCATTGCCCGAACTTACCATTGTGCTCGGACAAGGCGAATAGATGAGGGTCCGATTGGAAATGTTGCGGCTTTGCTTGTTTCCTCCGCGACATGCTGGCTCACACATCAGCCAAGAAAGAATAAAAAATTACAAAAAAATCTGCTAAAAATTACGAAAATCGAGCCCATCCACCGCGCATGTGTCCTGTTATGATTATCAATAATGCTTTGCGATTAATCATACGGGGTTCTTTGAAAAGCGATTGGCACCTCGCCAGCCCCCTATTCAAATTAAGTCTCTTTAATCAATTAGGTCCTGATTTGCTGGGGACTCTTGTCTCTCTCTCAGCTCCCACCCAATGAGTTGATCCGTGTTGAAGAAAAGGCTGGGTTTTCCAACTCCCTTTAGATACAGTTTAACCCTTCTTAGCATCCAGCTGGTAGCTACGTAAAGCTTATTTTGGCTACTAGTGGAATGTCAGAGTCTTGAGTCCATGCGCGGAACCGTATCTTTCCTATTGACCAAGCAGCGATCAAACCCAGCAGAGTTAGGTAAATTTGAACTGACGAGGCGCTCACCGTGAAACCTCCGTGATCTCACATACAAATACTTTCCACAACTCTGGTCGCCGTTGCTGTGCATATCCTCCTTTCAGATTTGCATTGAGGTCGTTGTAATTCAGATCTTGTATGTTGAACATCGATACCTAATCGTTGGTTGGTGGTGCCTCAAGGCAGCGAGGAAAACGTAGATCGACTATAGGAGTCTCGTGCATAATGCCACCGTAGGTGTCTCGGAAGTCCAATATATGTATCGAATATCCCAATCAGATTCATTTGATTATCGCCGAACGGGGTTAGTAACACGTTTTCATCACACACGGCATTCCGCGAACAAACAAACTTTAAGGGCCCATGTAAGACTGTGAGAAATGTCGTGCCCAGCCCATCTATGATGTGATTGGTCACTGGGCTATTCTATCATAAGCCGTTGGAGGTACAATATCTCTCTCTCTCTTTCTCTCTCTCTCTCGCTCTCTCTCATACACATGGTTCGCGAGCGTGTGTGTGTCTTTGAGCGTGAGCGTGAGCGAGTGACTGACCAGTAGAGGGGACAGTAAAGAGTATGATTTTGTTTCGAAGGCATGAACATGTTTGTGTTGTTTATTGTTGTTTACTATACAAGGCTACTTCAGCACTGAAACATTGGATTGCTTCTATTTCATACGTTGGTTGGATTGTTTAGTGAAACTCGCTACAATCAGCGCCTTGTCCAAATTGTAGCCCACTGTAGCCCACCATGTCACCAACAGCCTATGTATGTCTCTTTAGCTGTACGTCCGGTATATTCATCAGTTCTGTTACAAAAGGGATAACCATATTGCGCAGTTGTAATGCAAGACAAAAGCATTTGCTATCCAAGATGTGGATTTAAAGAGAATAATAATCCCAATAGTAAAAATGTAAAACTATAGAGGTTACACTGAATAGACATTGATCTTTGCTCCAAACAACGATAATTGTATACTTTTTCAACATAGAGAACCACTGGCATATACAACGGGGAGGATAATAAGGCCAGACTTAAATTAATCAATATCTATATAGATAAAGCATTATAATACAATATAGGTCACGTAATAAGTGTTGAGTAATATAATTTAATTGTTATAAATTGTTTTGAATATGTGAAGCCAATAGTTAACTCCATTTTATAACCTACTGTATGTAAGTTAGTAAGTGTATATTAATAATAATAATAATGATAATAATACAAATAATAATAATATGAAAATAATAAGAATCATATAGTTCTAAAATTATACACTATTCGTGATGACTCCTGTCGTCATCCTTGGGAATGTTTGAAGAGGGCAAGAGTTCCCATAGGAGCTCTGTGTCTAGTAGATTTATTGTGTGGAAAAGATAAACGAAGCTATCAGTCGGGCTGATTTTGAGAAATGAAGATAATAATGTTACTATAGGTGATGTCTTGGATGCCATTATTTTTCACTGAATATTTAAACAGCTGCTGCAGGCTAGATGGATATAGTCCTCTCTTCTTTCAGCTATCTTTTAGGACGAGTCCTATTTACTTATTAATGGCCGAGGAAGGGACAGGGAAAAATATTGGTGATAGCTAATATGGCGGAAACTGATATGTCAATACAGAATAGCAATAAGTAATACATATTTTTCAAATTATTATAAATTGAAATATTGTTTTATGTATTTTCATATTGGAAGTGCCATTTACAGTATAGAATAACGTATTATGTTCACAATCACTCAATATCTCAAAAGGTAGAAATAAGACATTAAGGAATAAAATAACACAACAAAAATAAAGCCTATTCATACAGAGATGATAATGAAACTGGAATACAATTAAATACCTGTATGTCATACAGGGTAATGATAGGCATACTCTTATTGATACCCATGGGCAAGAAACTTTGCAGAAAATTATATCGGCGATAAAACTAAGAGGGACACGAGAATAGGTCTGCAATATTGTAATGTCCCAGGCGGGAAAATCAATGGCCAGTTAATTGATGTGAGTGTTGGTGTGAGATTGTAAACAGGGTGATTTGCAGCCCAGTCGAGCGAGAAACATTTTAAATGAGATTCACCCCAGACGGTCGGACTATACTGTGTTAACAATCACGGGATGAATGACACAAACAGCAAGAATTTTGGGGGTCTGAATTGAAATAAGTGGAGGAATGAAAGCGAGGGATGGGGGTAAGGGTTAAATAAAAGCGGTCAGGAACTCGCTCCCACCCACATTGAGAGGGGCAATTAATTGGCAACACTGGAAACAAATGTATAGGGTGACATCTCTCATTTATAATGAAAATATGACAAAGTTATTAACAATTATATCATATTCATAAAGCGGGTAATTCTAGAGTAAGACATACTACGCATTAAGATTGAGCCAATTAAAAATAATATGTTTCACTTAAGAAAATAGTAGTTATTATTATTATTTTTGCAATGCAGGGAAAGTGACTGACGCTCTATGTTGCGCACACATGCTCAGTGCGCGCTCACTCTCTGTCACGCACAATCAATACGCAGCATATAAGAGTGGGAGGTGCGTGGGACCATCGTTCACTATTATCACTGACATCCGATAATTGATCATTGCTCAGAACAGAGCGTTTGACCGCTTAATTGAATAGCATAAGCAATATGGGCATTTCCACCGCACCCCGAGACCTGTGTTGTTGGTGGATCCCATAGATCAGTCTCTTGCGAATATATCCCCTTTTTGTAATAGAAGGCTTTTGTGTAACACCGCATTCAACATGTAGTATTCACACACAGTTCTGTCGGTTTCTAAACACGATGCCCAAAGAATTACAACTAGTTGGATCACACTAGGTCAGATGCATGGGCTGGAGGCTAAGACAGAATAGTATAAGCTCTAAACAGCTCGAAATTATTTATGTAAATAAACTAGAAACGTTTTTCCATGGATGCATTTATGAGGGGTTTCCCTCTGTAAAAAACGGATAACGGTCTGTCGTCTTCCCGGTATAGGCTACCGCCCATTACTTACCCAAGGCATTTACTTACCCCGTACGTTTTATCGGCCTAATTTACATGCGAACAGTTCAAGAACACTTGACTATTTTAAGATCCGAAATTTATCCAGATTCACTTGTGCGCCTCATGAGAATAAAACAAGCTTTCAATAAGAGATAAACTAACAAATAACACATAATCAACTGACATGGGACAAGACAATACCCAGCTGAAATAATGAATAAGGCTTTACTAGAATGTTTACATTTCAGTTGCGTTTCAGTGCTTTACATGACTTGCACGCCATGGTAGGCCTACTTCTAAACACTATACAATCAATTAGTCAGTGTTTTAATTTCAAACGCTGGCATTTCAATAGTCATGATCAAGATGAATACTGGACAAGCAGAGGAAGGCCCCATTCATGACACTGCCTTCCTTAATGCGGATTAAAGTCTTGATTAAAGGGATTTCATGCAGAGACCAGCCTGCTACACAAAGCCATAGTCATTTATTTTCCATTTGCTAACTTGCTAGAATTAAAAGTAGGCCTATGTTACTTCTAAAGGTGTAGAGTATTATACAACTATAACTAAGCTATTCAATACAAAAACTCATATATTGTGTCTGTAGTATTTACAATTATTTCAATACATATTTTTACAAAATGATAATTATGACAACATTTATTCATAAGAAAGTTTACATTCTGCCAATCATCTTGATTTTTGTGATGTATCATGTTTCCATCTGCAATAACAGCAAGAGAACTGACAAACCACTTTAAAATAAAAATACAATCATATTTTCTGTCGAACTCTCCCATGTTTAAAACTCTAAATAAAACAACACAATGTGCCAGTTGTCAGGAATCCCTTTAAAAAAATCCAGTACCTGCTCAATGCAGCAGAGAATGATGTCCATTAATTAAGAGATCAGACCTCTTCTATTGTCCTCTAGCAGTCCTGCTACACTTGTCCCACAGATTGTGTCTCCCCATTGTTGCCCTCCACAACTTCCTGGAGTATTACTCCATATCAATAGGAACTTGTTTGTTTTTACACTATCTTAGCTGGAGTTACAGCCTCTATTCTCAGGTCTGGCTTGTTTGACAAAAAACAAGCAAACATTCACAAGTGTCACAGTGGTGCCAGAGGTCATCACTCTCCACCCTCTGTTTCTCCATGTTGTGTGTGTGTGTGTGTGTGTGTGTGTTGTGAGGTTAGCTGTTGTCCATGTACTAGTGCTGAGAGCTGTGGGTAGATTAATAAGTATCTGACCTAAAGGCTTACTACCAATCAGAAGGAGTGAGGTGTGAGAGCAGAGAGCCAGTTGAACAGTTGATCTTGTATTTAAGGCCATGAGACACTTAGCTAGAGTATGCATACAGGCTTCAGGATGTTAGTTGGGGAGTTAGATCTCCTTTCAGCTCCAAAAACCTGGACACGGTGGCTTGTTCGTACATGCTTACATCCCAGGTCGGGTTTAATAACACATATGTATACACATATGTATGATTATTGTCGCACAAACAGGGTGTACATGTGTACTTTTGCAGGAAGTGGTATTTGTGTGCTCAACACTTGATGTGTTTTGCTCTATTTAACAATCTTATGTGATAAATACATTTAGTATACTTGATTTTAAAAAGTATTTGTGTAAAGTCCATACACTGGACCACAATATCTGTTTCTCATTAGTTCAACCAAACCCCCAAGAGTCCCAGAGCATTTTCTCAATAGATAAACAGTCATTCCCAGAGATGCAATCATCAAATACTCTCCATAGTTATGATACAAATTCACTTGATTGTATTTGATGAAGCCCACTCGCATGAGTTGGAATAATGACAAACACCTTGCCACTCTGAATACCACCAAGATTCTAATTCTGGAATCCTTCATATTCTTTTAAAACAGATTCTGCTTTCATATGACTTTGACAAATTATATTTGGAAACAGAGATGCTTAGTTTGTTAGATGTTTCACTGGAGTCAGAATTACACTGACACACATCTCTTCAGACGGGAGTTAGAGGAGGACAAAATACTTTAAACATCTTGAAGAAATTACAGACATCACCAAAAAAACTGAGTGTTCATGTATTTTTAAGACCCTGAAAGAAAGAATGTAAATTACACTTGAAATGATCCCTTCAACACCACATACACTCGCAAACATTAAACATATGCATATGACGTTTCCTCGGGTGAACCAACCAAACAGGCAGTGTAACTTTCTACCTCACAAAAGGCCATGCATGCAGGTATAACAACGGAGGGAGAGTGAGCGAGTCAGTGAACACCACGAAAACCATACGTCCTCGCAATAAATAACCCTGAAAAGTTCAAACATATCAAGTGGTTTATTTGTAGCGGTCCTGGACACAAGATGTTTATCAACTACCGTCAGACAGCCATGCTGGTTGGCCAGCGTGTTAACTCGGTCTCAGACAGCCCCTTATTGCTATTGATAGTTAGCATCAGTGTCCCGGCTGAGAAATGGAGCTGCTGCGGGCAAACGGGGGCTATTGATCTCCCGCTTGTCCCTGACTTGCCTGGAGCCAAAGGAGAGGGATGGGAGGGGAGGTCGGGTGTACCACTACACACTACACACCTCCTGGAGAAGTAGGGCTGGTGTAGTGGTACACCCGGGGACTACTGAATGTCTGTGACAGATAGCTGCCCTCAGTATTTACTCTAGACACCTTGAGGAGTTATGAGGGTCCTATGAGGAATGAACATACTGTAAGTACATCAGAAAAAAATATATAGCAAGAAAGATAACTGCAAATCTAATAATAATAATAATTTTGCCCTGTCTTCAATTGGGTTTTTATTCTCATTCAAATGGTGTTATCTTATAGCTGCACTGTAATTTGTTGGCCATTGTAATTATTATTACAGTATTTCAGGTTCAGAGTGTTCTTTCTCGTGGTTGGCATAATGACCCCAATTTACTTGGGTGGACAACAGTTGCCATGCTATCTCCACGTTGGGCCAAAGTGGCGTGAGATATATCAGAGGAGTATTTCAAGATGTTCTCTACATCATTCATGTTTCCCCCTCTGTCCCTATAAAGAGAATAATGCCTTATTTTCAATGCCTTTCCATTTTTAATTGTTCTTTAAAACAAGCACAAATGCACATTAGACTGAACTGAGGTTATGGTGGTTGAAATGTGTCACTGTCTGGAAAAGTAAAACAAGGAGTAGTAGAGTAATGTAAGGTCCTTCTTTGTAAAGCCGTCTGTTATTTTATTTCATAGGGACCACACCGTAAAACACTGAGTGTAGACTACACTAAGGAAATGTCTGCAGAGCAATAACAACTAGTAGACAAGGTTGGGGTCAATTCCATTTAAATTCAGTCAATTCAGGAAGTAAACTAAAATTACAATTGAAATGGAACTGATCCCAACCTTGTTGGCAAATCATCTCTGACAAACGCATTCAGGAAAATGTGTTATGATTAGAATAGAGCATTTCCTTCCTCATCATGTCTACAGCATTACTGTATTTGGCACTGTGAGAGAAGGAGACGATGCCCAGGGGTTAATGTGTCATACTCATTTAGCCCACTAGCTGAAGCACAGTCGGATGTGGTACTTCAGAGAACTCCCTCTCTCCCAATGACTACCACACTCACCACCTAGGGGGATGTGTGAGTTTATTTAGAGACGCTACAGCAGTGCCCCCTCTCTCTCTCACCCACTCTCTCTCCATCTCTCTTCCTCCCTCTCTCATTCTCGCTCTCTCTCCTCAGCCCTACTTAGGCAGTGCGTCAGACAGAGCAGAGCTGCAGACTGCATACTCTCTCTCTCTCATTGAACAGAACTACACTGCCCTCTAATCTGAGTCACCTCCCAGCTTTTTGGCCTGGCTGTTTGGTCTGTCTGTGTTGTTTTCTATTCCCCTCAGTGTCTGGCAAAGAGCATAGCGTAGATCTCCTTACCTTTTCATGACCGGGGTGATTCACCCTCCTCTTTTATGATGTCAGAGCTAGCTACATTAATTCTGTCTCACTCTAACGTCTGAAAACCAAAAACGTTCTCCTACAACAACAACAACGACATACGCACATGCCCACAAGTACACTCACACACAGGTCTCTTTTCAAAGAAGTTTGCTTTTTTTATGACTTCCTCTCCCATTCAGTCATTCAGTGCCCCCCCTCTCTCCCAGAGTGCCCTGGGTTCTGCTGTGAAAGAGCCTGGGATATTATCCCCCTAAAACTCAAAACCCAGCTTTGTTTTGTCCATATAGCTCTGCTTTTCTCTGCTCTACTCTCTCGTTAATATTCACAGAAAGAGCTCTGGCTTTCACGAGACGGCTGCTCTCACAGTTTAGTTTCCCCCCAGCCAGCCCAGTAACAGCCCTGTGAGTGTAAACATGCTGGAGGGAGGGACATCTGACAAACATCTCCCAGGACGTGCCACCGGACCACCCCCCCAGATCCCCCTGGCCCCCATCATTCACAGCCTCCAGCCTGGCACTGGAGCTAAACAGGAACGTGAGAGTACCTACTAGACATCAGAGGGTAGTGGGCACACACACACACAGGCCTCCATCCCTTGACTAGCCAAACTCTCAAATAAGTATAACATGTATGCTAACTATTATAAGCAATTTCATATTTTATAGAATAATAGAATGAAAAACAATATAACATGTAATACTGTTTCAAATAATAATTTAACTAAGCATAGCTACCATTGAATACAACATAATACTAACATTTAATTTAAAACGTTTTACCATGTAGCCTTTATTCAACCAGGTGGCTCCGCTGAGAACCACTTCTGACTATCAGGGTGCAATTATATTAACCTTGCAGCATTACACTCCCTCCAACCCCACCATAGTAAAAAAAAATACACACACCATGTATTGAGTACAGGCCCTATATTTAAGAACCAAGCGCATCACTCCACTCCAAACATTGATAACGCAGCAGACCGTGTGGCAGTCAGACCCCTGATGATGTTAACAGCACACTGCTATTATCGCAGGTGTGATGACTAACTCCACGCTGTCTCCCTCACCAGCCACCGTCCAGCCCACAGTTGCATGTATATCTTAATTACCTGGCCAATCAATATGGCTGCACTTTGGCTTCATTTGTGACATTCATGAAACCTCATTTAAAGTGTAAGAAAAAGTATCAGTGGCAAAATAAAAGTACCATTCTTCAACAGTAAAAGGTAGTAAAGGGATAAAGTAGTGAATTCTCATAGGTGTGGGTAACACATGGCACTGAACCACAGATATAGTGAATTCTTCTAGGTGTGGGTAACACATGGCACTGAACCACAGATATAGTGAATTCTTCTAGGTGTGGGTAACACATGGCACTGAACCACAGATATAGTGAATTCTTCTAGGTGTGGGTAACACATGGCACTGAACCACAGATATAGTGAATTCTTATAGGTGTGGGTAACACATGGCACTGAACCACAGATATAGTGAATTCTTCTAGGTGTGGGTAACACATGGCACTGAACCACAGATATAGTGAATTCTTCTAGGTGTGGGTAACACATGGCACTGAACCACAGATATAGTGAATTCTTATAGGTGTGGGTAACACATGGCACTGAACCACAGATATAGTGAATTCTTCTAGGTGTGGGTAACACATAGCACTGAACCACAGATATAGTGAATTCTTCTAGGTGTGGGTAACACATGGCACTGAACCACAGATATAGTGAATTCTTATAGGTGTGGGTAACACATGGCACTGAACCACAGACATAGTGAATTCTTCCAGGTGTGGTTAACACATGGCACTGAACGACAGATATAGTGAATTTGTCTAGGTGTGGATAACACATGGCACTGAACCACATATATAGTGAATTCTTCTAGGTGTGGATAACACATGACACTGAACCACAGATATAGTGAATTCTTATGAGGTGTGGATAACACATGGCACTGAACCACAGATATAGTTCATTATTCTAGGTGTGGATAACACATGACACTGAACAACATATATAGTGAATTCCTATGAGGTGTGGTTAACACATGGCACTGAACAACAGATATAATGAATTCTTATGAGGTGTGGTTAACACATGGCACTGAATAACAGATATAGTGATTTCTTCTAGGTGTGGATACCACATGGCACTGAATGACAGATGTAGTGATTTCTTCTAGGTGTGGATAACACATGGCACTGAATGACAGATATAGTGATTTCTTCTAGGTGTGGATACCACATGGCACTGAATGACAGATATAGTGAATTCTTCTAGGTGTGGATAACACATGGCACTGAATGACAGATATAGTGAATTCTTCTAGGTGTGGATAACACATGGCACTGAATGACAGATATAGTGAATTCTTCTAGGTGTGGATAACACATGGCACTGAATGACAGATATAGTGAATTCTTATGAGGTTTGGATAACACATGGCACTGAACGACAGATATAGTGAGGTTAGGTATTTATGATGATATCTGGGAGTAGCAGCCTCCTTCCCAAAATTACAAAGCAAATTGTTGGAACGTGCGATGTATGACAGAAAACAGATAGCTCATTGGGGGAGATCCGGGTGATTTAAATGGCAAGTGATTGAACAACAAACTCGCATTAAGACTGTATTGATCAGTTCACTGTTTCATTTGGAATCAATAAGACAATAGGTAGGGGCTGAATCCAATACAGGCAGGGCCAGGGAAGAGACTGGACTGGAAGTGTATCGAACTCTCTTTACTGAGGTATGGAGGAGAGAGAATAGCCCGGGACTAGATAACAGGAGAAGTAGCAGAGGACCACTTCTATATGGCAGATGGTCTGATATAAATATCTTGAAATCTTATCCAACCTTATCCAAAACCTTCACCTATCTGTAGGAGAGGAGGGAAAAGAGATTAAGTGTTTTGAGAACCCACCAATTGAATCTACAGAGGGCTGTTTTATACGGAGCTTTACACTCCTGAGTCTGACATTCACCCCAGTGATAATAAAGGCCACAGTGCAGACTGAGCCACTGGGACCAAACAGTTCTTCTTCTGCTGTAAACCAAGTGAACATAACTATCCCCTATGTCATCACTATTCCCCTACAGGGTGATTGATGTGAAATACGCACATTTCATTTTCAGCAGCACAGTGAGACACGCTGCTCTTCTGACAGAGATGAACGGCGGACTGCATGATGAATTATAGCACTCTGATTAATCACGACAGGCCGATCTGAAAAATACAAATGAACAATTAGCAAATGTGGTCTTAATTAGCTGTTTCCAGATATTAGAAAGAGCTCGTACAATAATGTACATGAACATGTCTCATCTCTAATCTTTAGGTAGTTACATGAATATTACTGTGACTTAATTAGGGTTCATTGTGTAATTTCCTTCCAGTAGTCACTGATCATGGACGTCAAATACAAAAGGAAAAGCTACACGTAGCTTAATTAATTATGAATTAATTAATCACCAAGCGTACAAAATAGAGGCTGCATGACTTGGTAAAAATAAAATCTGGTCTCTATTGGTTGATCTGTTCAACAGGAGAGGACACAGAAGGAATACAGGGAACAGTTTGGGACCAGGGTTTGTTCTGGTCTGGTCGGCTGAGTTCAGGCCTTGTTAGGTTGTACTAGGTTGGAGACTAGGAGCTTGTTACACTCAACCTCAACACCGGTGTTACTCACACCCTGTATGACACACAAACAACCCCCACCAAATTAGGACATGTCTCATAATTAAATGTCACCAAATTCAATTGCCATCAGGAAAATTAAATTTATCCAACCCTCCTCCCCAAATAATAAGTTAATTAGAGTAGACTCTCTAAAAATATAATGGGTAGGCCTAAACTTATGTAAACAATGCATTGTTCTTTTGAGGACAAGGTACAAATCAATGGAATTACAATGATTTTGCAAATTTAAGAAGGCATCCTAATGCCTTACATAATGCAGGTACAGAAATAGTGTGTGGATTATACAACAGACAGGATAATTGGATTGGCAGGGAATGGTTTCTAGCTTCACATGAAGTTCATAAACCCATGCTTGTTCTCATACAGGGATATTTGAAAACCTCTCACTGTGAAATTTGTCTACATACAGTAGTGTGCTTAAGCGTTACAGTGGGAGCATTCTGTTTATTTGTAGAATTGTGTTGAGAAGATTAATTGTTTAATTGAATGATGAAAGGCGTGAACACAAATACAATATGTGAATATACAGTGGTAAAAGAGGTAAGTTTCCCCCTACTGCTGTATGTAAATCCAATAAATTATTATGAAAAATTACATGCATGTATGGTAGTACATACTTATCAAGATCAGAGGATCATCTTTATGGGGCGGCAGGTAGCCGAGTTATTAGAGTGTTGGGTCCGTAACTGAAAGTTTGCTGGATCGAATCCCCGAGCTGACAAGGTAAAAATCTGTCGTTCTGCCCCTGAACAAGGCAGTTAACCCACTGTTCCTAGGCTGTCATTGTAAATAAGAATTTGTTCTTAACTGACTTGCCTAGTAAAATAATCTCAGATTTTTCAATTTGAGAAAAATAAACAAGGATCAAAAGTTGACAGGGAAGCAAAATTGTGTGTGTGTGTGTGTGTGTGTGTGTGTGTGTGTGTGTTTGTGTGTGGTGTGTGTGTGTGTGTGTGTGTGTGTGTGTGTGTGTGTGTTAAAGAGAAAGCTTACCATCAGCCAGAGAGCTGGCAGTAAATATCAGCCATATAAATGATAATGTGAATACATGGGGCTCATAAATCTGCCTCTGCAAATTAATGTAGTTCACAGGGGGAAGGCACAAATCATAAATACTGTGTGGCATATTAATATTACATTAAAAGTCAAGAGGATTGTGTTATAACATACTCATGCTGAAACTATGGTCCTTCGAGCTGGATCCCAGACTTCCAGTGTTAAATTGGTATTGTATCATGGTTAACACTTGTCAATAGATAATGCTATCAGAATTATATATATTTTTAAAATGTAACCTTTATTTAACAATGACGGCCTACACCGGCCAAACTCAGACGACGCTGGGCCAATTGTGCGCCGCCGTATGGGACTCCCAATCACGGCCGGTTGTGATACAGTCTGGATTCTAACCAGGTTGTCTGTAGTGACGCCTCTAGCACTGAGATGCAGTGTCTTAGACCTCTGCGCCACTTGGGAGCCCACTGCGCCAAGTGCTAGTGTGCGGATATGCACTATATACACAAAACATGTATGTGGACAACCCTTCAAATGAGTGGATTTGTCTATTTCAGCCACACCCGTTGCTGACAGGTGTATAAAATGGAGCACAATCTCCATAAATAAACATTGGCAGTAGAATGGCCTTACTGAAGAGCTCAGTGACTTTCAACGTGGCACCGTCATAGGATGCCACCTTTCAAACAAGTCAGTTTGTAAAATTTCAGCCCTGCTAGAGCTGCACGGTCAACTGTCAGTGTTGTTATTGAGAAGTGGAAACGTCTAGAACAACAACGGCTCAGCCCCGAAGTGGTAGGAGGTTGACAAAAGGTTGACAAAAAAGATGGAGGGAAAGTGAGAGAAAGAGGGAGAGAAAGGGAAATGAAGAGAAAGAGAGAAAGAGAGATAAAGAGTGATACAGAGAGAGACCAGAGAATGTGTTAGGGAACCAGAGACTGTGAATGGGGGTTACTAATGGTAGTGGGAGGTGGTGGAGGCAGAGGGGGGTAACTGAGGTTGCAAGGCAATTTCTCTTTGTTATCAAGTGAAATGACTCTGCAAATATGACAATAAATCACGTCGGAAATCAATCTGAGAGGAGGCGACTGCGAGCCACTGATAATGCATCAATCAATATTTAATGTTTGGGCCTTAATTAATCCACAGACGCCAAGCATTCTTTAAGTGACAAAGAGGAGAGCGGAAAAGCGAGCCTAGAGCGCTTTAGCATAGACCAGCTCTTATATCAAACAGGGGACATTGAACTGAGAGGGTTTATTAGTCTTCCCTACGTAATTTACAGAACCAAGGCAAACATAAGACACGTGGCATGGGATCTATCAGAATCATGCATTGTGAGACTGGTGATGAAAAAGATACAAAAGTTAATGTTCTAATATACAATAATGAAAAAATACTCAAATAAAGTCAAACCTTCCTCTATACATCCTACACTGACAGAGTACAATTATTTATAAGTGGCGTCAGAGTCATTTCATTTGAAAAGTTTTAAAACTATCAGCATAATTCTTTGTTCTGTACCAAGGTGTGTGAATGTACAGTTCGAACCGTCTCCATCTCCAGGTTGTGAGAACACTGAGACCCTCCCTAATGCTTCAGCTGCCCCTGCCTCCATACCTGTGCACCGATGACACCTCCATGTTTGATCCATGCGAGGTGAATGCAGGGCCTCTCTCACAGTCGCACAGAAGATCCAAGCCCGAACGCTGCAACTTCAGACCCGTAATTGAGGCCATGCTTAACCGTGAGCCCTCTGATTACACAGACAACGTCCCACAGGTACTAATTACTGCATCCACAATGCAGAGGTACTAGCACAAAGAAATAACACAAGGGACGGCTGACATTTGGATACCAGCAGTCAGATTCAGCCGGATAATTGGGCCACAATCCCTCACAGAGAGGGAGGTGGTCCACAAGATGTTTTTAAATGGAGCTGATGGATTAAATGGTCTCTGGACGAATATAGGAACAGTTGAACTAGGCCAGGTCACCAGAATCATCCCCTCTGTGGAGTTACAGACCAAGTTAGTGAAGCTGCAGAGAAACACAACAGTGGTACTTTAAGTTACTAAAGACTCCTTAATAAAGAATTGCCTAAAGAGCTTCTTGAGATGTGGATAAGGGGATTATCTATAAGGGCTTGGGTATTGTTGACTGAACATATTGATAGTGATAGCAGCGTTTTATCTCTTGTTTTATTGTCCTCGGATATACAGCTCTTCTTTCATCTTCAAAGAGAACCAAAAGATACATCTGGAGCAAGGTTGAATTATGCTCACATCAAATAAAATGCAACACACTACATGCATGAAAGTGTAGACATTCTTGAAAAGTCTTTGTCTCAACATAGAGCTAATCCCCCGCTTCATTTTCACATTTCACCACAAACCTGAATACAGGTCAAACACAACTGTCTCAAACAAAGGAAAACATTTTCTTACTCAGTGACATTTTTGTCACCTCAAAAATAGGCACTCTGAGGCACTAACAGAAATACCTTGGCAAGTTCACTATGAAGCCAGATGGTAGCCCCAATATATTTCACAACAATATTACATGTAGATCCTCAACATTTCAAAAACCGGAGTGAATAACAAAAATAATATTTCACTGAAATTAACGACAGTTCTTATGCCATTTCCTGCTGGTGGTGTGTCTGATTGCATGGGTGATGGGTGATGTAATGAGACTGTATAGGATACTTCCTCCCTGGTGAACTGTAACATCAAACTTATTCTACATTTGTTTGGCTGTGTATGCAATCATACACAACGACACCTTATGCACATATAATCACATACATTGTACAGAACCTACACATGACATGGCATACGACACAGTTCATACACTTGACATAGGGCTACATATGACACCACATGATAGGGAGCCACATGAACCATATTTACAGACTGTCACACGTACTAAAAACGAGAAATCCGGAGGCTGCCCATGAAGCCATTCCTTTTCTGGTCCTCTGCTACTCTAATGCACAATGGCTCGCTGTACTGGAGAAGCTATGCAGTTGCCAATAGCACATATCAAATTGGTCATGCCTATTAAAAGCGAGGGGGCTAAAACAAGCAGGAGTGAAAGTGAGTTGTTGGGCAGACAGAGGAGCCATTTGGTGATTTACTGGGATGTGCTGCTGCGAAACGCAAAGTGAGAAATGAAATAAGCCAAAGTGTGAAGCAGCAACACGGAGCTGCAGACAGGCAGAGCTAAGTCGTAAATACCAGAAGGTTAAATAAGACATCGGTCCAAATGGCAGTAATGTGTCTTAATTCCCCCAGACATATGTGAACATGTGTAACTATATCATCAAATCCCCAAATGCCATGGGCGGACATGTTCCCCGCCATGCAGGCTGTGTCTGTGGCTGGGTGATGTAATAGTCGCCTCCTGTCAGGACCTATCAGAGCAGAATACATGAACATGTCTGGGGAGAAGACAGGCTCAAATGAACTGACTGGCTGTAGAGATACTGTACTTCCTACTGAAGGGTACTATAGGATGGACAATGGTGGTGTCTAAAATACGAAAAAGCTAAAATAGTTATTATATAAATATGTAATCTTAATTATTGATAACAATAACATAATTTGACGAAACTAAGAAATATGCTTTTAGGAAACTAAGAAATATACTTTGGGGAAATTAAGAAATATGCTTATAGGGAAGTTAGAAAGACACTTTAGGGAAACTGAGAAATATGCTTTGGTGAAACTAAGAAATATGATTTGTGGCATCTAACAGCAAGTACAAGACAATGGTTTTACAATGAATACTTAAACATCCAATAAAGAAGTATCACTCCACTGATGCCCTTCTAAACAGACTTCTCAAAGTCTCTTGTGACTCTCCCCTCCTTCCAACCTCCTCCTTGGCCCTAGAGTAGACCACTCTCCCCGACTGCCCCCACCCTCCCCAGTCCTATCTTTAGTGTTTATTACAGGTGACCTGCATCTTCAGTCAGAGGCTAAGTGGTGGCAGGCTGGTGGCTGGAAACGGGCCTGACAGACACACAGGATTTAATGAATCTCCTGACGTGACCAACCTCATCCACAAGATGCCTTTAATGCAGCTGTCTGCCACTAGAGCTGGGTTCGAATTCTATTTGACATTTAAAAAGCTTTATTTGGACTTAAATTTGCTTACCTAGTGCAATGGGACTAATGGAATAGTCCCAAAGATGCGAACCCTGACTACTTGGCACTCCAGACAGGCTCAATTGAACAGTTTAAGTATTTGAAAGAAAACAAATACTATTTGAAACCAGGTCTAGTGTCAGATGCCTCTAATGCAAGCTCTCAAAGCACATCTCTCCCCTGATGAGGACCACTGCCACAAGCTGCCAAGAGACAATGGGGTCCAGAGGGGCACCTGCCATTCCATTCCTGCCTCATAAAAAAAAACGAACAACAGGGGACAAAAACACCCAGGCAAGGAGGGGATCCATCTCATATGTCCCCGACCGACGAACGAAGGAAGGCTTTCCAGCTGGATCAAGGCTACGTCTGATGATGTCACCTCTTTTATCATCCCTTTGATTAATTCCTCTGTCAATTTGAGACCCAAATTTGTTGCTGTGGTTTTTAGAATGCATCCAAGCAATATACAAGCTGATTGCATATAAAGTCATAGGCTCGGGTAATGGAAATGGGGGTAGAGTGGGTGGGAAGGTGGAGGGTGGAGGGGTCTGGGTAAAGGAATTTTAGGAATGTAGTGTTGTTCTGTCCTTTTGTGTAACCCTGCTCCTGTGCCAGTGTGGGGGCTTTCTCTCTAATCCTCGCTGATTTGGTAAACACTCACACTAATACTGGGCCAGGACCCTAATTCTGTTGTTTTCTCCTTACTAAAGAAAATGTGTATTTCATGGGAGATGTCTTGAAGCAGATGGATGGATGGAAAATGTGGGGATAGATTTAATCTCACTAAGGCTCATGCTCAGATTGGACCCACAGATTAGGATTGTAGCCAAGTATTTTCAATAATTATTCTCTGGTTGAATTAAACATATCCTCTTAACACGAAAACATACGCTTGCCATGCATGTCTGACTGATAGAACATCTGTAAGGATTCCTGCTGTTATTGAGTGGATAAAATGTATACACAACATAGGCTTTAGTGTTCTCCATTTGCAGTAGAAATGTACAGATTTTATATATCATTTTGATTAATTCTAAATGTATAATATAATGTACAAATATGTATATGAAGTTATTATACTGTATATACAGCAGAAATCAGACTTTTAATTAAACAATTACATAGACTGAGCATGCTGGCAAGCAACATCCATTTGAACACTGACTATCTCCTATGACACAGGGGACAGCATAATCGCATAAACATCGTCAATTGATTGAATTCACCCAGAGGCCAACCCATCCATTCCTCCCCCTTGTCGCTTGAACAATGACCTGGAAACTTATCTCTCTGCTCACCTGCTCCTACGATTGTCCCGTATCAAATGCATTTTATTTTTCTTCCCTCAGAGACAATCAAACAATTGGGCTTGTTTGCTAATTGATGGCAAAATGGCGGGAGCATTCATCTTAGAGATCCATCTATTTGTTGTTATGGAGCCATGGATAAAGACAGCTCATTGAATAAGACCCTTCTCCCCTGCCTGGCCCAGGGACCATTGTTTTTCTTATCACACCCCATTTTCATAAACCTCAGGTGGTAACCTGCCAGCCAGCCCAGTGTGGCACACCCCAGATGACACTATGTAAAGCAGTCTCCTGCTGATGTTATCTGGGGGATGTTGACAATTAATGTTGACAATGAAAGCAGCTGCTCTGTAGACTACCTTGGGTCAGGCCTCCTCTCTTCCCACTTTTGCTACCTCCTTCCACCTCTCCTCTCGTTCCCCTGGGGGGTGGGGTGGGGGGGGTTCCACTCGGTCTCCTTTCCCAGATCTTATCAGGCCAGTGGAGGACCTGCTCCTCTCTAATTACTGGCCTCTGTGGAAATGACACAGTGTAATACAGTCATTCAGGCTGTTCCATATATGTGAGTGTGTGTGTGTGCATGTTTGCGTGCGTATGTACTGTGCGTGCTTGTGTGTGTGTGAGTATGGTTTAATAAAGGGAAAAAAGCCCAGAGCTGCAGCAGCAGAAGCAAAAAAAAAAAAAAAAAAGATTAAAAAAGCATATGTTGTAGAAGTCATTAAGACGGACTCAGCAGAAAGCCTGCTGTGGACTTGATTTAACACGCCAAGCCAGTAAGTCAGTGGTGGGTGTAAATAATGTATTAATTTTTAAAGAGATTTTTCTCCCCTTACAAAGATAAAAAACAACATCTCCATCTGGTCAAGTGTGAACTGGGACAGAGCTAGATTAAAGAATGTTCTGTTATCTTATGTGTGGCTCCACTGGCTTAATGTCCTCAGAATCAATGCCCTTCCAACAAGTGGTTCATTAAAACAGAATGGCAATGTTCAATTCTGTGTATTACAAACGTATACTGGCGCTAATTCCAGACCTGCCAGTGGTGCTATAGACTTCAAGACAGAAATCAAAGCACAAACAGGGAGATTATTCTTATTACTATATTTGAACGAAACAAATATGGTCAGTGTTGGCAATATATTATATAGACTGAGTGTACGAAACATTAAGAATCAAATTAAATCAAATCAAATTGTATTGGTCACATACACGTGTTTAGCAGATGTTATTGCGGGTGTAGCGAAACACTTGTGTTTCTAGCTGCAGCAGCGCAGTAATATCTAACAAGTAATATCTAACAAATTCACAACAATACACACAATACACACTAATCTAAAGTAAAGGAATGGAATTAAGAATATATAAATATTTGGACGAGCAATGTCAGAGCGGCGTAGACTAATATACAGTATAATAGACTGACCAGGTGAATCCATTTTAAAGCTATGATCCCTTATTGATGTCACTTCAACTTCAATCAGTGTAGATGAAAGGGAGGAAAAAGGATAAAGACAATTGAGACATGGATTTTGTATTTGTACCAGTCAGAGGGTGAATAGGCAAGACAAAGGATTTAAGTGCCTTTGCATGGGGTATGGTAGTAGGTGCCAGGCGCACCTGTTTTGTCAGTGTGTATCAAGAATGGTCCACCACTCAAAGGACATCCAGCCAACTTAACACAACTGTGGGAAGCATTAGAGTCAACATGGGCCAGCATCCCTGTGGAACTCTTTCAACACCTTGTAGAATCAACTCAATATTAGGAACGTGTTCTTAATGTTTTGTACACTCAGTGTATATCCTAATACATACGGTATCCTAAAACTTGTCTAAGGATTAAAGGATATCACTTTCATAGATGAAAATAAATAATTGTATAAAGTTAAAACAATTTTCAAAGGCTATGCAGTACTATGAATACTGCATTCTGATACATTTTGCTGTATGGCCAATATTCAAAAGTTAGAAGAAATGTGAAGTTTGGTCTAACTTGAAGAACTAAAGCTAACCCAAACAGAGGGTTAAACCGCCTCAGAATTATAATAACTCACACCAGTAAAACCAGTAACCAGACCCGAAATTAACCAAAACACTACAGCCCCTCCCACATCATGCCTGTTAGTCAACCAGCTCTGCCCAAATACCTCATCACCACTTCAGCCACTATCACAGCCCGGGACGAGAGTGTCCCTCCACGGCTTTGTCTTTTACTGCCAATGAACTGCACCAACACAGACACCAAACCAAATAGAGAGAGATGCTTTTTTATTCCAGCTTCTGATCATTAATGTACATAAACATGAGCATGAAAGTGGAGCAGGAGAGGACAGGAGCGTGTCATCTAGCTAGCCCTTCTCTCCCTTGTCTCTTGACTCTGTTGTCTGTATGGCCAGGCCCAGGCCCAATCACTCAGAGAGTCAAATATATAATTCATAAACCCCCCCTCTGGCTTCTCTCCCACGTCCTGTCCAGCCTCGGAACAGCCACTCCCAGCCCAATAAAGGACTGTGTTGTGGGGGTATAAAGTTGTTTGGTACCAATATCTCGTCATGCTCAGAATCACAATGGCTTGATCCTGCCTCCATACATCACGGCAGAGCAGACAGGGCCTACCATGATATTAGCCAAATATTATTAAAACCTCACCCGTAAATTATGAGCTAAATCGCCCCGGTGCCGTTACGTGCAGAGAATGTATGGGCTTCCGTCGCCTTCAAAGTAATTACACACTAAACGGGAAGCGTGGCTGGGCATTCTGCTACGAGGGAAGTAGCGGAGAAGCGGTGGAGTGGGGGTGAGAAGGGAGGGTGGAGTGGGAGTGAGAAGGGAGGGAAGGTGAAAGAGGAAAAGAGCGAAGGATTTGCGATCATAGTTATGTGCTTGGTACAGTTTCAGTTTTTTGTGCAGCGCATTATTCATTCATCAGGTCAGGCCAACCGGAGTATGGAGCCATTACCAGGCCTAGAGAGACCTAACATCTGCTGTTAAGTGCAAGCAGGCGATACTGTGACATGTTTGCAATCTTGTCCTCTTCAGATGTTTGGCCTACAGTGATACACTTCAAACACTTGGCCAGCGCTACTTTCTTTCACCCGCTCCAACACTCTCTCTCTCTTTCCCTTCTCTCTCGTTCTCTCTCATTCTCTCTCAGCTGAGCCGTGGCACTGATACCCTCTTCTCCTTGACTTTTTTCATTATTTTCTGGTATCTACTTCCTGTCTCATCTCTCTTTCTCTCCCCATCACTCTTTCCTTCTTTCGCTCTCCCTCCCTCTCTCTCTCTCTCTCTCTCTCTTTCCTTCTCTCTCTCTCTCTCTCTCTCTCTCTCTCTCTCTCTCTCTCTCTCTCTCTCTCTCTCTCTCTTCTCTCTCTCTCTCGCTTTCTCAGTTTCTCATATACAGTTGAAGTCGGAAGTTTACGTACACCTTAGCCAAATACATTTAAACTCAGTTTTTCACAATTCCTGACATTTAATCCTAGTAAAAATTCCCTGTCTTAGGTCAGTTAGGATCACCACTTTATTTTAAGAATGTGAAATGTCAGAATAATAGTAGAGAATGATTTATTTCAGCTTTCATCACATTCCCAGTGGGTCAGAAGTTTACATACACTCAATTAGTATTTGGTAGCATTGTCTTTAAATTGTTTGACTTGGGTCAAACGTTTCAGGTAGACTTCCACAAGCTTCCCACAATAAGTTGGGTGAATTTTGACGGCTGCACGGTCCCATGTTGTTTATACGTGCGTACTATTGTTTGTACAGATGAACGTGGTACCTTCAGGCATTTGGAAATTGCTCCCAAGGATGAACCAGACTTTTTCAGGAATTTTCCAAGCTGTTTAAAGGCCCAGTCAACATAATGTATGTAATCTTCTGACCCACTGGAATTGTGAAATAGTGAATTATAAGTGAAATAATCTGTCTGTAAACAATTGTTGGAAGAATTACTTGTGTCATGCACAAAGTACATGTCCTAACCGACTTGCCAAAACTATAGTTTGTTAACATGAAATCTGTGGTGGTTGAAAAATGAATTTTAATGACTTCAAACTAAGTGTATGTAAACTTCCGACTTCAACTGTATATTAGTATCCATTGCTGTGCGTGCTAACCAATGATGCGATTTTACCTCCTTTCATTGGATCATGCTAGGTAGATCTCCCAGCAGGTAAGCATCTCACCCTCTCACAGGTGGAAATTACACCATGTTTACTGTCTCTGACATGGACACTACATCTCATTTCATAAACAGGTATGGACTAGTAGTTTATTCTGTCTTGTGTTGTAGGGTCATTGTCAGTACTTAGAAAGAGGATAGGTGGGAGATTAGAAGCAGGTGTATTTTACATGGCTGATGCCTTCTTCAGCCAATGTGCATCAGTATCCACCTGACAGGGGATTGGGGAGGATGGAGAATCCGCTGAGGTAGTGATAAAGGATTGAACATCTACTGAGGTAGTGATAATGGATGAAACATCTGCTGAGGTAGTGATAATGGATGAAACATCTGCTGAGGTAGTGATAATGGATGAAACATTGCTGAGGTAGTGATAATGGATGAAACATCTGCTGAGGTAGTGATAATGGATGAAACATCTGCTGAGGTAGTGATAATGGATGAAACATCTGCTGAGGTAGTGATAATGGATGAAACATTGCTGAGGTAGTGATAATGGATGGACCATCTGCCACAGCCATAGCTTATCTCACCAACCAGCTTGATGTTCCATGCAGCCATGACTTCTGAGGAAAGGCATTGCATAAGAATGATCTTCGCTCACCACAGCTTTATTTGTCTTAGGAAGATGAAGACATATTTGGTTTTGCTAATACAGCTGGCAGGCAACTCAAAAGGGCCACTAGACTAGGTCTTGTAATTGTTGAAAGATAAGAGAGCAGAAGACAGTGAAAACTGAACACAAGACAGAGGCGGGGGAAGCGGGGGCTGGGCCTACTCTTCAAAGAGATATCAATTTTGCCATTAGTTCAATTTGAATTGATCTCCCCCTCTCAAACACTAAGAAACAGATGCCAAGATGCTTTTGTTACAGTGCCCCCAAACACAAAGCAGCGGATAAAACAAAAAAGAGCGTGGAATTCAGCATCTCTGAGCCCTTTGATTGCTATCTTGGGGCTATACAGAGCAATTACTGGCTGGAACCATTAAAGAGGCTGATTACAGGCAGGCCAGACTGTGGAGGGAGCAACAGACAGAGACAGGCCAGGCAGATTCCAGGTACCACTCAGCTAGCACGTCTGTCTGCTGGACATGTCAGTCCCCTAGCTTAGCCCTCGGCCCTCACCGCAACACCTGACCAGCGTACGCCCACACTATGGGGACTCTAATGAGGACACAGACAACCCATCACACCAAAAGGCCGAAAGGCACAACTCCTATTACACCTATAGGCCAGTGGGGCTCAGCTCTGTGGTCAATGGGACTCTATCATGTATGTTCAGTACTGGACACTACAGCAGAGGATACGATGAGTCAGAGGACAAAGTCTTTTCAATATGACTGAATGTGTTTCCTAAGACAAGCTCATATATCCAGGCCACCGTCCTGTCCCATCTGTCCACAGTCATACTATATCACGTTGGTTTTATTTCCTCTTAAAAAACATGCTACCATTTCATACAAATCTGCCAAATCTGCTATCGTTCCATCTCCTGAGTGACCTAGTTATGTGATATAGGACGCATCCCAAATGACACCCCATTATCTACACAGTGCACTACTTTTGAACAGAACTCTATGGGCCCTGGTCAAAAGTAGTGCACTATATAGGCAATAGCGTGCCATTTGGGATGCTTTCATAGAGTGTATATATAGTGTTGGCCAGGGTCACTGTACTCCGGTGTCTCTGGCTGCTGGTCTCATATAACGCTTTGAGGTGTGCAGTTGGACAACAGTCCCCCCCTCACTTTCACCCATCGCTCTGTCGCTGTGTTCCTGCACGTTGCTGGAAGATGAGGGGGGTAGGCTGAAGAATAGATGGATGGAGGGAGCAATAGCATGGAGGAAGGAAGGGAGGGAGGAGAGGTGGGGGGGGGGTAATTTGTTTCCAGTTTTCTCACAGCTCCAGGCCTGGCGTCTCCCACTTCTGTTGATTTACGGCCTTTCCCGACACAACCACATCTAAGAGAGGAATAATTAGAAGCCTCTAAAACTGGGCAGTTTAAGGCTGTTGTAATGAAATTTGGCCTGCAGTCGGATGTGTTAAGGGTTGGGATGGGGGTGAGATGGGTGGAAGGAGGGAGGGAGGGGTGTCTGGGCAGGGGAGGTAGTTCTAGGGGTGTGGTTGGAGGGAGGGAGGCAGGGAGGAGGGGTGGGGGTGGGGTGGCTGGGCAAGGGGAGCAGCCCATAAGCTGTGATGCAGCTCATTCAGAGAGCTTCACAGAGAGCAAGCCTTTACAAGGTAATTTATTCCTACCAACTCCTTGATATGGTGATTCAATATTTCCTCAGTCCAAGGCATCAATTACTGGGCAGTGGAGCACCACAATGGGGCCTGGCTGAAGGGGCTGGCGGGCTGCTGTCCTGGCTGCGTTGTGAGGAGGAGTTCCAGGCCCAGAACCTGTCCCCAGCTCCAGGAGAGGTGTGGAGCAGTGCCGTGGGGCCTGGCTGAGGGGAGGGCTGGCTGGGTTATCCCTGGCTGGGGGAGCAGGCAGCTGGGGCTGCCTCACTGGCTCCAGTGAAGGGAGGAGCTCCAGAGGGAAGGCTGCTGAGTGATTCAGTCTTACAGCTCTGAGGTCAGCAGCTCTGATGCAAAGCTTTCTAAACAACACAACACATGCAGGCTTCCTACAAACAACGGCAGTTCCTACAAACAAAATTAAAGCAGTAACTATAAGGAGCGATTTGGATTTTTTGTTTTCAAACTCTGTTTTATTGTGGAGATTTTTAAACTCATCCTCTCCACTGAAATGACTGTCACATGTCTCCATGGAAGATAAGCGAACAGAAAAACATAGATGATAGTTATTACCACTATCCACAAACAACTATAATCTTACCCTATGCCATCGCCCATAGCCCCAAAACCTATTTCCATTTATCTTTGGTTGCTAGTTTTCCTATACAAGAACGATGTCACTTCACTTTTGACCATTAAAGTGAACTCATACAGTACATCACATCAGTGAGTTTCTCCAGTTTCCACAGGCAGTGTGGTCAACTACATCTACACATCCTGTGCCTCTGTACATGGTGAGCCACGGTGGGCAGCGTCAGGAACCCAGCAGGAATGGCATCTTTTCAGGCTGCCCTGCTTTGATGGCACCCTGCTCTTATTTATCGCGCTGGGACCACGCATCATTTACTCTGAATCGACCAGGCTTTGTCTACCTGTTACCTGACCCCTTCCACCACTGTGGGGGGACCAGGTAGAGGAACGGGAGGGAATATCCCCAGCTTGGTCTCACGGTGGTGGATTGGACAAGAACACTTAGAGTGAAGGCAATGAAGGAGTGAGTGAGGAGAGACAGAGAGAAAGAGTGATAGAGAGAAAGAGAGATAGAGAGAAAGAGAGGAGGGGCAATAAAGAGAGAGAAAGAGGGGGAGACAGAGAGAGAGGGGGACAGAAAGGGAGAGAGAGCGAGAGAGAGAGCGAGAGAGAGAGCGAGAGAGAGAGAGAGAGAGAGAGAGAGAGAGAGGGAGAGAGAGAGAGGGAGAGAGAGAGAGAGAGAGAGGAAGAGAGAGAGAGAGAGAGAGAGAGAGAGAGAGAGAGAGAGAGAGAGAGAGAGAGAGAGAGAGAGAGAGAGAGAGAGAGAGAGAGAAAGAGGGATACACCAGGCAGACATACGCTATCTTCCCTATTGAATGTTAAAAGCTTATAACTGTCAATTTAGGAACTATGATACACTTCCTTCATCATAAATGGTAAATATACATGTACTCCAGATACTTATACTCACTTTAAAGCTGTAGTGAAAATATATATACTGTAGTAAGTGAATCCTCAGTATACTATATATCCTCTATAGAGACTGGACCCTCTGTCAGTCTACTCCATCCAACTGTGAACACTCCATTGGTTATTGTGCGGACATTTATTCACTGAGTCCTTGCCTGCTCACTTACTGAACAGGGGAGGGGAGGGTTAAGGGGCGGCCTGTGGAGGGGACTGAAGAATCTTACTAGGATGTAATCCTGTCCAAGTGCCTCTGGCTCTTTCTTCTCTCTTGTTAGGAGCTTCCTTTGTGAGGAGGGCCTGAGCTGTTGGCCGCAAGGGAGTGGATGTGTAGTTTGCAGTGGCTGGCTCGCTGGCTGTGGCAGTGGCTGGCTCGTTGGCTGTGGCAGTGGCTGGCTCGTTGGCTGTGGCAGTGGCTGGCTCGTTGGCCTGGCGGTGCATTCTGGGATATAGGCAGGGGTGCAGGGCATGGGGGACTTGGGGATGCATGCAGGTGTGTAGCAGGGGTACAAACAGGGGTACAGGCAGGGGAGCTTTAGGGGCTCAGAAGAGGTACAGTGAGGGGTACATTGGTAGGCTGGCAGTGTCAGTAGGGCCTGGGGGTGCAGGCAGGGGTGCAGGCATTGGTAGGCTGGCAGTGTCAGTAGGGCCTGGGGGTGCAGGCAGGGGTTCAGGGCCTTGCACCGTCTGGCTGACCGGAGGGGAAACGGAAACACCACGCCCCTCCATTCAATATCAGTGACATTAACTAACACAACGCTGCTGTGCCATCATCTGGAACTCATCTGGAACCCCGATGATCTATGACAAATGGTTATGTATCCCGTTCAAATAAACACACTGGAATCCAAAATACATAGACATGCACTTTTCTTACCCCGCACATGTGTTGAGTCCTCACATGAAACAGTGTGTGTTATGTGTGTATCTGTCTCTGAATATGTATGTATATGTTATGTATCCATACCTGTACAGGAACAGATCACTTTTATTGTACCTTGTTGGCATGAGACTAGTGTCACCATGTCATCTGCGCACCCCTCTACCTCCCACCCATCCATCTCTCCCTCTTCAAAGTCAGCCTTGCTAGTTAGGCAGGCAGGGGAGGGTGGGGGTCACACTGCAGGAATGCTGGCCTGTGTATTGTTTGTAAAAATAAACCATCTGGACAAAGATATTCACAGAGAATATATATTAAACAGCTGCGAAAGCAAGCTTCTGAATGTGGACAGGGTGACTGGTGATGCAACGGGACCACACCACCAGTATTATTCTGACAGTCCTCAAGAAGTTTCTACTTTCTCAGAGAGGAGGAGTTTGGCTAGTTCTAACATTAGCTCCTCCTGCCTTAATGAGAGCAGTCAATCCGAGCACAGCATATTGACTTCATCCTGTTATTTCTATTCTATCATGCATGTCATCATACAGTAATTCTACATTTATATAACACATATGCCTAACGCAAAAACTAAACTTTGCTTAGACTTGAAAAGTCTCAATTATATCGACTATAGCCAAGCCCATCCCAGGGGAAATGTACGTTTTTGTCCCTGGGCCCCTAGGGTAATCATGTGTCTTTACTCTCTCCAGCGTCATGCTCACTGCTCAGCCAGCCAGTCCACTGATCAGTCAGTGTTGGAGGGCTCATCCCATCCCATTCCGCTGTTTGACTACCTCAGAGCACAGGAAACACCTCACACACACAAACGCGAAGAGACGGACAGACACTCGCTGGCTGACTTGCAAATCATAAGCAGCAGATGTGGAGGTGCCATGAAGCCCGCCTGGCCCTGCAAGCTCTCTCTCTGGCCATCTGGCCAAGCCAAATATTGCCTCAGCGCACGACACTCCTAGTCTATTTGTCTTTGGCGCTGCTGCAGCATTGTCTGTGGTCACACATAGGTACTCTCCAGTCACTGACCCCCGACCAACAGACTGATAGCAGACAGTTAGCTGAGGTCTATAGAGGTGTCATCAGGGTGATTAGTTTCACTGGTAAACAATGTCCTCTTCCTGCTCATCCTGCTCTGATTGGAGGGGATATGTTAGATGCGTAGTCCTGAGACCTGGGTTTAAATAGTATTTGAAATATTTCAAAGCTGTGCTTGATTGAGCGTGCCTGTAGCAATGAAACCAATGGAATAGTGACAAAAGTGCAACCCCTGGTCATCAGGCACTTCAGGCAGGCTCAAGCAAACACTCACACTATTGGAAAGATTTAAAATAATATTTGAACCCAGGTCTGGTTGGAGTCTCCCTCTCTGGTCATAGGGAAGCTTGAACACAGATCAGCGCTTGCTGTACTCAATAAATAGTCTCTCTTTCTCTCGCTTTCTGTCTAAAGTAACGCCAAACAAACACAGTAAACAAAGAGGCTGCTAAACGAGAGGCGACCCAATCAAGGTCTGGCGACTGCAGAAAGCCATGATGATCTCCAAGATGTCTTCTGCCAAGAAGTTCAGCGTGGACACTAATTTGAAACAGAATATTTAGTAGTATTAGATAGTAATTGTAAGCAAGAAAGTGTTCTTTGAAAAAAATATTGACACTTGTTGCAAATCATCAAGGAGTCATCCAGCACCCTGACAGTCGCTAGAGGATTTTTAGTAAATCAGTCAGTATCCAGTATGGCAGTGTTTATAACAGACAAGTCCCTTTAAACGAGGGGAGCTGTTGTTGTCATCCTTTAAACGAGGGGAGCTGTTGTTGTCATCCTTTAAACGAGGGGAGCTGTTGTTGTCATCCTTTAAACGAGGGGAGCTGTTGTTGTCATCCTTTAAACGAGGGGAGCTGTTGGTGTCATCCTTTAAACGAGGGGAGCTGTTGTTGTCATTCTTCCCCTTCCTCTCACCCTCTCTGGGTGCCGCGGGTCACAACCTCCACTGTGGGATCCACACTTATCTAACAATATAAAATAATGCATCTTTCCTTTATTATCCTTACCTTGGTCTGGTTGCATCAAAGCACAGGAATTCACCCCTTCTCTAATCATCCCAGGCCCAATATCCTGCAATTAGTTCAGTTTCCACACACACACACACACACATACACACAAATGCACACACAAACACAGATGTAAGTAAGCGCATGCACACACACACGCACACACACACACACACACACACACACACACACACACACACACACACACACACACACACACACACACACATACACACACACACACACACACACACACACACACACACACACACACACACACACACACACACACACACACACACACACACACACACACACACACACACACACACACACACACACACACACACACACACACACACACACACAGAGACACACAAACACACATGGGATCCAGTTTCCCTCTAAGCCTGCTACTACCACGGTGCCAAAAAGCAGGACTGTACCTTCACATACAGAGAGATACTACAGGCCAGGACACACTCTTGTTGTTATTTACTTGTTTGCATGGATAGAATGTGTAACATGCAACATCAACATGGATAGAATATGTAACATGCAACATCGACATGGATAGAATGTGTGACATGCAACATCGACATGGATATAATGTGTAACATGCAACATCGACATGCATAGAATGTGTAACATGCAACATCGACAGATAGAATGTGTAACATGCAACATCGACATAGATAGAATTTGTAACATGCAACATCAACATGGATAGAATATGTAACATGCAACATCGACATAGATAGAATGTGTAACATGCAACATCAACATGGATAGAATGAGTAACATGCAACATCAACAAGGATAGAATGTGTAACATGTAACATCAACATGTATAGAATCTGTAACATGCAACATCAACATGAATAGAATGTGTAACATGCAACATCAACACGGATAGAATGTGTAACATGCAACATCAACATGGATGGAATGTGTAACATGCAACATCAACATGGATAGAATGTGTAACATGCAACATAAACATGCATAGAATGTGTAACATGCAACATCGACATGGATAGAATGTGTAACATGCAACATCGACATAGATAGAATGTGTAACATGCAACATCAACATGGATAGAATGTGTAACATGCAACATCAACATGGATAGAATGTGTAACATGCCACATCAACATGGATAGAATGTGTAACATGCAACATCAACATGGATAGAATGTGTAAAATGCAACATCAACATAGATAGAATGTGTAACATGCAACATCAACATGGATAGAATATGTAACATGCAACATCGACATGGATAGAATGCAACATCGACATTGACGTGGAATAAGACAAGCAGGGAGTAGTGATTTATTTTTGTTGTGTCTGAGTGAGT
>CM042380.1:12986470-13118970 GCA_023634145.1 Thymallus thymallus | reverse complement strand
TTGTGTGTCCCAGGTATAGAAACATGAAGAAGGTAGAAGAGGAAGAGAGGGAGAGAGAGAGAAGGTTGTGCCTGGACATGTCTGTCTCCTTAGATCACAGGCCCCGGACATAAAGTGCTAATGCTATGTGTCCATAGATTTATGAGAATGTGTTAGGGGTTAGAGTGTGTGCGCCGGTGTGTTTGTATTTGTGTGTGAGGTTGTGTGTATGTGTGTGTTTGGGGGGTGGGGGTGTAGGGCCAGAGGAGCATACGCTGGGGCCACTGCTGAGTCACACATGCACTACCCTGGGGGTAGCAGCTCTGTTCTGGTCACACACACATTATGATCTCACTGTCATAGCCTTGATGGATGACGGAAACTACAATTATGGCTACATTAATTTATCCTAATTTATCCTGGTTACATCTAGCCTCAACCTGGGTGTTTGTCAACAACTGTATCTATATTCTCATCAAATAAGCAAAGAGAAGAGCCTATTCTTCCTAATTCCAGAAAGTACTATTGAGCTCCGGAAACAGGCTTCAAGACTTTTCACACTCTCTGGGAGTGAATCATAAAAGATGTGCTTCTAACGTTCAGCTGGAATGATGGCGTCACATAGCACATTATTATGCCATAAGGGCCGCGAGCAAGGAATACGTCCCGAAAAGCACACAGGTCGACCAATCAGACGCCTGGGATTCCACGGAACCCATAATCCTCTGAACAAATACATGTATCTAATACCATAACAACCCTCCACCAACACGCCAGAGACGCCAGAGTCAGGCCAAGAGGAGTGTGACGCATCCGCAGCAACACACCATAATTAACACAAGTGCCAGGATAGACTCTAAGTTTAGAAGACCCAGCAAGCTACCCCCCATCCTCCCCTGCTTTTCAACCCTCCTCCTTTCCTTCCTCACATGCCCCACACTGATATTTAACAAAACATTAATCTTCTTGCCAGCTCTTCTAAAGAATCTGTGATGTAGCTGTGAGCTCCAGAGGAGTCTGGGTAATAGTAATTCCATTGTTCTGGTCGTTATTTATGCCTTGGCTGTACCAGGCATGATGAGGTAAGTTTTCTTCATGTTATCATTCACAACTGGTGATACATAAAGCCAGATTACATAAATGTCTCTCTGTTTCATAGCGCAGCTACCTCACACCCTCCTCCTCCTCCCTCCACTGCCTTTCAATAGCACATTTCCCCTTTCTCCCCTCTCTCTAAATCACCCACAGCATTTGCATGTGAATCACTTGTATATCTTCTTTTATATGATGTAGCCCCCCCCCCCCACCAACTCAACCCCCATCACCAACATGTTTGATGTTACTCTCCCATTCCCAGCCTGGCATGGCAGACGTTTTAATAAAAGAAGACAGGGTTTATGAAATCAAGACGATACGTTTTTTTTTTCTGCCCTGATAGATAAACCATTGTCTACTGATGTTACTGGGGTGATAATCCACATGGAATTTCTCCAGAGCACATTTATTGACATTTTCAATTATCGCTCTGCCAGGTCTTAGTGAGCGACAGTGGAGCGGCAGTTGGGAGGCATATCATTACAATAGAGAACCATACTTGTGAACCAGACACAGGGGCCTGTGGCTGTGGCTCAGAGAGAGGACCGTGTGGGGTCAGAGACACACTGCTGTGCAGTTAGTCTGGGGTGAGATGAACCCAGCATGTGTGTTTGTGTGTGTGTGTGTGTGTGTGTGTGTGTGTGTGTGTGTGTGTGTGTGTGTGTGTGTGTGTGTGTGTGTGTGTGTGTGTGTGTGAGCCTGATTCACAAGGAGACCAGTATGCCCCCCGTAACACACACATAGACACAAACACACACACAGGTCTCTCTTCTCTGGGCCAGGGTTATTAACAACATCAGTGTGGTCCAGACCCTTTTCAGAGAAAGCACATGGTACGGACCCAGGAAGCCAAACAGACAGGATGACCTCTTACATGCAGTGGACAGGGTAATACTTGTTTTCTGCACTAGATCCATTTACACAGACTCAAAAGCACTCCAGACCTCTACTCCTGGCTAAGGTTACATACATCCCTGTAATAATTCAGACATGTATTGCAAAGGGGCTTTTTTTTCTCTCTCTCTCTCTATCTTTCCTTTTCTTTCAGTGAGTTCTGCTTTGTTTCAAAAGCAGATAAACTTCAAAGCATTGAAAAGGACAGATTAATAGTTGAACAGAAATGCTATTTCATAAGCTATTGAGTTTCGGTGCTATCACTCAAGGCTCTTTGTCTGACTGTGTGAGAAAGTGTGTGTGTGTGTGTGTGTGTGAGAGAGAGAGTGCATGCCTGCGTGTGCTTGTGCATGTGTATGCATGTGTGTGTGTATGTGTACGTGTATATGTGAGGATATCTAGTCAGGGCACAAAGGAAACCAGTCCAACCATAACAGCTGTTTACCCATGGCATGTATGAGTGCCCTCTTCCTCCCTCGCTCACCCTGTTGACATCATCCACTGCATATCTTCATCCTGTCTCTCTCTCCCTCTCTTTTCTTTTGGATGGATTATGTTATGACAAGTTTAATTGAGGGTTGTCAACCTATAGCATTTTTGTAAATATTAGACTTGCCAAGAGCGTCTATTAAAAGGAAATTGCCGTACAGTATGCTGTTCTTCACTGAAGCACAATGTCTGTCTTTGTGAAGTGGATCGCTAGGAGTCATGTTGATACCTTTGTCTCAATGACCCTTCATGCACTATAGATTATACGTCATCCTGGCCTAGGAGTTGTATATCTATGTAATATACATCTTTAAATAAGAAACAATCTCATCCAACTACAAGGACAGCTTTTCTTTGTTTATTAATCATTGACCTGAGAGAACATTGAGTAACCAAGCCTATTCTTTTTAATATGAGCTGCTTATTATAGCCACCATTTTCTACCTTTTAATAAATGACGCCCAGCTTTATAATGTCTATGGAAGTACCCTTCTCATTAGTGTGGGTATTGAGGGGGACAGAGCAGATCCAAAGCTGACACATCTCCTATGATCTCTGATCTGTCCATGCAGCAGCTTCCTCATTGATCAGTCTCAAAACAACACTTTTGTTCTCCTGATGATGTTTAATGTGTGAGTTTAACTGTCTCCTTCACACTGTGCCAAACAGGTCAGTTCTTGCGCTGTCCATTGAATGATATTTTTAGCTAAAGGTGGAGGAGTGGGCGGTGTTTCGATTTTAGTCCACTGTTTGATTCATTAGTCGGAGTGCTGTGTGTGCACTTGTGTGTGTGTATAGTGTCCATTGTGTAGTGGTGTGTGTGGGTAGTCTCCATTGTGTCGTGGTGGTGTGTGTGTTCCTGTAAGTGATGCTGCTGTGCATTACTCACCTGGGGGCGGGGCTACGGACAGTGAGTCAGTGCCGTGTCATCAGCCATCGACAGGCAGCCTCGGCCAGAGCGCTCGCTTGGTAGCACACTGGGCCCTCTTCTCCTCTCCACTCCTCCCCTAGTGAAAACAAGCAGCAGTAATGTGCCCATATCACCTCCATAACTGCACCTCATCTCCCACCATGTCGCCCTGAGAGAGAGAGCGAAAGAGAGAGAGAGAGCAGGAGAGAGAGAGAGAGAGAGAGAGAGAGAGAGAGAGAGAGAGAGAGAGAGAGAGAGAGAGAGAGAGAGAGACCAACAGACAGAGAGAGGGAGTGGGAGAGAGGGGAGGGGTAAGGGGAAACGAGAGACAAGATTAAAAAAAAAAGATAAATTATTATACACTAAAACTCTGCTATTACACTGTTACAAATCTAAAGAGAGCCTTACATCTAGGCTTGGCATAGAACAACTAAATAAACAGATGTTAGATCTTGAGTGATGACATGAACTGAATTTCTAGCCTTCTTCTCTTTCTCCCCCCCTCTCTCGCAGGGAGGTCTTAACAAGAGTCTCCCAGAGACATAACTCAGCACTCTCCACTCCAATAACCGCTGAAAAATGAAAATTGACAGCGGTGTCACAGCGACTATGCCACCATGTTTACGAGAGGCTGTCTTTACTGGCCTCAGCCTCAGTGATATAAGTCATACACAGTAACAGTCTGCTCATCAAAGAGCTGGGTTTATAGGCCCAGCGTATAGTCACATGACCGGCCATCAGCCAGCCCAGCACATAGACCAGGAATCATTATCTGGAGCCACTAACTATAACCTTCATAGACTGTTCCTCTATTCACATAGGTTCAGTCTGGATCAGCCTGTAAACTCAACCCATGCTGACAGACACAGGTCTAGTCTAGGAAGGTGTAGAAGCGGAGGAGTTTGCATCAAAGTAGATTGTTGTGAAAGTATGTTTTTCCATATATGTCAGTGATGTGTTGTTTTATTTATTTAACCCTTATTTTACCAGGTAAGTTGACTGAGAACACATTCTCATTTACAGCAATGGTCTGGGGAATAGTTACAGTGGAGAGGATGAATGAGCCAATTGGAAGCTGTGGATGATGGTATGAGGGCCAGATTGGGAATTTAGCCAGGACACGGAGGTTACACCCCTACTCTTACGATAAGTGCCATAGGGTCTTTAGACAGAGAGTCAGGACACCCGTTTAACATACCATCAGAAACACGGCACCTTACACAGGGCAATGTCCCCAATCAATGCCCTGGGGCATTGGGATATTTTTTTAGACCAGAGAAAAGAGTGCCTCCTACTAGCCCTCAAACATCACTTCCAGCAACATAACTCCGATCCCGGGACCGACCAGGACCAACCCTGCTTAGCTTCAGAGGCAAGCCAGCAGTGGGATGCAGGGTGGTATAATGCTGGTTGTTTTTGTTCTACAGAGGTCATGATGTGAGTTACTTTATTGATTTGTATCCGTGTGGATGGTTATGGTTAGGTAAACAGTGCTGGTAGACAGTCTTCTCTCTGTCTACATCTCCCGGGGCGGAGAGGTCTGGGTCTGAGTTTCTCACTGTAGCACACAGAGTTCTGTTCTCTGGATGTTTGCATACTTGCTTTGGGAATGTGGCATCACAGAAGCTGGGCAAGGGAAGTGCTTAGGGCACACTGCCAGGGAGACAAAGGCTATTATCACAGGGAGTTACAATGTTTTCTACTAGACACCCTGGCCTGCCTTGAGCCTGGCTGGTAGGGCACCGTAACCTGGGGGAGGGATTCTCACAGCCTGGCTGGGTTATTCACCTGCTGCTTAGAGAGAGAGAGAGAGAGAGAGAGAGAGAGAACCCTGGTGAATCTAGAGTGGCAGGATAAAATGTTTTGAGTTGAGACTTGTGAAATATGGAGGAAATATTGTGATGAAAGAATAGCTGTTCAAGGTCTAAAAAAGGTAGACTGACTTGTCCTGAGATGTATGTCAAAGGTCTGGTTTTGCAACAGCCTTCTAAACAAGCTGAGCCTGGTGCTGGGTCTGGGACATAGGCAGGATTCTGGTAATGAATGGTGCTTTGAACACCAGCACAGTTAGAGCCTGTACTGCTGTCGGTCACTGAGATTGACACCCATGCAAATCATAGCAGAAATGACAGGCTGTGCGACACCAGCCCCCCACCATTCAGCCACCCAGGCACCCCGCCCTTCCTGCCAACCCCATGCCTGTGCACACAGAGTGAAGACAAATTGGTGGGTCTCCCCCCTCTCTCCTCCGCAGCTCCGCGCTCCAGCGGCCTCTGCTCAGGGGGCTAATTCCAAGTTCAGATCACCATTTGTACTTATTATGCTGACATAATTAATCCCCTGTTGTGATCAGCAGGGGTGGGAAGGCCTCAACGCTCCACTGCCCTGCCTGGCTGGACCTGTCGCTCTGCTATGAACCGCTCCTCTCCTCTCTTCTCCTTTCCTGCTCCTCTTCTCTCCTCTCTGTTTCTCTTATTTCCTCTCCTCTCCTCTCCCCCTGCACACAGCCCTGTCTGTCTGCTGTCTGTCTGTCTGTCTGTCTGTCTGTCTGTCTGTCTGTCTGTCTGTCTGTCTGTCTGTCTGTCTGTCTGTCTGTCTGTCTGTCTGTCTGTCTGTCTGTCTGTCTGTCTGTCTGTCTGTCTGTCTGTCTGTCATTTTGTCTGCTGGTCAGTCATTCTGTCAGCCTATCTGTGTGTTGCTTTCTGTCGTAATATATGTCTCATGAGACTGTCTTGATCTGTCCTGTCCTTCTCTTCTCTAACCCAGCAGTGGATACACACTCTGACAAGACTGACAAACACAGTCACACTAGTTCATATGTGTACTCTACCACCAAAGTGGGACAATAGGCTGCATAAGGAACCCAATGTAAAGCAGTGAGTTCTGAGAGTTGCCAATGCCATCCCCTGCATTACAGAGAGGTCTGTACACATCCCAGCCTATGGAACAGCAGCATATCTGCTGCCTCTCATTAATGATAAATCCCTCTGCTTATTGCAATCATGGACAAAGACACTAGCTTTGGGGACGAAGGCAGAGAGGGAGAAGTATGAGGAAGAGGGAGGACTAGGAGGAGGAGGGATGCCTAAGAGGAGGAGGAGGGAGGCCTAAGAGGAGGAGGAGGGAGGCCTAAGAGGAGGAGGAGGAGGGAGGAGTAGGAGGACTAGGAGGAGGGAGGCCTAAGAGGATGAGGAGGAGGGATGACTAGGAGGACTAGGAAGAGGGAGGCCTAAGAGGAGGAGGAGGAGGGAGGACTAGGAGGAGGAGGAGGAGGAGGAGGAAGAGGGAGGACTAGGAGGAGGAGGAGGAGGAGGAGGAGGATGAGGAGGAGTAGGAGGAGGAGGGAGGCCTAGGAGGAGGAGGGGATGAGGAGGAGGAAGGCCTAGGAGGGGATGGGATGGGGAACGACATCTCATCTCATCAGAAACACCGTCTGGATTAATAAAGCTGAACAGTGACTGTGTCCACGTTTTAAACAGTTCAAGAGATTAAAACAGAAACTACTTATCAAGTCCTGAAACATGTCAGTAAAGCTGTGCAAACAAGGCTAGAATAATGACAGTCAGAGATGAACACCGCTGGCACCGAACACTGACCCTATACTCTGTGATACTAATCTGAATAGAGACAGTGAGAATCAATCGTTCCCAGAAATAAAACATCCCATATTGGACCTTGATTCTTCTGAGCATAGCGTGGGCGTACTGTAATTGTATAAGCAGGTGCAAAGTTCTCAAAAAATAACATTTTAGAATTGGAACTTTGATTGGAATATCTGTGTCAGAGAGTTTATTTGGGTCAATTGGGGGCATTTTCTGACATCAAAGTAAGATGATTCAATATTTGCCATTCACTGAGGTTGTAAATAATTCAATGTCCCCAATACCTAAACTATAACTGGCTGGTGTGATGTGGAATCAGGAGGACTGTAATGACCTGTGTCATTGGTTACAGCAGAAGTCACTGTAGTCAAGTGATATTTATCCATACTCAGGCATAATACATGGAATCAATCTTCCTATACAAGGGTATATATTAGTCTCAATTTATTGCAAGGACACAATCTTCTTCAGATCTGTGGAAAATCCCATAGGCTCCACATACTGTCAACACGCCATAGATTGAGACTTAGGAATCATTCATGCAGCAGACGTCAACTGTCAAAGCCAATCAGTGATCAACAAGCTAATCACTTAATATCATTATTGTGATTGCTTTACTCCAGATTTAAACCTGATTAAAACTGGGGACAAACCTTCAGCTCAGACATGCTCTCAAATCTCCTTTGAACATAATGTGATGAAATAGGACACCAGAAATACTTCAATTCAAACTCCATTGTTTAGAAGCATAGAGTCAGCCGATACCTCTGGATGTACCTGGAACACTGGAACACCTGTGTGTTCTGAGAACCCTGCCTTCTGTTCTGTTATCCAGTACAGAGAAGACAATGTACAGCTGGCCTCTGTGAGAAAGTACTAATCTATACAGCATTGGTAGGAATGTGGCTGCTAAACACATATCATGAGTATGGCAATGCACTTTTGCAAAGATCATACTTAGATGTCAATGCTTGGTGTTATTATTCAAGTCCAATCAGTAGTGAAGAGAAAATTAACTAGGTTTTGAAGGTTAATCAAATTTCAGCGTAGTGCATGATTTCAACTCATGGGAATGTTTGTTCTTCTCTTTCTCGCTCTGTCTGTCTCTCATCTTTACATGAAAGTTCAGACAGGCTGCATGTTAAAAGGAGCTAAAATATTCCCACTGTGTGTCAGAAGTGGTCAAAGGCTTCTGTGTTCACACAGGACCTGACAAAGAGGAGGCGGCCAGTGCTTGGCCCACAGAGCTGTGTTGAAATAAATGACATACAGAGACAGAGACAGAGATAATAGGCCATCTAGGAGCTGGGTGAGCTCCAGAAACACACACATAACAGCACCACCACACCATGTTAGTAACTCCACGTGTCCTGCATACCTGCATTCAAATAGTATTTTTAAACTTTCAAATACTGTTAGCATTTGCTTTAGCTTGCCTGGAGTGTCAGATGAGTGCGGTTTGCAGTTTTGCCACTATTCTATTGGTCAATTAAGTTAGGCAAGCTCAATCAAGCACAGACAAAGTATTTAAAATGATTTTAAATATTATCTGAACACAGGTCTGTGCTCCACCCGTCCTCTTTCACTCCTCCCTCTCCTCTTCACTGCTGCTGGCTGCCGCTGGGAACAAAGTCTGCGCATAGATTAATATTTATTTTGCAGCACACATAGTTCTGGACATATTATCAGGAAAAAACATAATAACTTCAGCTCACGCCACCATTGACCTACAGTAAATCCCACTAGTTCTGAATCAGACAAATAAAGAAGTTGAATGTCCACAAATGGGTCCACATGGTTCACAGGAGAGATGGGTTCACATGAGAGGCTGGCTGGGACAGTGCATCTCAGAAACATCCGCCATTACCAGGAAGAGGGCTGAAGGACCATAGAAGAGGGTGCTTTGGATGTTTACCATAAAAATTACTACAGGTTGCTGACACTCACACAGCATATAAACCATGATATTATAATGATAATTATAAAGAAAACTAACACCTAAAATATAAGAGCAAAATAATAATTGAAAAAAACTCTCAATTATATTTTGTTTTTTTTAGTTGTACCTTTTGGCAAAAATGTGAGTTTCTTGCATTAAAAAAAAGTTGGCCTGAATGCCTCACTTTCCCAGAGAGTGGACTGACTCCCAATACTAAATGGCCTAAACAGTAGCATCAAGAAAGAGCAGTCATTGAGTATCTCATTCCACTTATATATGATGTGGATTTGTGTCAAAATTGCTTTTACTGGTCATAAGTGAACCTGTTGGCCATGTTATAGGGCAGAAGTACAGCGGCCTGGCTAGGCTAATGTATCCCATGAACAGTCAGGCGCTTGTTGCATGCCACACGATAGGGCACACAGTTTCCAACGCTGGGATTAAGAACCAATATTTGTAAACCACAGGTGGCTAGCAGGCATGGCGCGAAAATGGAGCAGAGAAAATTTTGAAGAATTGGCAAAGACTTAGTGTGAAAAACTATCAAATTGTCAGCCATGACAGAAACAGTTCCACACACTGGTTTCTAGCTGACAGTAACAATAAGCTATTAAACTGTGAAACACTGGCCTTATTTCTATTAACATTGTGTGTGCGAGGATCCACATTTTACAATAAAAAACATTAGAATGGGGAGTTATTTCTTCACCACCACCACCACCACACCACCACCACACCACCACCACACCACCACCACCACACCACCACACCACCACCACCAACACCAACACCAACGCCACCACACCACCACTTCCACCACCACCACACAAGCACCACCACCACACAAGCACCACCACCAACACCACCACAACACCATCATCACTTCCACCACCACCACACAAGCACCACCACCACACAAGCACCACCACCACACCACCACCACTTCCACCACCACCACCACACCACCACCACCACCACACCACCACCACCACCACTTCCACCACCACCACACCACCACACCACCACCACCACTTCCACCACCACCACACCACCACCACCACACCACCACCACTTCCACCACCACCACACCACCACCACCACCACACCACCACACCACCACATCACCACCACCACTTCCACCACACCACCACACCACCACCACCACTTCCACCACACCACCACCACCACACCACCACCACCACACCACCACCACCACACCACCACCACCACCACTGTGACACACAACCAGGACCCACTTAAGTCCTTTACTTTAACCTTGTTTGAAAAGGTTCCTTTAGCCTGAGGCCTCGGCAGTAAATTCATACAGCTATGAAATTAATGTGCCAGAGTCCACATCCCCACCCACTCTCTCATTAATCACACTGGGAGAGGGAAGAGATGGGGTAGGAAGTCAGGGTTTTTCTTTTTTGGAAATTGGCCAGATTGTGTAATTATTGTTGCACTCAATATTAACTGTGTTCCGGCTATCAACATCCGCTCTGTTGTGAATTGGAGAGGTGGGGAGGAGGGGGAGGGAGGGGAGAGGAGGAGGAGAGAGGGGAGAGGAGGGGGAGAGAGGGGAGAGGAGGGTGAGAGAGGGGAGATGAGTGGTTAACACACATCTGTGCTCACCGTGATCCACACGGCCTAAAAGATTTAACCTTCACCACCTATAACACACACACACACACACACACACACACACACACACACACACACACACACACACACACACACACACACACACACACACACACGTACAGAAATACTGGCTCAAACACACCCACCCACCCACACACAGGCAAGGCACGTACACAGACATTTTCAAAAAGCTGCTGAAACTTAGCGAGCTCTTTCAGTTTGACATTGAATCCATCCAGATCAGAAGGGAACACCTCTTACCCTTTGTGGTCAAATTGTCATCAACAGCTTTGATAGCTAAAATAAAACAATCCTGACATTAAACACAAGTGTTCAAATGCACTTTTTACCTGTGAAGGTGATGTGATGTGAATATCCTGTTCTGTAGGGTAATTGCACTGGCAATGAACCTCGTAGCTTTGTGAATGAGGTGTTTGGTTTAAACGCCTCCAGCTCTGTTCTATGGGACAGTTCAGCCTCGATCTTAATTACACACGCCATGAGTGGCAAGCAGGCGGGCAGAGCAGGAAATGACAGCCCCGGCGCTAGCTAGCTCACTTCAAACACAGCAGCGTGGTAAAAGTCAATAAAAGCAGGCCTAAACTAGCAGCTAGAGATGTAGTATCTTAATATGTTGCTGAGAATTTTCTTGTACCTCAGGAAATGCAGATGAGCTTCGGGATTTACATAAATTCACTTAAAACTTGCACTGTTATTTTACTGCTGCTCTTTAATTATCTGTTCATTTTTATTTTTTACTTATCTATTTTTTACTTAACACTTATTTTTCTTAAAACGGCATTGTTGGTTAAGGGCTTGTAAGTAAGCATTTCACTGTAAGGTCTACACCTGTTGTATTTGGCACATGTGACAAATAAAATGGAATTATATTAACAGTATTACACTTTGCATGTACCCTAATTTTCTCCAGCTAATAGCCCAACCACCAAACAAGCAACATTATGGACTAAACATTCAAATCCTGTTGCTGCAGGATTATTTTGCTGCGACTACAGTGGTCAAAGTAAGTTCCTACATCTGTAGGTCCTTATGCCCTGAAGGTAGTGGATCAGAGCCACAGAGAGACTGTTGTCATTAGCTACCATAGCCACCAAGTCATAAACCCTGCCTATTTCTACAATACATCTTCTTAAAATCAGATTTAAAACCTAACCCTAACCATAACCCTAACCGTAACCACACAGTCAACCAAATTCCTAACCCTGACCTTAAATTAAGACCAAAGAGCTCATTTTTGAACTAATTAACTTTTACAGTTTTTTACAATCACTTTGTTACTATTTTCAGAACCTTGATGTAATTTTTCAAAACTCTAGACACAAAACTCACAACCAATGATCAAAATGCAAATTTTTCAAAACTCTAACCCTTTTCTCAATTGCTTGGATACAATACACATAAAACTTAGATCATTTGTTCATTCAACAAAAATCACCTGTTCAATATGACACAACTTAACATCAAAGTACTACTATTTCAAAAGGCAATTCACACATTACATTTCAAATGAGTGTCTATTCATTTCCTTACAATGATCTAACTATCAATTGATACAACTGCTCAAAATGATAAGTAACTGTTGCATTACTCTTAATGCATAGTTGTATGGAAACAGACAAACAATCTTCCATGTTTACAGTAAATCATGAAAGTTTCAAGATAACGAGATTCATTGTCACCAATTAGCGTGGAGCATGAACCAATTAGACTACAATATCCATGGATGTAGCCTAATATTTTATCATCAGACACTGTGTCTATGGTCCCAAATACTGTACCACCTTTTCAGACTATTTACAGTATTGACAGTACTGCACTGTATAGATGCAGGCCCTTGTAATTGCTTGTCCAATTCTGCCAACTCGTTACTGATGATTGAGTGCACATTGTGGAATGAGTATATAAAGAGTTGATTGGGATCCAATTGCAAGAGCATAGTGATACGTAACATGGAGCCAGCAGGTGATCAAGGTCACAATGGAGGTCAAGCAGTGGTGGGAGGAAGACGAGGAAGACGAGGAAGACGTGTTGGTCAAAGGAATGGCAGGGGACAGGCACCCCTTCTGAGAGGTGGTAGTGGGCCTCGTTTGAGAGGTGTGGGGGAACGTGGTAGAGGACAGGCACTCCTTCTGAGAGGTGGTCGTGGGCCTCGTTTGAGAGGTGTGGGGGAACGTGGTAGAGGACAAGGCCACGGACCAAGACAGCGGCAGCAACAGCATAGAGTGTCCCATGAAATTCGGGCAATAGTTGTAGACCAAGTCATAAATCATGGCATGACAATGACTGAGGCGGCTACAATGATACAACCAAACCTCAGAAGGTCAACCGTGGCCTCAATAATCAGAACTTTCCGCAATGAGAACCGGTAAGTTATCAGCATGCACTAAACATTATGCTACTCTCAATTGTCAAATGACTGCATACCAATGTGTATCACAGAATAGGTGATGTGACCAAGTGTCTTCTTACTCTAATGTTCCCTGTAGAATTGTGACCAGGCCAAATAGTGGAGGCAGAGGCAAAATTCTAACTGACCAACAAGAGCAGGCTGTGGTCGATTTGGTTCGGGCCAGAAATGATATTCGCCTTACAGAAATTTGCCAGCATATCTTGGAAAATGAAGACATGTTCAACCATGTGGGATCCATAAGTTTGCCGACTATTGCACGCATACTGAAAAGGCACCAGGTATCTATAAAACAACTATACCATGTGCCTTTCGAAAGAAATGCAGACAGAGTGAAGCAAATGAGGACTGAGTATGTTCAGGTAAGTTCAGTTTCAAGACGGCTGTTTTAAAAACATTCCCAAAAATCTCTTTCCAAAATGTATTTTTAGAGGGTGATGGAGCTGGATGCTGATGACGACCATCACAAATTCATATATTTGGCTGAGGCAGGTTTTAATATGGCCAAGACAAGGAGGAGAGGTCGGAATTTCATTGGCCAGCGGGCAACCATCCAAGTACCTGGACAACGTGGGGCCAACATTACCATGTGTGCGGCTATATCAGAAGATGGTGTGGTGGGACGCAGACCTCATATTGGACCATATAATGCAGCTCTCCTTGTCACCTTTCTTGATGAGCTCGATCAGGTTTGTAGAGCTGAAGGTGTGACCTATGTCATTGTGTGGGACAATGTCAGGTTCCATCATGCTCATGTGGTGCAAGCATGGTTTCAGGCCCATGCACAATTTACCACCCTGTATTTACCCCCATACTCTCCCTTCCTTAACCCGATTGAGGATTTTTTCTCCGCATGGAGATGGAAGGTTCATGATAGGCACCCTCATGAACAAGTCACTCTTCTCCAGGCCATGGATGACGCCTGCAATGACATCACAGCAGACCAGTGTCAGGCCTGGATTCGCCATGCCGGAAGGTTTTTTCCAAGATGTTTGGCTAATGCAAACATCCATTGTGATGTAGATGAGAACCTGTGGCCAAATCCACAACACAGAGTTGATGACAATGTAGAAGTACAGTAATCACTCCTGTTTTGTTTCTTACAGTACAAGCAAGCATTTGACGTTTTACAGTACTGTCTTTTCTTTTCTATTTCATAGCTAATTATTTTTGCTTTGATTCAAAGAAACCTATGTTGTGATTGTACTGTAGTGTTTTGCATCAATATATTACAAACTTTGTTCAATGATTCTACTGTGTCTGTAGTATTCTCTCTACTACTGCAGTACTTTTACAGAGATGTATTTACTGTACATGTAGTACCATAATGAAACCTGTATCACCTATTTTGTTCTACAATATTTAATGATTGTACGAACAATGACACAGTGAAACTATCGGTTGCTTGTGTGTGGGTGATCTATAGTTATGTTTCAATGGTATTTCACAGTAAATTTGTTTTTTGAACCAATGATTGTGCAAGTGCAAGATTTCTTTAAAGATGTGAATGCACAATGCAATGTTTTGAACATTAGACAGCCTGTGTTACAAGTGATAACCGTTTTGAGTTTTGTGTCTAGAGTTTTGAAGAATGACATCAAGGTTCTGAAAATAGTAGCAAAGTGATTGTAAAAAACTGTAAGATATAGCCAATTTTGACTTTGTAGCTGTGGTAACTAGTGACAACCCAGAGAGACCTGCAGCTATAGGCTGCTGCTGCATGGGGAAACTTCAGGAGAAGAGAAGGTTATATAAACACACCAAAAAACACCAAATATACACCCCAAAAAGTATTTGGTTAAAACGCTCTACATTCATATGAGATTCTTCTCCCGAGTGGCGCAGCATCTCAGTACTAGAGGCGTCACTACAGACCCCTGGTTTGATTATGGGCTGTATCACAACCGGCCATGATCGGGAGTCCCATAGGGCGGCGCACAACTGGCCCAGCACTGTCCGGGTTAGGGTAGGGTTTTGCCGGGGTCGGCGTCATTGTAAATAAGAATTTATTCTTAACGGACTTGCCTAGTTAAATAAAGGTTAAAAAATAACAAAAAAATACATCCTGATCCATAGTGTAAAAAGAGTATCACCATTGGGCATGCTACATAAAATAAAAGGGATCAAAGTAGTACAAGACCAACCACTAGGAAATACTACAGACGACAAAGTTAGTCTTGCTCTGCTCTGGTGTTGTTGTGATCAGCGGTGCAATGAGTGTGCATCCCCTTCCCCAGCCCACTCTGAATGGTCTTCCCTTCCGACGCGCCACACACATTTCCCAGCAACACAGCGGTATGGGGGACATTGTCCACCCTGGGCCCCAGTGTAGTCCTTTCTCCTCCAGCTCAACATAAAGCTTCTGTCCCAGTGATGTGATCTGGAGGTCTGGGAGGAGGACATGTTGCAGAGGGTGGAGGGTGGGAGACAATGGCTGTAGTTTTATAAAGGAGAGTTCTTTTAGTGTTGACTGGAGGTAAGACAGCTTTAGTGTCCAGTATAAAGTCCAGTATAAAGTAAAATGTGGGTTTTTTAGTTGTTTACATGAGTTTTGGTCAGTGTGTTTGTATCATCTGTCTTCTTTATTTAGGCTACATGTTCATTAACATGTCTATATGTTTATAACAATGTCTATATGTTTAGACAATGTCTATATGTTTATAACAATGTCTATATGTTTATAACAATACCTATATGTTTATAACAATGTCTATATGTTTATAACAATGTCTATATGCTTATAACAATGTCTATATGTTTATACAATGTCTATATGTTTATAACAATACCTATATGTTTATAACAATGTCTATATGTTTATAACAATGTCTATATGTTTATACAATGTCTACATGTTTATGAAAAAGTATCTATGTTTATGACAATGTCTATATGTTTATAACAATGTCTGTATGTTTATACAGTGTCTATATGTGTATAACAATGTCTATATGTTTATACAATGTCTATATGTTTATACAGTGTCTACATGTTTATACAATGTCTATATGCTTATACAATGTCTATATGTTTATAATAATTTTTTATATGTTTATACAATGTCTATATGTTTATACAATGTTTATATGTTTATAACAATGTCTATATGTTTATACAATGTCTATATGTTTATACAATGTCTATATGTTTATAACAATGTCTATATGTTTATAACAATACCTATATGTTTATAACAATGTCTATATGTTTATAACAATGTCTATATGTTTATACAATGTCTATATGTTTATACAATGTCTATATGTTTATAACAATGTCTATATGTTTATAACAATACCTATATGTTTATAACAATGTCTATATGTTTATAACAATGTCTATATGTTTATACAATGTCTATATGTTTATACAATGTCTATATGTTAATAACAACGTCTATATGTTTATACAATGTCTATATGTTTATGACAACGTCTATATGTTTATAACAACGTCTATAGGTTTATAACAATGTCTATATGTTTATACAATGTCTATATGTTTATACAATGTCTATATGTTTATAACAATGTCTATATGTTTATAACAATACCTATATGTTTATAACAATGTCTATATGTTTATAACAATGTCTATATGTTTATACAATGTCTATATGTTTATACAATGTCTATATGTTAATAACAACGTCTATATGTTTATACAATGTCTATATGTTTATGACAACGTCTATATGTTTATAACAACGTCTATAGGTTTATAACAATGTCTATATGTTTATACAATTTCTATATGTTTATGACAATGTCTATATGTTTATAACAACGTCTATATGTTTATAACAATGTCTATATGTTTATAACAATGTCTATATGTTTATACAACGTCTATATGTTTATAACAATGTCTATATGTTTATAACAATGTCTATATGTTTATACAACGTCTATATGTTTATACAATGTCTATATGTTTATGACAACGTCTATATGTTTATAACAATGTCTATATGTTTATACAATGTCTATATGTTTATACAATGTCTATATGTTTATGACAACGTCTATATGTTTATAACAACGTCTATATGTTTATAACAATATCTATATGTTTATAACAATGTCTATATGTTTATACAATGTCTACATGTTTATGAAAAAGTATCTATGTTTATAACAATGTCTATTTCTTAATACAATGTCTATATGTTTATACAATGTCTACATGTTTATGAAAAAGTATCTATGTTTATGACAATGTCTATATGTTTATAACAATGTCTGTATGTTTATACAATGTCTATATGTGTATAACAATGTCTATATGTTTATACAATGTCTATATGTTTATACAATGTCTATATGTTTATAACAATGTCTATATGTTTATAACAATGTCTATATGTTTATAACAATGTCTATATGTTTATACAATGTCTATATGTGTATAACAATGTCTATATGTTTATACAATGTCTATATGTTTATAACAATGTCTATATGTTTATAACAATGTCTATATGTTTATAACAATGTCTATATGTTTATACAATGTCTATATGTTTATAACAATGTCTATATGTTTATAACAATGTCTATATGTTTATAACAATGTCTATATGTTTATAACAATACCTATATGTTTATACAGTGTCTACATGTTTATACAATGTCTATATGTTTATACAATGTTTATATGTTTATATAAATTTTTTATATGTTTATACGATGTCTATATGTTTATACAATGTTTATATGTTTATGACAATGTGTTTTATGTTTATCACAATGTTTGTGGGTGTTTCTATTTTGTTTTCATGTAACTTTTATTTACCTTTAGTACATAAACTTGGTTTATCAAGAGGCAACACGGTCAACAGTTTGTGTTTTTTTGGGGGCAAAAAAGTGTATGTAATTGCGAATGCGTTTGCACATGTGAGCAGTAGTGTTGTTGCAATGCACGCATGTGTGTGTGTGTGTGTGTGTGTGTGTCTGTGCGTGTGATCTACAGGCTAGGCAGGGGGTGAGATCACTGTGTTTAGTGTTGTGGGTTAGATCTGAGTAACACTGGGTGGACTGGCACAGTTAGCCTGTGTCACCCCTCCCACCACACACATGCACACACACACACACACACACACACACACACACACACACACACACACACACACACACACACACACACACACACACACACACACACACACACACACACACACACACACACACACACACACACACACACACACACACACACACACACACACACACACACACACACACACACCCACACACACACACACACACACACACTCTGTCCCTGCTCCATCTCTGACTGCCTCCACAAAAACAAAGGGCCTGCAGACAACTCAACTGGAAGAGAGCTTAACCCTTCACCCCCAGGGTCAAACTATTAACACAAACACTGCTCCCTAGTATGCAAATGAACCAACTTATGACTTATATTATGTATCCCATTGTAGCTCATTTGGTTGAGCATGGCACTAGCAATGCCAGGGTTGTGGGTTCGATCCCCACGGGGGACTGGTACGAAAAGAGAAAAAAAGTATGAACTAATGTAAGTCGCTCTGGATAAGATCATCTGCTAAATGACTTAAATGATATGAGACATACACTTATGGATGAAAGATATAATACCATGCACATAAAGTTTCACTTAGATAAAATGCATTTAACATATAATCTGTGGTAAAATATGAAATTAAGAGCAGAAAATTATCTACCGAGTCACATTATGAATATTTTCTAAAACCTATCAGGTATTTTTATTGTAAAAGCCTCAGATCAGCTAGATGTAATTGTCCATGCCTTCTGTGTGTGTATGTATTCCCTGCGGTATAGTACTGCAATTGTCTATGTGTAAAATGCAATCATGTCCTGAGTTTTAACACCTCTATCTCCCACTCCTCATTAAGAGAGAGAAAAGGTATAGAACCTAGTAATTCCCAGTCATCTGAACTACTGTGGTCCGACTGTAAACGCAGAAAGGAAAGGAAAGGAGAGAGAGAGATTCGTTAGACGGCATGTTTAGCTGTGCGTAATTGGGACAGAGGTAAAGTTCAGAACAGAACCCCTTATACTGTATATAGGAGATTAGTGAACAGTGATGTCCATTGGGAAAGGTCCTACACTCTTAGAAACCCAAAAGCTGTTCCCATAGGATAACCTTTTTTGGTTCCAGGTTGAACCCTTCTGGCTTCCATGTAGGACCTTTTCCACAGAGATGTATTTTCTTCTAAGAGTGTTGTGCACTCATAAAGCTTCCCCTTGGCATGTACTGCACTCACTTGTACCCTAATCTGACTTTGACAAGTCTAGAGACTACGAGATGGCGTTATCATTAAGACAGCACACCCGGGGGGGTAATGTGCCGTGCATGGACGTAGACACACTGAGTACAGGATTAAGGACAAATCACTTTGTGGTATCTGGGTGAACACAGAGCATGGAGCCATGTGTACGCGTCTGTGTAACAAAACAGTAGTTAGTGCATGTGCTGTATGCAAAGGAATTGCTGTAGAAAGTGATTTAACAGAAAATGCCTTCTCTTGCATATGTATCTTTGTGAGTGGTGACATGAGGCCATATCTGACAGGCTAAAGTAGAGGTGTGAGGTAGTGCAGGTCTGGAGTGCAGTGTGCACAGTGTAAGGTTTAGGGTGTATACTCACTACTACCCATGTCATACCTCTCAGCTGCTGTCTGTCACACCAGCCAGCCAGTAACAAAAGGAGAGAGAAAAGGAAACATAATGCTTAAGTCATTTACTCCTGACCTTCCTATCCAGGGTACGCTGAAGTTAAGCTGAGGGGATTTACACCAGCTCAACAGCTACAACATATGGATGCTTTATTACAGAGTAATGATGGCTTGCTCTCTCTCCCCTTCCTCTTCCTCCCCTTCTCTCGCACTTGTTCTCTCTATCTCCCTCCCTCTCTCTCATGCTCACACTTCTTTCTCCCAATCTCTCTCTCTCTCTCTTCTCTCACACTCTCTCTCTCCTTTTTCTCTCTCTCTCCTTCCTCTCTCTCTCCTTCTCGCTCCCTCCTTCTCTCTCCCTCCTTCTCTCTCCCTCTCTCTCTCACTAGAGATGATTTGAAAAACCAAATAGTCTTATGTTTAACCAGGTGATTAGAAGGACTTAGAGAATCTTATGAAACTCAAGAGGAATGCAATGCAGGGAAAATGTTTTACTCAATGCTTTATGTGGGTCACACTTAGACTCATTTAATTTACCAAGTAAAACAAGCAGAATTGTAGATAAAATGGTCACATTAAGTATGCATTATGTGTCTTTGTATTTGAAATCAGACCATATGGATATTGATATAAGTTAGTAGTCTATATATAGTTACATAATACATTGAGGCAAATTAATATTATTGAATTTATACAAATAATTATCGTTTTACATTTTTGAGTGTGAGAACAATTGGATTTGTAATGACATTAGAAAAAAGCTTGGTATTGATTTGGGTTATTGCATGTTAGCAGGGAATAATCAATATGGAGAAGGTGCTTATCAAAGCGTAAAGAGCAGGGGTGGGCCTCTATAATTCATCAACCAATAGCTGCTCATCTCATAACTGACCCTGCTGAGGTAATGCACTTAATGCATCACATATTGCTTTTGATTATGGTTCAAATTATTGTGGTCAATGGTGGTCAATTATGGTTATCATGCAGGAAAATATCCTCGGAACAATAAGATAAACAATAACATGCAAATTGTTATATTCATTAATTTATAAGAGGCAAAACATCAATCAAAGTATGGCTTACTGCTATGAACATACTTTTTCTTGGCATTTTGAAAATGTAATTTGTCAGGTCTAACGTACACAATGGTATGACAGTGTATGAGAAAGACAATCACTCACCAGTAATGCTTTTGCAGATTCTGGGACACTGGGTGCTCAGTTCTCTCAACATTGTGAGACTCTTTTGAATAATGTTGGTAAAGGGCACTTAAATTAACCGAGATGGATCTACTTGGTCCACATTAGCGAATGTGTGCACTGGGCCAATAAAGTCCAAAATGCAACTGTCAGGAAGTAGAATTTGGGGCAGCTCTTAGGACTGAAGCCAAATGTTTGTTCCTCTGCTTTCTGTATTAGGGGGTGATTTGCAAATGAACACAGTTGTAGTTGTAAAAATATAACTGTGCAGTTAGTTTGGGACACTGGGACAAACGACAGCTTCGTCAAAAAAAAAAAAAAAAAAAAAAATGTTAATGTATACAGATCTGCAGCATTTATCACCTAGACGCCAAGGCAACTACTCCGTTGTGGCTTGAAATGAAATGAGTGGTCTTCTTCAGCAACAAAAACAAAGGTCTCAGCCAGTTACAGGTCAGCAGACAGAGGACTATAGCCCAGACAGAGCCCAGAGTCTGAGAGTCTTAGCCCAACTGCAGCGTTGTGCTGTGTGCAAATGAACTACTCTCCCTTTCTCCCAATTCATTTCTCATGCCACAGTATTTGTACTCCCCTTTTCATGAATGTTAGGCCCTATCTTGTGGCCCTCCCTCTCAAAAGCCTGCCCGGTGACAGAGGAGACCTGCCATGCAGAAAAAGGAGGACCTGCCATGAACTGAGTGTCAGCCATTAAATATGATTTCGCCCCTGAATGGCGATGCAAACACATTCAACTCAGTGAAACTCATTAAGCATAACAATGATTTCAGCTGGGAAATGCAATGGTTTTGGTGGGACTGAACCATTGATTCAAGTTGCATTCAAAGTAATAAATCAAGTCCAGCTTCACATCCTGTGCCCATTTGCCTAATTCAGTGGCCTCACCATACTAGTCAATTAGTTTAAAGAATATATTCAATACACTGAGCAATTCACTGACAACACAGTATAATACATCCCCCTGCTTTAAACACAGAAAATACAGTATGGCCAATGGCCTAAAAATAAAGTGTTATAGTACCCTACTCTGACGGCAAAGTACTTATTCTTGTGCAATGATAACATAAATTGTGTTACTGTAATGTTATATGATTTTAGTTTCATTATTTATTAAACATTAAACATCTGCAATAAATAATTGACTAAGCCCATGCAGGCTGTCCTGGGACGTGACAGACAGACACAGACAGACACAGACAGACAGGATGTATAGAGGTGTTAAACCCTAGCCTGATGAAGTAAGTAAGTCTGTTTGATTCTTCTCAGCGGCCGTCCTCCTAACCTTGCCTCCACCACCCCCACCTCCACAACGAATGTCTTTCTGAATTATTATTTAGATTCTCTAAAAAAGTTTCCTTCCAATTTCTATTAACTTTTCTTAAAAGCTTCCAGGGGAAGAAGCTAGGCCTTCCTCTCTGTTAAATTACAGCCCCACACACACGCACGCACAAACACACACACACAGATTAACAGAGCGAAGGAACAGCTGTGTCAGAGCTCTCAGTAGTCAGACCATTGTAATCTGCATTAACCACATTGCAGGGGAGTGCAAAGGGTCAAACTCTTTAAGTGCCTGTAGGGATCTGTGCTGCTTGTGGATTACAAGCTATCACTGGGGTAATTGTACAGTGCCAGCAGCACTGCCTCTCTGTTGTTCACATAAAATGATTTACTATACGTTGTGTTCATGTTTTGATTTCAAGGCTGAGAGAGTATTCATTGTCAGAAGGGTTTCAAGTGGAAGATTTTTTTATTTTTTTATTTAACCTTTATTTAACCAGGCACGTCAGTTAAGAACAAATTCTATTTACAATGACTGTAAATATACAGTGGGTGAAATAAGTATTGAACACGTCACCATGTTTCTCAGTAAATATATTTCCAAAGGTGCTATTGACATGAAATGTTCACCAGATGTTGGTAACAACCCAAGTAATCCATACATACAAAGAAACCAAAACAAATAAGTTCAGAAATTAAGTTATGTGTAATAATGTGAAATGACACAGGGAAAAAGTATGATCTGTACAGGCATTTTTCTGGAAGGTAATTCAGGACAGTCAGTAGCAGCAGACGATGAAGCCCTGAGCCCTGGAGACCCGATCAGCCCTGGAGACCCGATCAGCCCTGGAGACCCGATCAGGCCTGGAGACCCGATGAGCCCTGGAGACCCGATCAGCCCTGGAGACCCGATCAACCCTTTATTCCTTGAGAGAGGGTTAGACAGTGAGAGGGAAGCTCTTTCACAGGACTGGCGATGTTTTTAATAATTTTTTATTTAACCTTTATTTAACTAGGCAAAATAGTTAAGAACAAATTCTTATTTACAATGACGGCCTACCCCGGCCAAACACTAACGCGGACGATGCTGGTAAAAATTGTGCGCCACCCTATGGGTCTCCTAATCACTGCCGGTTGTGATACAGCCTGGAAGTGAACCAGGGTCTGTAGTGACGCCTCTAGCACTGAGATGCAGTGGCTTAGACCGCACATAGAGGAACCTGGTCACAGAGCATTTTGTATTATTCTGTACGTAAAGACACTCCATTTAGTATGATATGTTACGTTTGGTATGAGTACATAAGATAGATGGTTACTTATGAAAAGGAGGGTGGTTAGTGGAGGTGGATGGGTGGGCGTATAATGGTTGCGAGTTCAAACCTCATCACTGACAACTTTTGCATTTTAGCTAATTAGCAACTTTTCAACTACTTACTACTTTTGAGTTACTTTGCAACTACTTAGCATGTTAGCTAACCATTCCCCTGACCTTAACATTAACCCTTTTAGCTAACCCTTCCCCTAACCATGACCTTAACCCTTTAACCGAACGCCTCAACTTAACCCTAACCATAACCCTAAACTCTAGCCTAGCTAACGTTAGCGAGCTAGCTAACGTTAGACACCTAGCTAGAATTCGTAACATATTTTACATTTTGCAAATTCGGAAAATATAATGCGAATTGTAATTCGTAACATATCATACTGAATGGGTGACGGACATACACAAATTAATACATACCATATGAAACGTAATATATCATACTAAATGGGTGATGGACATGGGTGAATTTATCAACCAAAAATATGGTAATTGTCTTGTGCTTCTTGCAGTCATTAAATACAAGTATTCCAAAAATGTATTTACAAAAATAATGAAATAAAAACCATCGATCAAATACCACGCTAATAGAAATGTCTCATTAATCGCATTAACTTCTCAGAGCCTTTTAAAAATGGGAAACACATATGTCTTGATGAATATTTGTCAGGGCCTAAATTTAGTGTCAATGACAACAGCTTGTGTGATGCCTGGCCTGCCTATGCTGCGTCGCACAGAGCTTATATATATCCCAGCCATCTGTGTCTGTGTCTGTCTGTGGGGGAATGACAGAGAGCTCAATGGAGGCGTCCGTCTCCTCGTATCCGTCTCTCGCCGCCCCGACACTCCCTTCCCCCATTCCATCCCGTCCCCTATACCTCCAGACACTGGTGATGAATGCAGGCAGGGTGTGTGTGTGTCTGCCCACACACAGATGACATTATTAACAAAGTACTGTATAAAATGTGATGGAATGTCTGTTCCGGAGCGGCGGGTCCCAGGCACAGCACAGAGGCACCCCAGCTGTGATTTATTCCTGTACCCATGAAAAAGTAAGCGTGCCATTAAAAACACAGGTGTTTGGAGGCTGCCTCACTCGCTGGGTGTGTGATCGATAATGTCATTCTTTTACACTGCTCATTTTGAGGCAGCCACACCATCATACACCATTAAAGAACCCCCTGATAGAGGATGCCAGCCACACACACCCGCACACCACTGTATTTACAGTGCAGTTATCTGCACTCACACATAAATCAGCAGAGCTAATGTGGGAGATAATGCACTGTAAATAGCTAAGTCCCTGATTGATATCTCCACTTAGAGCAATTATTGGTTTTTAAAACTTGCGAAAAGACAAAAGTTTGTCCAACTTACCTTTAGGCCTGGCTAATGTGTCTCAGTATCTCATTTGTTAGTGTTTGTTGAGTGGGTTCCCAAGGCAGTAAAACAGGACACCTCAGACAAATAACAACTAATGCTGTGGCTCGGAATGAATACTTAGCAGAACTTCTACTGCATGTACTGGGCTTTTTCCTACTGAAAGAGAATAGGTTATGAAAAGATATTCACATTCATAGTCTTTATTGCTTATCACATTATGATTGATTATTATGATTTAAAATTAATTGACCTACTTTATCTATTTATTTAGGTGTATTTCTTTAATATGATTTTATGTAAAAATAAGGGTCAACCAGAGTGGATCATTCTGATACCAGCCAAACATGGTTCAAATTCAATGCTAATTCCAACCTATTCAAGTGAGTTCTGCAAAAAAATATTCTAAAAAGGAAAGCCTTTTTCTTGGCAGCGAGGCCTCATCCCTGATAAAATAACAAAGAGAAAACAAATGCTGCTAAACTTCTTCATAGGTGAGACTGCATTGTGGATGACATTTCAGTGAAGTTACAAAAACGAAACCATTGGGAAATATACTCTCAGTCTTTATCCCAAATGCAAAGCTATTTGCAGACGGCCTAACAACGCACATAACTTGTATAGATGCAGAGGGCATTGCAAGGCATATTTATAGGTGGGAAAAGGAAGAAAATGAAGCTGAAGAGGTACATTTCAGAAAAAAACTGTTTTTTTGTGTTTTTTTTGTCTCTGTCTCTCAGTGTTCTCGACTGCCATGAAAATGAACTATTAATCTGATTTCCAAAGGAATTCCTCATGCCAGAGCCGGCCCTGACAGCCGCAATACGGCGGTTGTTGTTTGGTCAACAAACAATTTTCCTGGGCTTCAGTGCCTTTCTAAGGGGATTTTTTTCTTTCAGCCAGATCATGTGAAAAATGTCACTATCAAAGGATCTCTCCTTTTCTTCTGTCACAAAGATGTCAGATGGAGAGATTTAGAATTTCCAAACATGTTAATCCGTAAGAGCATAAAACTCTAAACTCAGACCCTCCCGCCACACACAGCTGTTGAGAAAAAACATGTTTTTCACTGTTAGACTAACTTCCCTTCTCTGTAAGTTTGAGCAATAGAGAATTTTTAGGATGTGGTCAACACAGGACACTGACTTATGAAGTTCTAAAAAATGACTTCCATAGAAAACGATTCACACATTTATTTTTATTCCCAATGTTGCTCTTTATTATTATTTTTTATAAATAATAGGAAACCTGTTGGGTAAAAAAAAAAGGGAAACTATTAAATATTAAAGTTCAGGATGTGACTATACATGACCATTTTGGTTAGACAGGAAGTTATGTTTTTCTTCTTCCATTAAGACATGAAATCCGTTGAGAGTTGAGTCACTTCCTTTTAAGTCATGCACTGTAAGTCATATAAGTACATATTTCTGGCCTTCATTAGTCTAAATATGAAAGATAAGAACAATATGTTCCAGATCAAAGTCAATTGTGCAATGGAGTGATGAGAGGGGAGGTGTGTGTGTGTGTGTGTGTTTGTGTGAGTGAATGAGCAGCGCATGAGAAGAACTGACAAGTGGGCTGTTCCTCTGCTCTCCCCGCCCCCTAGTCACCCACCCCAAACCCCTCCCTGGAGCCCCAGCCCCTTCCTCGATCCCTCCAACCCTCCCTCCTCTCCATCCCTCCATCCCGCCCGCCTCCTCTGCAGCCTCTCATCACGGCTACATCCTGTCATCACACACACATCCCTGTCACACTGCGCCTGATTGATGAGGGCACTTTTGATAATGGCATCAGGAACAGGGGTGTCTGCCTTGTCATTAGAGCCTATCAGAGCTGCCTTATTACAGCCGAGGAACCGACTGGAAGACAGTCACAGCCTCGGTGGTGTGCAGATATAGCCAGAGATAATCAAGCTCTTGTAGGTACTATTATAGCACCAGACTTAATGCATCCATCACATGCATCAAAGTTCAATACCCTCTGAGAAGCTCAGATGAACTACCCACTGCTCATCTGACTTATGGGGAATAAAGGGAACAGCTCACCAGAATTATACTTGTCAGCTATACATGTTCATACTTGATATAAATCATTTTGGACAAGAAGAAAATGTGAACACCATCCAAATATGTTTGAAGTCAGTTGAACTGAGCCCTCTGAGCACAGCACACACAGCTCCACATTAAACCTGACAGGCTACCACAAACTCTGGAGAGAGACAGGCGGTTACAAGTTAAGAGTTAGAGGGAGAGGTCATGTTTATGTCTGCTGATTTTGGTTCGGGTGCTAAGACGGCCTTTCCAAACCGGATGATTTCACTTGGAATCCGACACTGTGTAGTAACATAGTTAGCACATAGGGGGTTACAGGTACATGTGGGGTTAGGCTACAGGCAGGCACTCTATGTTGTCTTTTCCCAGCCTGGAGCGGGATATTGCAGTGGAAGCAGCGGAGTGTAGTGGCCATGTGGGGACTGGAGAGGGAAGCGGTGCGGGGTTAGCCTGGTCGCGCGAACCCTGCATGTGTGGAGCAGATGAGCACTATGCCCTCTGAAACTACAGCCAGGCTACAATCCTGTACTGCTTCCATAACACTACATCTGTATTCTGCACATATAATTGTACATGACAACTATGGAAAGTTATTCCTCTGATGTTATTCCTCTTTTGTAAAAGTTATTCCTCTTCTGTTATTCCTCTTCTGTTCCTCTTCAAACATAAACATAGAGACTTACAATATGTTCATAAGAGCATGTCCTTGAGTCATACATGGTGTTGATGGGTTGGCCCATGTGTGGTGTGTGTAAACAGCTTACCATTTCTGGGAAAGATTAATTGATGGCTGTGCTACAACAGGACAGGAGGTTGCTCACGGAGGTCACAGAGATTGCTCACAGACTCTAATGTATACCACATCCCATCTTTCAAAAGCATCAGTAGGATTTCAGCAGAAGAATACATACACAACAAAACATGCAACATAGGCTTTTACCTCCTAACAAAGCATGGAACAGCAAAATAAATAGTATAATTGCAACACAGTTGGGTGGCTCTAGTGAAACTCCTCGGATATTTCTCTAAATATTACATCATTTAAATTGTTCAAATGAATCATTATGTGGATGTGTGAAGTGGTAATTTCATAAGTACCGCTGTAGGACAAGTTGATCACAGAAAAAGGGATCAAAGGACAGAGGAGAAATGAAAAGCCGGTGGCTGGCAGGATAACAACAGAACCATGGCACCATACAGAACAGAACAGAACCATGGCACCATATACGGTGCAACACAAAAGGCCTGGGCTTTCCAACAGAAGAATAACTGGTTTGATTTATGGATAGATCTGTGTCTCTTATCTACAGATGGCTGAACACATGACAATCCTAAGGCTGGCCTGTATAATTGTATCACTAATAAGCAGTATGGCCAATTAGGTCTATAAATGTGCTCTAATCACTTGGACAGGAGAGATACAGAGAGAGAGGAGAGAAAAGGAGGGAGGATGAGGGAGGGATAGAATGAACAAATGAATACCTCCCTCTTTCTCCCACACTGACAGGGATAATTAGACATACTGTATATGTACCATTGAAAAGTCCACAGTGAGAGTGGGGGTGGGGGGGGGGGGGGGGGGGGTGAGTAAACCTTAATGTATTTTCATTGTGCCCACTTGTTTTTATTCATTCTTTGTTGTGATAAAAGGAGTGTATGACAAGTATCGAGGAGAAGGGAGTTAGGATATGGTGGTACGTTACAACTATCTGACTACAAGGATATTAATTAGAGCCTTTGAGATCACTGGTGTGAGACTAATCTCTAAATGCCACGATGAGCCCAACACAACATGGTGACTTTCAGAATGCATTTTTTTTGTTTTTTTCGCCTGTTTCAATCCACAAAAAATATCTGCAGCATCAATAGTTTACATTATATCTTGTCATTTTTATACTCCAGTTCCTCTCTGAATTGTTCCTCTCTTTAACATGCCCAAGACTGCCAGGCATGTGGTATGGACAGTTTGGAGGTGATAGCGTAACCATGTACCAGTCACAATGGAGACGGGCTATAAACTGCTTCAGACAAGCTGTCTGGCTGTCACAACATTTGTTTGCCATATTACATTCCTCTCTGCCACTGAGGGTGGCTGTGAAATGTCTGACATTCTGCATGCCGCCGCGTCAAAATCACAAATCACTTTATTTTCTTCCTTCCTGCAAACTGCAATATGCCTCAAGTCAAATATGTTGTGCAGCAATGGATTATCAGGACAATGGTGTAGTATTTCCATCTAAAGTTTAGTCCCCTCAGTGTTCTGGAACTTTTTAGAATTCAGCTAGTTTTGAGGACAAAAGGCTGGGTGGACTATGAGGACTATCAATACATTTAAACAGGGGGCATGCATTTCTCATAAAGTGGCTCCCAAAGGCAGCCAGAGCGAATGGAGAGGGGGCTGTCTGATCGACCTTTAAAAGGGACCTCAGTTATGAAGCAGACAGAAAATGAAGAGAAAGAGAAAAGAGGAAGAAAAAAGAAACTAAAGAAATAGGGGAAACGGGGGAGAGAGAGAAAAAAAACGTCTGAATGAAAAGGTCATGACTGGCAGTTGATTTGAAGAGTTTCTGCGACCTCACAAAGGGCCATGACATCATCAGGTATTGAAGTAGGAGACGGGAGGAGAAGGGGTTCTTTAAAAAGCAGGCCGCTTACCGAGGACGTAATTACATTTGTGCTAAACATGCCCAAGTGCTCCTGTGCTGGGGTTGGGGTTGGGAGAGAGGGGGAATCATGTTCAGAGCTGGGGGGTGGAGGGCTGAATTAATCAACTCTGTTCTGTTTGCTGTGTGTGGGGGGAAACTCTTTTAATACCAAAATATTTTTCACTGCAAGCTGTATTCTCAACAACACGACGTGTCCTAGCACTGGCTTGTGTTTTGGACATTTTTCCTTAAAGGTTTTTCACATTTCCCATTTCCCTGTTTTGGCTATAAAACCCTATCGAAATTGCAAACTATGTAAAAGTCTGAAAAAGGTTTTTACCCCCCTCTCTGCACCCACCCCTCCTCTCCTAACTATGAGACCTTCCTTCCTTAGCACCAGGAGCATATAAAGCCTTTGCAGTGCATGGTGGGTAGGCATGGCGTGAAGTGCACAAGGAAGGAATGCTATTAAGTAAGTTATGCACATAATGAATCTAAGAAATGCTTGGGAAAACTGCAGCGACGTTTATTCCTCTTTCTGTTCAGCCTGTTTCTCAGTGAAAGGTCCAGGCCGACTGGTGAATACAGTAAATCACTCTTTAGTTCTGGAGAGAGAGAGAGAGAAAGACAGAGAGAGAGAGAGAGAGAGAGAGAGAGAAAGACAGAGAGAGAGAGAGAGAGAAAGACAGAGAGAGAGAGAGAGAGAGAGAGAGACAGAGAGAGAGAGAGAGAGAGAGAGAGAGAGAAAGACAGAGAGAGAGAGAGAGAGAGAGAGAGAGAGAGAGAGAGAGAGAGAGAGAGAGAGAGAGAGAGAGAGAGAGAGAGAGAGAGAGAGAGAGAGAGAGAGAGAGAAAGACAGAGAGCGAGAGAGTGAGCGAGAGAAAGATAGAGAGAGAGAGAGAGAGAGAGAGAGAGAGAGAGAGAGAGAGAGAGAGAGAGAGTAGGAGAGAGAGAAAGAGAGAGAGAGAGAGAGAGAGAGAGAGAGAGAGAGAGTAGGAGAGAGAAAGAGAAAGAGAGAGAGAGAGAGTTCCGACCACATAGAACTTCGAACCAAACATATGCAAAATGTCTCCCCAAAAATATACCTAGAAAAAGACAAACAGTGATAAAAAAGCTTTTCACTAAGTGCTTAGAATAAACGTCACTCACAAAACACTCAAAAAAGTATTCAACAAGTGCTGGCGTGGTGACTGTGATGTGAGGTGACAAATTCACCAGGCGTATGATATCTCTGAGACATCTCTGTTCCTGTCACGCTAGTCTACAGCAGCATAACATGCCAGCACGATACTGACAGGCCACAGTAGCAACACACACTGCCCAGTTAGCATATTAAATCCAATTATACATCTGACAAGATTATGTTGAAATTACGTTGTTGATTTAATCTCTTTGGCCGCAATGTGATGACACTGCCAAACAACTCCTAGCCCAGTGGCCAAGGGCCAACACCATAGACACATACAGTTGAAGTCGGAAGTTAACATACACCTTAGCCAATTACATTTAAACTCAGTTTTTCACAATTCCTGACATTTAATCCTAGTAAAAATTCCCTGTCTTAGGTCAGTTAGGATCACTATTTTAAGAATGTGAAATGTCAGAATAATAGTAGAGAGAATGATTTATTTAAGCTTTTATTTCTTTCATCACATTCTTAGTGGGTTAGAAGTTTACATACAATCAATTAGTATTTGGTAGCATTGCCTTTAAATAGTTAATTCCTCTTGATAGAACTGGTGTAACTGAGTCAGGTTTGTAGGCATCTTTGCTCGCACACGCTTTTTCAGTTCTGCCCACAAATTGTCTATAGGATTGAGGTCAGGGCTTTGTGATGGCCACTCCCATACCTTGACATACCTTGACTTTTCCTTAAGCCATTTTGCCACGACTTTGGAATTGTGCTTGGGGTCAATTTTCATTTGGAAGACCCATTTGCGACCAAGCTTTAACTTCCTGACTGATGTCTTGAGATGTTGCTTCAATATATCCACATAATTGTCCTTCCTCATGATGCCATCTATTTTGTGAAGTGCACCAGTCCCTCCTGCAGCAAAGCACCCCCACAACATGATGCTACCACCCCCGTGCTTCACGGTTGGGATGGTGTTCTTCGGCTTGCAAGCCTCCACCTTTTTCCTCAAAACATAATGATGGTCAGTATTGCCAAACAGTTCCATCAGACCAGAGGGACATTTCTCCAAAATGTAAGATCTTTATGCAGTTGCAAACCGTAGTCAAACCGGTTTTGGAGCAGTGGCTTCTTCCTTGCTGAGAGGCCTTTCAGGTTATGTCGATATAGGACTTGTTTTACTGTGGATATAGATACTTTTGTACCTGTTTCCTCCAGCATCTTCACAAGGTCCTTTGCTGTTGTTCTGCGATTGATTTTTGCACCAAAGTACGTTCATCTCTAGGAGACAGAATGCGTCTCCTTCCTGAGCTGTGTGATGGCTGCATGGTCCCATGGTGTTTATACTTGCATACTATTGTTTGTACAGATGAATGTGGTACCTTCAGGCGTTTTGAAATTGCTCCCAAGGATGAACCAGACTTGTGGAGGTCTACAATATTTTTTATGAGGTCTTGGCTGATTTCTTTTGATTTTCCCATGATGTCGAGCAAAGAGGCATTGAGTTTGAAGGTAGGCCTTCAAATACATCCACAGGTACACCTCCAATTGACTCAAATTATGTCAATTAGCCTATCAGAAGCTTCTAAAGCCATGACATAATTTTCTGGAATTTTCCAAGCTGTTTAAAGACACAGTCAACTTAGTGTATGTGAAATTCTGACCCACTGGAATTGTGATATAGTGAATTATACGTTAAATAATCTGTCTGTAAACAATTGTTGGAAGAATTACTTTTGTCATGCACAAAGTAGATGTCCTAACCGACTTGCCAAAGCTATAGTTTGTTAACATGAAATCTGTGGAGTGGTTGTAAAATGAGTTTTAATGACTTCAACCTAAGTGTATGTAAACGTCTGACTTCAACTGTACCATAGCCTTAGATAGATAAACACAGGGCAGGTGCAAAATGCCAGAATGAAAATACACAAAAGACAGATACACGAAACATGATACATAGAGCGGCAGTATGAAAAAGTCTCTAGATTGTCAAGGCTAATCCCCAGAACAGATCTAGCCTCAGAAAGTAGAGTCGGCTCTGGACCTTTTTGTACAGAGCCCCGTTGTTACCAGCCCATTCCAGCCAGTTGTTCATATGGACTCCCAGGAACTTGTATGACCCAACCATTTCCACATCCATCCCCTGAATGGGGACTGCAGTCAGTTGGGCTTTGGTTCTCCTGAAGTCCACCACCATCTCCTTTGTTTTGCTGATGTTGATCTGAAGGTGGTTCTGCTCACACCACAACACAAAGTCATTGATTGCGCTCCTGTACTCCTCCTCCTGCCCACCCCTGATGCACCCTACAATTGCAGAGTCATCTGAGAACTTCTGTAGGAGGCATGTTTCAGAGTTAAATCTGAAGTCCGAGGTGTAGAGGGTGAACAGGAAGGGGGACAGGACCATTCCCTGGGGGGCCCCTGTGTTGCTCACTGCTTACAGAAAAACATGTGTTTTTGGAACCCTTCACATGATCAGGTGAAATGGATGTGTTTTTTCTGTAAGGGTAGACAGTGCTGCTAACTACAAGGCCTCAAAACTGAGACCTTTACAGATGAGAAACACCCTTCCTCCTCCCCCCTACATCCACGGACACCTCTCACATCTTTCCACAACCTGAGAGGACGGACTTCAGCTTAGCATCCAGCTTGGTCAAAGAATTCTTCCCTATGGATTGGATGTTTTTTTTCTATGGCCTAGAGCTCTTATCTGTTTTCTCCTTGCCATGATCTATTTTATGGATGTTAGTCCATGACGGCTTCATGTTGCCATCGATGCCTCCTTTTCTAGATTTCTCTCAGGACCCAGAACACCTGTCTGCTCTAATCACTAAGTCCTTCCCAGCAGGACTGCCATCGTGGAATAGACACTGGCTGCTATCTGACATTGATAGGAACAAGATAGTATGGATCCACTTTTGGCAATGAATAACAAAGAAGCTGGAAAGACACACACAACAAGAGTATCTGTTCAAGCTCAGTTTTGCATCTTTATGTTTCTGTGCTTACTACTACTGAATGACTCACAAGCATCATAAGGCAGTGCCCGGAATTGTCACATGTCATTGTGCAAATAATTAGCATGACGTGAGGGGATGCTGGAACCATATTTTTAATTCAGTTATGAAGAATGAGTCACCCTACAGCCCAAAATGACAAGTACACAAGATTTCCTAGAACCGCAATAAAATCACTTATTATGGATTACTGAAGAGAGATGAAAGAACATGAGATAATACATCACACATTTTTCATGAACTAGTCAAAAACAACTATTGTGGTAGAATTCCATCAAAATGTATCAGGGTCTGGAATCGGAGTCACAATGAGGTCATCAAGAGAATGGCCACAGACATTCTGGGAATTCCCTCCCAGGCCAGTGTTCCATAATGCCCACGCTGTGAAGTTTGCTCCTGTGAGCCATAACCTTGGTCACTGTCTGACTACTATGAAATAATCTACCAGTCAGGTTAATAAACCGCCACAGCCAATGGGACAAAGAGATCTGCTCAAAAACAATTTTTTTTCCCCCCACATTAGTCAGAAGAACTTCCAAATATCCTACATGGCCCCATACAAGGACAGGACTGTGATAAGCTGGTTTCCCCTAAAATGGAATCTTTTGTAAGGGCAAATAATGACAAAGGTTTACTTAGTGATGAAAACATCAGTTTTTATCAGTTTTTCATGGAAAACAATTTGACCTTGAATGCAGCACAATGTTTGTTTCCCCAGGAGCTTTATGAAAGGGCTCCATTTAAGGTCCCACATGAATCTGTAACCCCCTCCACCCCCTTTTACTGAAAGAGATAAGAGACTAGGTATTAATCGATACCTAACCCTTCAAAACAAAATAGAAGTAGGACATTATAACATTGACTTGTTATAACTGCTGATTTTAAAACATAGCTGATTTAAAAGGATACAAGCAAGCCCACTAAAAGAACAGTACTTCTTATACTTTATTTGGACGCATGGTAATAAAATCTAAACGTCACATTTGCTACTGCCATCAATATTATAACTATTAGTCTCTCTGAAGATAATTGCAGAATGTTATTTGAGACTGTACAGTCATCATCACTCTAGCTAGCCAAAGGGGGCAGCGGGTGATTGGATAGGCCTATAAGGGAAAGGAAGATACCTAGTCAATTATACAACTGAATGCATTTAACCCAACCTTTCTGAATCGACATCCACGTCATCGGCGCCCGGGGAACAGTGGGTTAAATGCCTTGCTCAGGGGACAGATTTTTATCTTGTCAGCTCGGGGATTCGATCGAGCAACATTTTGGTTACTGGCCCAATGCTCCAATCCGCCAGCCTCATTCACTTCCCAGTGAGTATGTACAGTCCCACTCCTCAAGGCAGCCTGTCAATGCAGCCGGTCAATCACAGTCACAGACACTAGACATATGACCCTACTGTATTAGTAACAAACATTCTATTCATTGGGTTGGTTGAGATTATGCAAATTAATATGCATAAATGGGTGTTGGAATACATGTCAGCATGGGGGTATATTTCATCAGAAAGCAGCAGAATTACCTCTTCTTAGTGGCCATAAAAGTTGGGATTATCACCCAATTTGTAAAGTCTGCCAGCCTATTTGAGTGAGATGTAAAAAACAACAGACAGGACTCAAAATATAGCTTTCAGCTCCCTCTCAGAATGGCTGATCTGTCAGGGACGTCTGCATTGTTACCCACACAGCCTGTCAATGCAGCCCGGCCGTGCCACAATCACAGACACTAGACACATGACCCTATCGTATTAGTAACAAACATACTATTCATTGGATTGGTCGAGACTATGCAAATGATTACACATATTATATTATATACGCATAAATGGGTGTTGGAATACATAGGCTAAAATACATGGATCATGTATTTTTCAGACAGATTTAGCACAGATGTAAATGAGACCATACATGTAGAACACTGTAATACAGTCAATAGGATCTCCTCGGCTGAAAGGCCTGATCAGCAGTAGCAGGAGAAACAGTCTATGCTTTCAGCCAGTTGGTTGCTGAGGTGCAGGATGTCCCCGGACCCCCCAGAGTTCAAAGATGACTGGTTTCCCACAGAGCAACACCAACAGACTCCATACAACACCTCTTTTTCTGCCTCTTTGGAACTAAATTCAGCTTGTTGTGAAATAAGATTGTGCTTCATTAGGTTTTTAAAAGATTAGCATATTTTACTACAGCCCTAGCTCTCTGTTTTGCATGGCCCCGGATATTCAAGGGAGTTAGAATGGGATTAATTCCCAGCTGTGGATCTGGTGTGACTGAGCGTGTTTGTCCAGCAAACAGGCTCCTTCCCTAGCTCCTACTGACCAGCCCCACTGGTCAACCTCACTGGTCACTCCTGTCCAGCCTCCAAATCTGCTTATAGATTTCCTTTGCTGTGTGGCCCGAGACAGGTCAGGGGTCAAGCCCGTTGCAGGGCACTCTGCTAGTGATTGTTCTCCTGGGTTGGGTGTGGAATCTATCATCATTAATGAAACCAGTCTACTCTTGTAATTCTTCTGGCCAAACACGATGAGGAGAGAATAGAGGCCATGTGTAAGGTGGCTTTTGAAAAGAGATCAAATTCATCACTTCAGCTAATAATTGGGTCAAATAGGGGAGGAGCCAGAAAAGGCAGGAGGTCACGGCCTTAACGTGGTGCCAAAAAATCACCCATTTGATAAAAGTGATTTTTAGAATGGTCACTGTGTGATTATTATTATGACAACATTGTCATAAAACAGTTAATTACCAGTATATGCATAGTATCTTTATATTTATTTTACGTGGCCATTTTCACTGGAGCTGCAAATATGAGAAAGTAATATGACACTGTCAAAACCCATAAAAATACATCTCCTGACCACACTGCAGAAGGACTGCCTGCTAATCCTGACAGGGCTTTTCAAAGCCTGCCTCACACCAGCAGCTGGGAGTCCTCACACTGATGAATATAGGAAATGTATGTATTCACGTTTCTCAATGTTTACTTCAAATTTCTGAACCTGGGTTACGGTACCATGACCCTGGAGTAACATCACAGTTTCTCCATCACCCGAACGTGCACTCTCACACTCGCTGCCTGTCTGCTGTAAAACCTGGTGAGAGAACACAGCTGCTAACATTAACATAGGCCTACACCTTTCCCCTCCTCCGAGATATAGGGCTGTCCCTCTTATCTCAAATCCTGCCCCAAAGCAAAGGATGCCTCTGTTTTTTCATTGTCTCAGTTTAACCTTTGACCCCTCAGGGGAAACAGGTAATAATGAATTCCACATTTCCCAGAGCTGGTGAGCAGGGTTAACTGTTAGTCACCATCAATCACACAGAGCATGACAGTCACAGCACTGACCACACACTGATCACAGAGTCACCACACCATTCTACTCTGGACAATGGAATGGGCCGTGGAGATCAGGAGGACACTGAAAACCATAAACACATAAACAAACACACACAGACGAAGATAAACAACAGTGAAAACATTGCTGAACCGCGCTGCAGTTAAACTTATGCTTGGGAGATGTAGCCATGGAAACTGTCAGGGAGACTTCAAAGCACAGTAAAGAGTGGGAAGAGTAAGGTCTCTGGATTACATATGAAACCACACCGCTTTTCATTTACAGAAAAAATACTTTTTCTGAAACTATAGCCACAGATAAGACCCGTGTGAAAAATCGATAAGGGAGCTCAGTTGTCAGAGTGCCTGCGCTGACTGACTAGCCTAACTCTCAGTGGAGGGAGCAAGTCAGAGGGAGACAGAGTGGGAAGAAGGGTTTAGGGACGCCCACATGGGAGCACCGAGACACAGCCACATGGGAACATTTCTATTTCTTTCTCTCCCAAAGTCCCCAAATCTTTAGAGGAACAGAGTGAGTGTTTGCCTTCCTCATAGGTAGATGTCTGTGACAGGCCTGCCCCCACTGGGACTGAGGAGCAGCGCTCGCTCTGCGCTGGGCTGGCAGTGGGAACGGGGAACGGAACTGCCTGGCTAATCTCCCACTAAGCCAGGCCTATTTATCACAGAGCTAATGATAAGAATCAGATTTAGAGGTGAACCCTGAGATGGGTCAGAGCCTTGCACAGGAGGTAATGCGATCTGCAGGAGGAGTGGCTGATAACCCGGGACAATACGGAGGAACGGCCTGTCAGATAAATAAAACAAACGGTCGCTGTCCTATAAAGATAGACCACGTGGTGGTGGCCAGGCCTCTACGCAGAACAAACGCGGTGGAGGTGGAGAAGAAGAGGAGTGCTGGCTAAAGAAAGAAGGGGTGGGGAGTTGGATAGAGAAAGAGAGAGAACAGTTCTTAAGGCAGGAGAAAGGCAGGGTCTGAGTGGGCAGCAGATCGAGCAGAAGCAGCTGTACAGCCAGCGACACACTGGTCCAAGATTAATACATAAACAAAAATAATAAAAAACTAAACCAAAGAGAGCCACAAGTTGTGCTGCATCATTGGTCCAGAGCTTGTTGGTCCAGAGTTCATTAGTCCAGAGCTCATTGGTCCGAAGCTCATTGGTCCAAAGCTCATTGGTCCAGAGCTCATTGGTCCAGAGTTCATTGATCCGGAGCTCATTGGTCCAGAGGTCATTGGTCCCCACCTCGTGGGCGTCTGAGCCTGAGTGGATTGCCCTCTGCTCGTTGTGTCGCCCTGTGAGGTCATCAATGGCCGCCCTGATCCTCAGGCATTTCCTGTCTGAGGAACAACAGAGAACTGAAGTACTGACCTCTGGGAATCAATCCTTTCGGTTCAGGAACCTGTGAGGTCATGTTTTCCATCCTCTCTCCAGGCACATGTTGTCCTGTCCCTGACTCCCACAGCAACTCCAGTTATGATAACTTACTAACTGTATCAACTCACACAGCTACTCTAGTTATGATAACATACTAACTGTATCAACTCACACAGCTACTCCAGTTATGAGAACATACTAACTGTATCAACTCACACAGCTACTCTAGTTATGATAACATACTAACTGTATCAACTCACACAGCTACTCCAGTTATGAGAACATACTAACTGTATCAACTCACACAGCTACTCCAGTTATGAGAACATACTAACTGTATCAACTCACACAGCTACTCTAGTTATGATAACATACTAACTGTATCAACTCACACAGCTACTCCAGATATGATAACATACTAACTGTATCAACTCACACAGCTACTCTAGTTATGATAACATACTAACTGTATCAACTCACACATCTATTCCAGTTATGATAACATACTAACTGTATCAACTCACACAGCTACTCTAGTTATGATGTCATACTAACTGTATCAACTCACACAGCTACTCTAGTTATGATAACATAATAACTGTATCAACTCACACAGCTACTCTAGTTATGATAACATACTAACTGTATCAACTCACACAGCTACTCTAGTTATGATAACATACTAACTGTATCAACTCACACAGCTACTTTAGTTATGATGTCATACTAACTGATAGGATTTGCAAAAAGTAATTTTTTCACCCAACAACCACCCATACTATGCAATTTCTTTTTATAGCTTTTTTTGCACTCCAGACTTCTTGTATTTCTATACCTTTTCATACTGCTGCTCTATGAATCATGTATCGTGTATCTGTCTTTTGTGTACTTTCGTTCTGGCATTTTGCACCTGCCCTGTGTTTTGTTGTAGCTGCTTGACAAAGAAATAAAGTATCTATCTATCTATCTATCTATCTATCTATCTATCTATCTATCTATCTATCTATCTATCTATCTATCTATCTATCTATCTATCTATCTATCTATCTATCTATCTATCTATCTATCTATCTATCTATCTATCTATCTATCTATCTATCTATCTATCTATCTATCTATCTATCTATCTATCTATCTATCTATCTATCTATCTATCTATCTATCTATCTATCTATCTATCTATATATCTATCTATCTATCTATCTATCTATCTATCTATCTATCTATCTATCTATCTATCTATCTATCTATCTATCTATCTATCTATCTATCTATCTATCTATCTATCTATCTATCTATCTATCTATCTATCTATCTATCTATCTATCTATCTATCTATCTATCTAAATCCAATGTCATGGTGACATATTTTGTTGATTTCACGTTGAATTCACGTTAGTTGAACTCAACCAAATGTAAAAACTAGATGTTGAACTGACATCTGTGCCCAGTGGGTATGAGCACTAGAAGAATATCACTAAATAATAACTCCTGAAGCCATGAGTGGCAGGAGGATATCCTGTGTTACTTCATAAATAGAAGAGGGAAACATACATCTGCAGTACTGTACAGGTGTGATGTCTTAACAGCCTCTACATTAATCACTTATAAAAGACCTTGAAGAGTACTGTACAGGTGTGTCACCTGTACCTGATGTCTTAACAGCCTCCACATGAATCACTCATAAAAGACCTTGAAGCCCAGTAGATGTGGATAGACATTCTCATCCTACAGGCTGAATTAATGGACGAGCCTTGTCTCCTCAGAAGACTGATGAGTTCAGGAGAGAGCTCAGGAGGCCAATCACCATTGTCACCTCAGTGTCTGCAGCAAGGCCCTGTCTGTCACTGGATCACGTCAAACAGCACCCTGGAACTAGGCGTCAGTCAATTCCTCCCTCTACTCTGCATTACTGGAGATAAACACAACACTATTAACTGGCCCCTAATGCATCTAGAAGTACTTGGATGGATGCAAATACTATATAATGCAGTGTTTTAGCTATGTTTTTGAGAGTAGTGTGTCCTTTATTTATTTTTATTTTTAAAGTTGTTGTGTAAATTTCAGTACAGGAAGTACATAATGAAATTACTATTTCCTGCTTTTAACAATGCCCTAAAACATATTTGTTGCTTGGTCAGAAGAGATGGTTGGTTGCCCCTTTGGGCTGCCTTCCTAATAACACCACATTCGTCCAGAGACATGCAAAAGCTTTTCATTTACAGGAAGTCAAACAAAACTGTGTGACTACAATTACTAATTTAGATCACATATTTTGAGGCTCCTCTGTTTACATTTCCCATGAGGTCATTGTTGGTACTCAGATCATGCAGATGCCTACTCATCATACTGTGTCAGCGATGTCCAAACATGATGTCAGAATGCACTGTAGCATTACCGTTCACACACTGAGCCAGATGGTGCTAAAATTGATATCCAGAAAATAGTATGCTTTTCTGAAATGACACAAGAACCAAACTGCCATAAGAACTAAAGCACTCTGTGTTCTGAAGAGTTCTTATTGACTACTTCTATACAGTATTTACATAGCATATTGGCTGAAATCCTGCTGTAAAGCCTATAACGCAGTGTTCTAGTCTAGAGCACTGCCTGTCTGGCAGGGACATGGTGACCTAATCCCAGTCCTGTTCTACCGCAACAACATAAAAGTGTGGGAAAAATATTCCTACAGGTAGGTTTCTCTGCCTTCTGTTTTTCCCCACACATTTTGCACTCTATCATAAATATTGTTTTATAAAAGTTGTTTTGTTGTTTTGTTTATCCATACACACATATGGACACTTGTTGTGCTGCTGGTAACGTCGCTACGACGACAACAACAACAACAACAACAATAGATTAACACCAACCCCCTCTTTGCATTCCACAGGTTTTGGTTCCCATGCGTGTTGGGAATTCAATTACATCTTATTTGACGCAGAACACACACACACACAACATATAATTGTTTTGATTTTCGATAGGGCGAGCAGAAGTTATTCATCTTATTGTGAAGAAGTTCCTTTTTTTCTAAGAAGTCAGAGTTCCCTCCTTTCCCCCCTCTTTCTCAACCTCCCCCCTTCTCTCTCTCCTTTACGCTAGTGTCTGCAGCTGTATTTTTAATCAAGGGAAGGATCCATAGAGAAAATGCCATTTCTTCTTCTCTTTCACAGCATTACATTCTTACCCCTCCTGTCTCTGCTCATGGATCACTGGTTAGCTTAGAAATACAGCCGGCACAAAAGCAGCAGCTGACATGTGGGGCTTAATGACAATAATGGCCATTTTTAAACCCAATCAATCACATTTAGTGGACATCTCCATTTTTTGTCCCTGAAAAGGTATAAATAATAATAATGATCAAAAGAAGCCTGGAGAAGAAATGCTACAGGGAGAGAAAAGCACCTCCTCTGTAAATATTTTAACTGCTTATTACGATTTGGAGCCTGGTACAAAAGAAGCATCTGTGCTCTACAGAGCAGGCTGAATGGACAGACCCAGATGGTTCTTAGAACCAAACAGTGAAAACTGATCCATGAGCTGGGCAAAGTAAAGCCCATTTATTTAACTATTTATTTATTGTGTGTGTGTACTTGTGAGAGTCAGTGTGTGTGTGTGGGTGTTTGTGCCGGTGTGTGTATTGAGTGTGAGTGTGTGTGCAGTTGCTTCTATGTGTGGGTGTAAGTGTGTTTTTGTTTGTGCAAATTGATCTGCAGTCCAAAAGCACTGGTCCTACACCAAAAGCCCTGACAGAGGACAGGATTATTTGGACAGCCCATAAAATGTGCAATGAATACCTCCATTTGTTTATCTTTGCAAGGTTCATGTATTTCAATGTCTCTTCGCCTTTCTTTTATGAGTCTCCATGACTTGCGGTGTGATTCGTAGACACGCAACACGAGAGCCGAGGGTAAGGGGGGCTGGTGAGTCGGGTTGTATCAGCACAACAATGCACTTAATTTATTACTGTCGATAGCCTTTTTCTGGCTATTAGAAATGTATTTCAAAGAGCCCTCCCTGGATAGAGGGGCCTGGATGATGTTTAAAGGAGGTGAGAGGAGACTTGCTGCTGAAAGTTACTCCCGATCTGTCCCTCAGAATAATGAAGGTACAGTACATGTACTAAAGGGGTAAAGGCAGAGAACATCGCTTTTCACAAGATAATATGGAAAATGTTACAGCTTTCATCCCTTCCTAATCCTCCGTGCTCTTTTATCTCGTTGGGTTTTTATTGGCCGAGCTGCTCCTGGGAACTTTACCCTAATAAAAAACTATCCTGCTGAATTTTCCAGAGAATTTATGCGCTTTACAAAAATATAGGCATGCCGTGCCACTTTCTCAGTGGACACCTCTTTACGTAATGATACAAAAGCAATGTAAGGTTGTAACTGCTCTAGTGTTCAAGCAGGATAAATAAGACTGTCCTAACTCTGTGATCGTCTGTAGGGAGAATCTGTATTGCTCATTAGACCCGATGGGCCTGGTCTGAACCCCAGAGAGGGCTTTACGTGTGCTCTGGGTTAGAGCAGCCAGATACACATAAACAAGGTAGGTCTGTGGTAGAGTAGGTAGGTATAATGGATATCTTGGCAAACAGAGTTGATTCTAGTCCCTGTCCATCACCAGTCTAAGCCCTCCCAGGTAGAAAGGTACTACTGATGTGCATGCCTCATTCAAGTGAAACAAATCAATAGGGAATTCAAAATGTTCTTGATAGTCTGAATACTAACTTATTTTTTTTATTGACATTTAAATAGAATATTCAGCATAATATTCAGAAAGTACACTCTGTGTAAAATGCCACGTGAATGACATACAACACGGTGACAGAAAATATTGTCAAGGGCACGATGAATCATGTGATTTGTAATTTGTTTGATTTAGCTCTTCTGGAGGACACTTGAATCTTTGTCCAGGTAATGCATTACATTTCATTCGCAAAGAAGCTCTGTTCATTTTAAAAATCAAACTCATAAAAGCATCATATGAGCAATAACAGAGCAGATGGGCATAGTGGAAATTTACATATTAATCCAATGTAAAAATTTCCCCTGTATTAAAACTTTTACAAGTTAAAATAAAACAGAAATGCTTCATGACAAAATGAATGTGGCCAGTGCCAAGACTTTGTTCTGGGTGCTCTGCATTTCTGAGAGCGTAGATTCACTGTCGCCACAGTAACACAGCAGCTCTGAGCCGTAAACCAGGCGCTGGGGCAATGGAAGGATGGAGGAGAGGTGGAGAATACATCTTACTGACCACATGGGACGTTCCATCACTCAACTCTGCTCTGGTCATCCTCACCAAAGGCCTTTCTAGCTACTGAGGTTATTTCATAGTTATGCAGTAAGGACTAAGCAAATCAAAGATTAATACAAATAATTTAATAGAATTCCATCAGGCAAATCAAATAAGTGATAGACAGTATGTATTAAAATATCTATGGTTTCCGTGCTACATGGTTAGACACTTGTAAACCACTACATCTTATAAACCAGGGGTTAGAGTTTGAGGCCTACAGTGTAGGAGCTGCAGCCCTGCGACCACCAGGGGTTAGTTAGCTGACCAGTGGGCCAGGCCTCAGCCCTCTCAATGCTTCTCTAGTGTGTTAAGTAATCAAATTATAGATGCTCAGCATCAGATTGATGTGAAGGTGATCCATACATCATCCATACATCATGTTAGCTGACAGGCCGGGCGCTTCACACACACACAGGGGTAGATGAGGGGAGAGGAGAGGGGAGATGAGACCAGCTGCTACTGATAGGGCCTGTGCTGGGGCCTGCTAAATAGAATACACTAAACTATACATGAGGTTGGCATGACAAAGTTGAGTTGAGCTCAGATCATTTCAATGCTGAATAGTGCTGAGAACAGCCGACTAAACATCGGGCAAAGTCTCTCAGTCAAGATTATTAGTGAAGAGGATTCTAGCTTGCATGTCAGTTTTCAACCAAAATCGGTTGGAATTGTGTGACAGGGGCAGCATTACATGTGAATCCCTCCCTGCAAAGCCTGTCTCCTCATAGAGACTATAAGCAGAGCCTGTCAGGAGCACTTGGTGGTGATAGGAGCAGGAGAGGTTGTCTCAGAGGGGTTAGAGGACGAGGGTGGGCGGTTTGCGGGTAGAGATTAACGCTAAAATGTGTAATCATTAGTCCAAAACGTTTTGCAACAAAAACAAGACTTTCAATTGGAAAAATGAAGGTACGTCCCTCCCTGTTTCGTACAGTTTGCTTACGTTTGGTTCTGTTCGGTTGCTAGTGAACACATCCCAGGTTTGTGGTCCTCCCCTGTGTGGCTGGCCAGGACTCACTGATCTTATCCGAAACGTTGGTCAAATACATCCACAGCATGGAGAGATGATAGTGCAACTTTCTTTTTCAATTGTATAGTTTATCCTTTGTTAGTGAGCATTTTACCTAAAGAAGTATTCTTTCGTTCTTTACTTCACTGGCTGTCAGAGGAACAGATGATGGAGAGGGAGAGGAGCTAACTCCCAGAGGAGGACCAGTCAGTCAGAATTACACACACTCCTTCACACATTTAGTAACACAAGCTGCACCCCCAGATCTACATATTTATTCAATAACTGACCATCTGGGCCCAAGCCAACTGAAGCTGACCATTCTCTGTTCATATGTCCATGCTTTTTTGTGGGGGACTTTTGTTTGTCTCAGAACGGAAGGAAAGACAACTAAGTCAGAGAGAGAGAAGGGAATAAGCAGAGTAACTTCAACTCTTTACTCCTGGGCCGTAGGTTCAATATTTGAACTCATAATTGAATGTCAAGAGGTGCTTGATTCATAAGAGGTTTTTAATTCAACGTCATCTTCTCTTTGACTCCTCTGCAGTAAGGAAGGAGAATATACACAAGGACTTATACTGACTCTCTTCCTGCCTCTCTTCCTGCCTCTCATCCTGCCTCTCCACAGAACTACACAGAGCCGAGCTGCGCCACTAAAACAATTTGTCCTCCTCATCATTCCTTCTCGGTCCAGCTGAGTTTTTATTGGCCATCTCCAAACAGACGCCTGTAGCCTCTCAAACAGCTGTGTCCGCTGTTCCGCTGTATAACACTAATCTGATTAATGCACTCAGCAACAACAGCGACAAAAAGGCAGACTGATATACATAATTGTAATCAAGTTTGACAACGATGTCAAATAAAATCCATGCATAAATCAGGAGGACTTTGTGCTTCATGTGCTCCGTGTCCATTGGGGTTCCTTGGACGTAGAGTGCGACAGCCAGGCAGGCTGCTAGTGGAGGAGGGGGCGCTACAGGCTCTCTCTCTCTCCCTGGCCTCGGTGGGTTCCTATGGAGCAGCAGACTGTAAAGTAAAGTTTGGGTAGTGGAGAGGTGGTGTCTGGTCTGGTCTGGTCTGGCTGGGAGTCTGAGGGCCTTTTGCGCTACATTTAGGCCGCTCAACTCATACATAGGCACATAACTGCATCTGCTGCTGTGGGATAAGAGCGTGTAAGGAGAGCCAAAATAAAAAGGCTCTTTAAGTGTGGCCCCCTAACCCACAAAGGCCTCCTCAGTGTGGCGGATAATAGAGCCTGACCATGCAAGGACTGTGACTACTGCCTCTCGTTTCCAAACACATATTTTAATCTCACTCCATCCTCCTCAACAAATAAACTGTTTAGAGAATGATTTTAAGGGCACTGTCTGTTTCCATAGAGATGACATTAAATGAAAAGGACACAAAAATCATAGTGGGTGATCAATGCAGTTGGTCTTGGATGACACACTCCGCCGCTTCTCACCAGTGCTTGTGTTGTATTCTAAACCCTGGAGCCAAAGACACACTTTTTTCCTTCTCTCTTTATCGTACAAAAGAGCAAATTAAAATGTATCTCTACCGCGCCATGACTGACAAGCCATTGTTCAGCTGCTGTTAGCACATTGTCCCTCTGTAAATCATGTCACTAAAAGTGTCATCAGCGATGGGGAGAGACAGGGGCTAGTCTCAGGGAGAAGATTGGTGTAAGAGGGGGAAGGAGAGTGGGGAGTGAGTGGAGAAACCTGTGGAATCTCAGAGATATCCCATCCTCATGCCTCCTGGGCCGTTAACTGCCTATCAAACCACCAACAGGCTCTCTCAATGTCTGATTGCCTATCTCTATCTGGAATGGAGGAGAGGCATTCAGATCACACATTCACAATCAATGGGGGAAGATACTGTATATTTTACTATGAGCAAATAAAAACAAAAACTATGTAAAAGTATTCCAATATCTATTTGAGCTGTGTAAAATGTTATGTATGCTGATTAGTACTATTATCTGTCTGCAAAGCTATGTGAAACCACATGTCCACATGTACAACATTACTCTCTGGGCATATTAACTTCTCCTTGTCATAGCGTCTGAGACATTGGACAATATCAACCGCAAGGAGCGAGAACAGCAGTCATTTGTTCTGCATTCTTCCTATTTGAATCACTTGGTGATACTTATATTGTTATGGAGGCGTCAGTGAGGCTAGGGGGTGTGTATGGGACAAAACCTCATAAGTGGTGGTATTTGTCATTCTCACGGCCAACTCAAGAGACCAAAAGCACCCCCTTTGCATAGCTTATCAACTATGTCCCGCATTTAATATAATTACCATTTTTATTGGATTTTTATTTTGCGGCAACAAAAGGACCATCTGCTATGGAGCAATACTCCATTAGACCTGTAAGATCAGCTGTGAGACAATACTGGGGGCTGGATCAAAGAGCTGCTCTGCTCTGCGCTTCACTCCCTAGCCCCTCCCTCCCCGTCTCCCCCTTTAACTCCCTAGCCCCTCCCTCCCGTCTCCCCCTTTAACTCCCCAGCCCCTCCCTCCCGTCTCCCCCTTTAACTCCCCAGCCCCTCCCTCCCCGTCTCCCCCTTTAACTCCCCAGCCCCTCCCTCCCCGTCTCCCCCTTTAACTCCCCAGCCCCACCCTCCCCGTCTCCCCCTTTAACACCCCAGCCCCTCCCTGTCTCCCCCTTCACTCCCCAGCCCCTGTCTCCATGTCTCCCCCTTCACTCCCCAGCCCCTCCCTCTCTGTCTCCCCCCTTAACCACCAGATCAAACAGCTTCCCACATCGTTCTCTCTCCGCTCCACAACAGAAGTTTAACATATTTCGGGAATCACTTAATGTGTCCCTTTTATACACATACTGGTTAAGTGCAGGGTGGAAAATGATCTCCTAGTTGTTCTGTTGTTTTCACTATAGAGATGAAGGGAACAATTCAATTCTTTTCCACCACTCGTTTTATCCCTTGATGATGTCCTTCAATCTCATCCAACAGAGGTAGAGAGAGATAATAGCCCTAGCAAGTGGTTAAGGACAGGTTGTTTGAAGATGTTTGGCATTGGAGATTGCCTGGACTACAGAATCTCATAAAGGGCATGTTATTATTGTCTCTGCATAGCAGTGAGTGAGTCAGAAATGATCATAGTATTCTCATGGCCCATTGTCTATTCTCTAGATGGTTGTCAATTGTTCCATTACTTCACATGTAATGATCTTGATAATACATTTGAACACTGATCTCAGCTCTGTCTCTGTCTGGGTTGAACGCCCTAAGAGGAGGCTCAGAATCCATGATAAGAACACTTCAAAGTTTACTTGGAAGCTAACAGGGATCTGGCCTATGGGCTCTGATGATAAAAGTTGTACTAAAGTCAGTAGAACAAGTCTAGGTGTGAAGTAAAGAGTAATTCAATATCACTCCTGCTACTCATGTTATTACTACTTTACTACTGCTTCACCTGACAAATGACTACTACTACATTGTACTTAAGGAACCTGAATGCCCCCTCCTATTCCTCCAGTCCCAGTGGCCCCTGACACAGAGAGGAGAGGGGCTGTTAAATGGTTCTCCTCTGCGGCTGGAGCCTGGTGGCAGCAGTTGGGGGACCGCCACTCTTCTCTCTCTCTCCCTCTCCACTTTCTTCCTCCCCCTTTCCACTATTTTCACCTCTCCCCCTTCTCACTACCTCTCACTCTCTCCCTCCCTCTCCCCCTTCTCACTACCTCACACTCTCACTCTCTCCCTCCCTCTCCCCCTTCTCACTACCTCACACTCTCTCCCTCCCTCTCCCCCTTCTCACTACCTCTCACTCTCTCCCTCCCTCCCCCTTCTCACTACCTCTCACTCTCTCCCTCCCTCTCCCCCTTCTCACTACCTCACACTCTTACTCTCTCCCTCCCTCTCCCCCTTCTCACTACCTCACACTCTCCCTCCCTCCCTCCCTCTCCCCCTTCTCACTACCTCACACTCTCACTCTCTCCCTCCCTCTCCCCCTTCTCACTACCTCTCACTCTCTCCTTCCCTCCCCCCTTCTCACTACCTCACACTCTCTCCCTCCCTCTCCCCCTTCTCATTACCTCTCACTCTCTCTCTCTCTCTCTCACTCACTCACTCACTCACTCACTCACTCACTCACTCACTCACTCACTCACTCACTCACTCACTCACTCACTCACTCACTCACTCACTCACTCACTCACTCACTCACTCACTCACTCACTCACTCACTCACTCACTCACTCACTCCCTCCCTCTCTCTCCCCCTTCTCACTACCTCTCACTCTCACCCCCCCTCGCTCTCCCTACCCCACTTTCTCTCACCCTCTCCATCCTCCCCTTCCCTCCCTTTTCTCTCTGTGGGATCATATTTCTGAGGGTTATCAAGCGGTTCATTTAAATGAGGACTGGTCACAGCAGGAACCAGCTGAACAAAGTTACTATTAGCAGGGTCTCTCCTGTACTGTTCTCACTCCCAGCTAATTGGCTTTGACTGCATTTGTTTAAATCCACAGAGGAAGAAAGGGAAAAGGGAAAATGCAGTGAAACTGAAGTGTGTCAGTTTGTCCAGACAGGATGGCACTTTAGAAACAAGACAACCTGGGCTTATTAAAGAGAGATGGGGTGGAGGGGGAAGGAGGCCTTGTCACTTTGGCCTCCCCCAGTCAGTCAGTCACTGGACTGCCGAGCTGGTCACACACACACACACACACACACACACACACACACACACACACACACACACACACACACACACACACACACACACACACACACACACACACACACACACACACACACACACACACTCTGGTCACCTCTGGTGGTCTCAGCTCATTTCCCCAATCAGCAGGAGTATTCACACACCATACATATGAACACACACACACACATGGTGTGCACACAAGCAGGCACACATGGAGGCAGAAAGACACACATGCAAGCACTCACACACACACAAACACACACGCACAAACACACGCAGCACACACACCTAAAATATATATACAGCGGGTGAAATAAGTATTGAACAAGTCACCATTTTTCTCAGTAAATATATTTCCAAAGGTGCTATTGACATGAAATGTTCACCAGATGTTGGTAACAACCCAAGTAATCCATACATACAAAGAAACCAAAACAAATTAGTTCAGAAATTAAGTTATGTGTAATAATGTGAAATGACACAGGGAAAAAGTATTGAACACATACAAAAAAGGCATGGAAAGCCAAGACAACAACTGAAAACTATCAGTAATTAAAAAGCAATCCAGCCCCCTGTCAGTGCAAATTAATATCAGCTGGTTCAGTCCCAACTGATGGCCTACAAAAAGGTCTCATTGCCAAGGTGTCACACAAGACACATCTCATGATGGGTAAAAGCAAAGAGCTGTCTCAAGACCTTCGCAACCTAATTGTTGCAAAACATAATGATGGCATTGGTTATAGGCGCATTTCTAAGCTTCTGAATGTTCCAGTGAGCACTGTTGAGGCGGAAGTGGAAAGACAATCATTTCACCATAAATTTGCCTCGACCAGGTGGTCCTCGCAAGATTTCTGACAGAGGAGTGAAAAGAATAATCAGAAGAGTTGTCCAAGGACCACTTGTGGAGAGCTTCAAAAAGACCTGCAATTAGCAGGTACTGTTGTCTCAAAGAAAACAGTAACTAATGCACTCCACCGCCATGGCCTGTATGCACGCTCACCACGCAAGACTCCATTGCTGAAAAAAAAGCATGTTGAAGCTCGCTTAAAGTTTGCTGCACAACATTTGGAAAAGCCAGTGAAATACTGGGAGAATATAGTGTGGTCAGATGAGAGCAAAATTGAACTGTTTGGATGTCATAATACACACCATGTTTGGAGGAGAAATGGCACTGCACATCACCCTAAAAACAACATACCAACAGTGAAGTTTGGAGGTGGGAACATCTTGGTGTGGGGCTGCTTTTCAGCAAATGGTACTGGCAAACTTCACATAATTGAAGGAAGGATGAATGGGCAAATTTACAGAGACATTCTTGACAAAAATCTGCTGCCATCTACCAGGATGATGAAGATGAAACGAGGGTGGACATTTCAGCAAGACAATGATCCCAAACACACAGCCAAGGAAACTCTCAATTGGTTTCAAAGAAAGAAAATAAAGCTGCTAGAATGGCCCAGCCAATCACCTGACTTAAATCCCATTGAAAATCTATGGAAAGAACTGAAGATCAAGATTCATAGAAGAGGCCCACGGAACCTTCAAGATTTGAAGACTGTTTGTGTGGAAGAATGGGCCAAAATCACACCAGAGCAATGCATGCGACTAGTTTCTCCATACAGGAGGCGTCTTGAAGCTGTCATTACCAACAAAGACTTTTGTACAAAGTATTAAATAAATATCAGTAAGTGTGTTCAATACTTTTTCCCTGTGTCATTTCACATTATTACACATAACTTAATTTCTGAACTTATTTGTTTTTATGGATTACTTGGGTTGTTACCAACATCTGGTGAAAATCTTTGGAAATATATTTACTGAGAAAAATGGTGACGTGTTCAATACTTATCTCACCCGCTGTATATAGAAATATATATTTTATTGCCACATACATCAGATAGGTGCAGTGAAATGTGTTGTTTTACAGGCACACCTGTACATGTTAGCTCCCATGGTATGACTATGAAAAAGCTTTGATCTCCAGTATAACAACAGTTGACACCAGTTAGGAGAAACTTAAAGGGCATCAATACTCCAATATGTTTGCCTCAGCAGCTTTTTAAAGGACATCATTGACCTTTTCACATATATTAAAACAGAGCCTGTCCAATTCTGCGCAATTACCACTCCTACCACTGCATGGTGAATTAAAGCAGAGTCAGACAAATGAATGAATCAACCTATGAGGTGACTGACTGGATGGTGAAGCAAATGAAAAACCCTGGTAGTAGCAGCCCTCTGTTCTGTCAGTCCTCCGCTCTGCTTTTAATCCACATAAATAAAGGCTAACCATAACAGTAACGGTCAACAGTGTTTTTCATCCACCGTCCATGTTTTTTTTCTTCTTTAACTTCTTGACCACACTTTGCCTTGTATCAGGCTAAAAAGGGGTTCCTTGTAAACTTTATTGCAGCGGTGTCAAAAAGACTCCCATCGAAGAAGCAGTAAATATTCTAACGGGGTCTGGATGCAAGGCCATTCCTGCTGGCTCCAGGCACTGAATTAGGCCGGCCTGTTTCTAGTTAGAGAGTCATTAAAGAGATCTTACAGCCACAGCAAATGGTTTCCTGTCCTGAGTGCTTAACTCTTGTACTAGGAAATGTCCTAGGCCGTAAAGGGTGAACCAAACTTCCTGAAACATTTTTAAAGTTACCACTGGGTCAGTGGGGCCAAACGAAGCAGCCGACCGGCCTGTGCCGACAATTCAATGTGGCCAATCAGACGAGACCCCGCTTGAACCTAAAATGACATTGACCGTTTAAACAGGTGGTGTCCATTTATTGGCTGAGCGTCGGGGTTAAATGTGGGAAGGACCGGTATATTCAATCTAGAGGAGGGAAATGTTTGGAAAATGCTCGACATACTTTAAAAAAAGAGAGACAGGACAAATAAATAACGACTATGTCGCAACCATGGCAAACATGATTAGTCAACGTAAACAAACATGGACAATGACTAAGTGTCTACTTCAGATATAGACAATATTAAACTGCATTCATACTGAGTTCTCTAAACATCACTACCAACTGTAGTGGTGAAAAGATTTGTTTCCAATTCCACCCAGTGTTTTATTACACTTCCAGTGCCAGGTGTTAGTCTATGAATTAGTCATGTTTATAGCATGGACTTAAGTCCCATTGTGTTGGATTAAAGGAATAAACAGAGACATTGAATGACACATGAAACCACGGCATATGTCCACACATTATAAAATAACATAATGCCTCAATCATCTAGCTACTAAGTCCTGTCTGCCAACTGTTCCTAGGAGGAGCAAACAGACTATATCCTCTACACACATTATTCAAGGAATTAAGTGAGCAAATGTGTGTGTGCGTGTGTGTGTGTGTGTGTATGTTTGTGTTCATATTTCTTTGTGTGTCTTCTGCTTTCACACATCCCCACACCCAAGTGAAAGAATGGGCCGTTCCTCTGAGAGATGCTCTTCCATGTCCCCTCTGCTCTGCCAGCCCAGCAGCAGGCTGTGTATCGTAGGCCTAATGGCTCCCAGGGTGCTTAAGATGTGTCCTGAGACCTGAGAGGGAGAACACCTGCTCTTTACTGCTCTTACCTGCTCCCCCCTGCTCTTACCTGCTCCCCCCTCCCCTAACACACTCTAAAGGTGACTCTGCCTTTGTCTGGCTCTTACAACAGACTCACCACGGCTCACTGTTACCGGATCACACTGTCTGTCTGGCTCTACAACAGGCTCCCTACGGCTCACTGTTCCCAGAGCACACTGTCTGTCTGGCTCTACAGTACTAACTGTCAGAAAGGGGAAGCCTTCCCTGCATAGCAGGCAGGCCAGGTCATGCATTAGTCATGCAGACACACATTCATGTTAGCGGATGTATAATGCAGAGCAAAAGCGTGTTTATGAATGTTGAGGTTTGCTGGCCTTACATATGTCTGTCTGCATGTACACCTGGGGCACTGGGCTGACACAAATAGCTCAAATATGATATCACAGGCAGCAGTAGGATAGGGTGAGTAATATCCTTTAAAGATGACTACTTAGATGACTGATATGAATCAATGAACAAAAAGACAATTAAATTAGAGTAAACGTCTAGTTAATGGCGGGCTTCTTCGGGGATATGACTTTTAAAAGCAAAAGATTAACAATGCGTACGTTGAGGATATGTAGGGTTGAAGAAAGGTCAGAGAGACAGAACATCATTCCAGAGAGTCCATTAGCAAACATTACCCTGCACGGTTTGGAATGTACATATCCTCTCAAATTATGCTTCTAGTTCTTGTTCTAAATTTTGATTTATACTGTTGTAATAAAGTATTAAACTCAAAGTTAACACAAACATGCACACGCATGCAAATTCATAAATATGTGTATTTACTCTGTTATGACAACCCTCAAGGTCAAGGAAGACATGCCGTCAATAGCAGCATCCCCAGAAGTTAACAACATCCCATCAATAGCAACGCTAGCACATATGAACAACATCCTTTCAATAGCAGCACTAGCTACCAGATATGAAAATAGTGTGTTTCAGTGCGTTGGTGTAATGATGCTGTCCAGTCATTAATCACATCGCTCCAGAGAAAACAGAGGGTTGACTCATGGCAGCCACAGCCAGGTTCTGGGATGGAGATTAGGCCCCTAATGAAAGCAAAACAAAGCTGGACATGCTAAATTTATTGGCACATTTTAAGAAAGTGGCCCCAGAAGGACACTGCCACCAATAATCATTTCAGAAATGCTGTTTCATTTGGCCCGCAGACACAATCTGGAGAGGGGACATTTGTGGAGTGGCTGAACAAACACAGATTTGCTAGTATCTCTGTCTTTCCCAGCTGAGGGGCTGAGGGAAGGCAGTGCGGAGCAGAGCACTGGATGGTGTGTCGGCTGCTGCACCCCCCTGCCTCCCGTTCCCGTCACCACGCCTCCGTGCAGCCCGCTCCTGGGAACGGACGGGACTCGTCCTCCTGGCCGTATGGCTCCTCCTCTTGCACTTGGTGCTGTGGAGTAACACTCTCCATTTTTCTTCCTCTCTCTGTTTCTCTCTCTCTCTCTCTCTCTCTCTCTCTATTTTCTCTATATGTTCCTCTCTCACCTTCTCTCCCTCTCTGTCTCTCTCTACCTCTCTCTCGCTCCCTCTTTTTCTCTCTCTCTCTCTCTCTCTCTCTCTCTCTCTCTCTCTCTCTCTCTCTGTTTCTCACTCTCTTTCTGTCTCTTTCTCTCTCTGTCACTCGCTCTCTGCACAAGCCACAGGAAAGCAGGGACAGGCTTCAAAACTGAAAGAAGTGTCCAGCCTACCATGGTTACAGTGTTTTGCCATGGTTACAGTGTTCTGCCATGGTTACAGTGTTCTGCCATGGTTGCAATGGGACTCTACAGGTCTTGGGTTTAGGGGGACTCTACAGGTCTTGGGTTTAGGGGGACTCTACAGGTCTTGGGCTTAGAGGGACTACAGGTCTTGGGTTTATGGGGACTATACAGGTATTGGGCTTAGGGGGACTCTACAGGTCTGGGTGCTGATATCTGCCAAACAGGACAGATAGACCACAGTGCTGATAACTGGGCAGCGTAGAGACAAGGCTCTTTCCTATTCTGACAAATTAAGTGGTGACACTTTACAGATTTGGACTAGATGTTTAAAACGTAGGAACAAATCCACAAAGTATCAGTAGAAACATGATCCAACTGTTTGTTCATGTTCAGCGCAACGTCAGTTTAAGAGGATTTGCACAATACTTTTTCTTCTCAAAATCTGGAAATAAAAATCTGGAGGATCATGCCAAATGCAAAAGTGACTGTGAAGACTAACCAAGAGAGTGGACATGATATGAGACAGGCATGAAGCTTTGGCCTAACGACAACTGCCTAACTTAATGTGTACCACATGCAGTGGAGATGGAAATGGAGGAAGAAAAAATTGTACTTAAAATGGTCATTGTTCTAATTCAGAGGCAATCTGGAGATAATGACACTGACATCGATAGCAGACAATCGACTCACCGATAGGATAACTTCTGTTTCTTCTTCCTTTTTCCCTGGAGCCATTATAGTGAGCTGAGGAGGGATTAAGAATTTTGACATGGGGGTTACGTCCTTGGTTTTGTGAGTGTTTATGATTTTAATCTTTAAAGACAGGTCTAGACGATCAATATGTCTAATTAATGCATGAACATAACATACAAGACAGCTGGCTGAAGGGGGGGGAGCGGGGGATTTGTGTTCTATTATCATCTATATGGCTCACAAAATAAAGAATATATGTATAACACCATAGTGTGATAGAAATGTAATCATTATTGATATCAAATGTGTGTGTGTGTGTGTGTGTGTGTGTGTAGCCTATTATCTGTGTTGTGCTCACTACGTCTATCCTCAGTGTTTCCCTCCAACAAACGCTAATTAGCGATGATTTTCACCTGTGCCCTTTGCCTCTGGTCAGCCTCCTCTGTCCCTTCCTCCTCACCTTGTATGCAACACTGCCCTACTGACCACCCTCTAAATGATCCACCACTATAAAGAGGCCTTAGAGTGATTGACCCCTGACCCTGTCTATTGTGGCCTTCAGATTATAAATGAAGAGTTTATTTCCAAAATGCAATATATATAATTGTTTTAAATTTGATTAAAATATTACTATTCACTGATATTTCATTCATAGTTTTTAGATGTGCAAAATGCTATATATCGATTGTTTAGCTTGAATGGAATACTGTGATCTGGAGATTTCTAAATCTCAGTAGTGGGTTGTTACAGGCCTCCCTCAGCAGCCAATGATGCTCTCCGCTCTTAAATTAGTCTTATATCTTCTATCAATTATAAGGAAATTGTCCTAATTGATGATTTTAATTGGAACTGGTTACAGCCAGTGTCTGATGATTTTAAAGCACACTGTGATTCTTTAAATGTCTTTCAAGTGGTCAATAGTCCTACTAGACCTAATCTAAAATATCATGAAAGATCTTCACTAATAGATTTAATTCTCACAAATGCTCCACATAAATACTCCTCAGCTTCTGTCTTTGCAAATGACATCAGTGACCACTGTGTAGTTGAAACTGTTAGACAGACTAAATTAGAGAAAACAAGGCCTCGCATTATAATCAAGCGAAATATGAAGCAGTTTGTGGAACAAGGTTTTATGCATGATTTATCTCAGTTTGAGAAATGTTCCTCATTCCGGATGCAGAAAGTGCTATGGGAATTATTAATAGACATGCTCCCTTTAGAAAATACAGGGTTAACCTATACAGGATAGCGTCCCACCCTCAGGACGGTTGAGCTAACGTGTGCTAACGTGATTAGCATGACGTTGTAAGTAACATTTCCCAGGACATAGACATATATGGGTAGAAAGCTTAAATTACAGTAGCTATTACAGTGAAAGAATACCATGTTATTGTTTGAGGAGAGTGCACAGTTTTGTATCAATAAACCAATAGGCACATTTGCGCAGTCTTGATACAACATTTTGGACAGTAATGCAGTTGGTTCTTTGCACATACGCCGCTGCCATCTGCCATCTAGTGGCCAAAGTCTAAATTGTGCCTGGACTCCTAAGTAATATTATGACCTTTCAATTGCATTTCAAAGATAATGTGACAATTTTTTATCTTTTACCAGATCTAATGTGTTATATTCTCCTAAATTAATTTCACATTTCCACAAACTAAAGTGTTTTATTTCAAATGGTATCAAGAATATGCATATCCTTGCTTCAGGTCCTGAGCTACAGGCAGTTATATTTGGGTATGTAATTTTAGGCGAAACCTTTAAAAAAGGGTCCGATCATTAAGAGGTTGTGACAATGCATGGTTTTCGACTGAGCTGTCATGTCTTCTTCACCAACGTGATATGGCGTGGGCCAAGGCCAGGCACTCAGACTGGCTGTCTTTTAGGCAACTTAGGCATAAATGCACTGTTTCTATTAAAAATGCCAAAGCATTGCACTTTTTAAATGAAACTGCAAACAATCTAAATGATCCAAGGAAGTTTTGGAAAACCATCAAATCTTTGGATGGTCATAAAAATGCTTCAGACCTTCCTCCATGCATTGTCAAAGACTCAATTAAGATCTCTGACAAAGTTCATATGCTTGATTGATTTAATTAGCATTTTGTTACTTCTGTTTCTTTATTTCAATGTCTAAACGGCAGGTAGCCTAGTGGTCAGACCGTTGGGCCAGTAACCGAAAGGTTACTGGATTGAATCCCTGAGCCAAAAAGGTGAAAACCTGTTGATGTGTCCTTGAGTAAGGCACTTAACCTTAATTTGCTCCAGGGGTGCCGTACTACTATGGCTGTCCCTGTAGGTAGGCCATCATTGTAAATAAGAATTTGTTCTTAACTGACTTGCCTATTTATATATAGAGGCTAAATCAAAATAAATAAATAAAAAACATACTTGAAAATGCTGTTACTGATGGTAAGTACTGATGGTCAGTTTTTTGGTTTACTAACTCAGAGGTACAGAAAGCACTCAAATATTTGAATACAAATAAATCAGCTGGTCCTGATAATTTAGATTCATTCTTTTTAAAGCTAGCTGCTGATTTTATTGCACCAACTTTATCTTATCTTTTTAATCTTTCGTTAAGATCAAATGAAATTCCATTAATTTGGAAATCTGCCTTTGTCCTTCACCTGTTAAAAGGAGGAGATTCCACATTGTTAAATAATTATAGCCGTATTTCCAATCTCTCTTTCTAGCGAAAATCTTAAAATCACTTGTGAGTAAGCAACTGAAAGATTTTTTACTTGAAAATGAGATCTTATCAGTTTATCAATCTGGTTTTAGAAAAAAACACAGCACAATTACAGCAGGTGTTTAAGTAATACATTATTTTATTGTCCCCATAATGACAAAGCAAAAACAGGTTTTTAGACATTTTTGCAAATGTATAAAAAAACCCTGTATATATTACATTTATGTAAGTATTCAGACCTTTTACTCAGTACTTTGTTGAAGCACCTTTGGCAGCGATTACAGCCTCAAGACTTCTTGGGTATAACGCTACAAGCTTGGCGGCACACCTGTATTTGGGGAGTTTCTCCCATTCTCTGCAGATCCTCTCAAGCTCTGTCAAGTTGGATGGGGAGCGTCGCTGCAAAGCTATTTTCAGGTCTCTCCAGAGATGTTCAATCGGGTTCAAGTCCGGGCTCTGTCTGGGCTACTCAAGGACTCCCAAGTGGCACAGTGGTCTAAGACACTGCATCTCAGTGCTAGAGGTGTCACTACAGACAACCTGGTTCAAATACAGACTCTATCACAACCGGCCGTGATTGGGAGTCCCATAGGGTGGCGCACAATTTGCCGAGCGTTGTTTGGCCGGTGTAGGCTGTCATTGTAAATAAGAATTTGTTCTTAACTGACATGCCTAGTTAAATAATACAATTTCTTTTTTTTAAAGGACATTCAGAGAGGAAAAGTGAGTGTGAACAACAGGATCTGGTGATTGACCTGGAGTTGGAGTTGGAGACCCCCATGCTGCCTCTCCAAGCCCCACTTGTCCTCTATGGATGGAGATTGACACCCTGTCAGACGGCTGCGGCTATCAAAGACAATAATAAAACCAAATAGAAAATGCACTCATTATTGTGTTTAGAACATAATGTGAGCATCCAGTACAATGGTGTCTATTTGTGTGTATGTCTATGCTGTATCTTTTCAGCCTTTAGCAGCACCTCCTAGTACAATACCGCTCAGTGCCACACACACACATAGATACACACACACACACACCACACACACACACACACACACACACACACACACACAAACACATACACACACACACACACACACACACACACACACACACACACACACACACACACACACACATAGAGGGTGCCACTGCTGACACACAGACACTAATCCCTTTTGAAACATCACAGACACTTGTCCCACCATATGTTTGGGCGAATATAAGCTCTATTTTAAGGAGGGGAGAGAGATGAAAACATTTTGCCAGGAAGCCTCTCAGCCTTACGCCAATCGGATTAGTCATCAAGTCATTTGCAAACAGTGAGATGAGGGATCTTTAAAACCCTCCCTTACACTCGTATCAGCACAATAAGTCCCTCCCTCCCTCCCAAGACCAAGAGATAGAGAGAGAAGTAAATTACATAAAACAGACATATGCCATTCTGATCCCACTCAAATTGTGGATTACCTCTTTGATTAATCACACACAATTTAATCTGACGACTGAAATTATAGTTCCTGTTTCAGCGGGTGAAATAAGCTTATTTGATACGAGGCAACGGAATGATTATTTTGTCTTCTCTCCCCCGGCTATTCTTCATTGCTAGCGGATTGCAACTCAATTATCTTTCTGTCAGACTATTATCCCCAGGCTTAATTTAATCTTCATTACTCCCAAGTCATATTTCAATTAAACATGCTATCGTAGTGTTAACACATACTTAAACCTGTTATTCCTTCTGTTAATTTCCCACTCAAAGGTGCTGAGGGTGTAACAGATGTCATAATTATGCACTTATTAAACATATTTCACACATGTCCGTGCAGAACCGGGAGTGGAGTGCTGGGGTGACGGCCCTAGAACATTAATCTAATGACAATATGCTTTAGTTGTGATCTATAATACCACTTCCTGCATAGCAATCTGCTTGGGCGCCTAGCTGCTTAACCGTGACCCACAGATATCAGGGAACAAAAGGGAACAACATGTCACTCATAGATAACAAGACATATCGAGATAACAAGAGATCTTCTGGTGTTGTTGTCAAAATCTCTTATTCAAAGATGGCTTATTGACAGCATCTGCTGTTAAACCCTGGATCTTCATTCAGATGATCTATTTACATCTATTATTTTCCACACAATAAGAAACTGTCATCTTTCCGTAATCTTAGTAGATTGAAAAAACATGTAAATCGTTAAGTTAAAAGACTGAGCATGCAAACATATTGCTTGTGACAACAACAAAAAAATCTTTATCTTTTAGGGATCTTGACTGGCCTTAAACTTCAACCCTCCTACGTATCTATTGCTACAATCCATGAAACACACACAGCTAGGGATCCTCCTCTAGAATTCACCCAGCATGATAACCCACCAGCACTGTTGCCAGTTCATTGAGCTCTGAGACTCTGACTGCCTCAATCTCCTCTGAGTAAGAGGAGACAATAGATTACCAATACCTCTGTCTGAGACACAAACAACAAACAAACACAAATAAATAAATCAATAAGCAGCGGCGGTGCTCAAAAAGCGGAATGCTTTAAAAAGAAATAAAATGCCTGTGATGCCCACAGAGAGGACACGTGTTGAACAGAAAGGAAATGTGCTGCACAGACCTCAGTGCCAACAGACCTGCTAACCAACCAGCCAACAGACCCAAATACAGCGGAACAGCTCCAAAGCAAGCCTCTCAGACATTATAAGTGGAAAAACATGAAATGTATAATCGTTAAAATATTATAAAAATCTTGTGAAATTACAGTAAAAAATTCAATTGCAATATTAAAGGTTAATATATTATCAGATGAATATGTGGCTAACACAGTATAAATTGAGCTGTAAAAGTGGAACAATGCACAAGGCATCACAGTCACAGTTCCAGGTTTTCTCTTGGCTCTCACACATTCTGCCTGATACCCTAACAGTATTAACCAGGTTATGGATGCTGTGCGCCATTTAACCAAATCTGGGAACTATTTGAAGTTGAGCTTTGCAATCTTTACAATCTCTAAGGGATATCCTGGTGACTAATTTTTAGAATCAACAGTAATATGAATAATGTGTGTGAGAGGCCCAGGGGGCATTGGCTGCTTTGGAGGAGATTGTATACAAGCTGAGAGTTAAAGGAGTAGGACAGGGGAGTGGGACAGGATGACACAAAACACACACACACACACAATAGAAGCCTGTTTGGGAAAGACCTGCGCAAAGACAACCAGACCCGATAGCATACTGATGCAATCCATGATAATTTAGAAATAGCTGGAGAGTGAAAGAGAGAGAGAGAGAGAGAGAGAGAGAGAGGGGAGAGAGAGAGTGAAAGAGAGAGAGAGAGAGAGAGAGAGAGAGAGAGAGAGAGAGAGAGAGAGAGAGAGAGAGAGAGAGCATTGTGTTTCACGTTGAAGCAGTAAGATGGACATATGAAACCTGACTCTGGAGGACCTATAGCAGGGCTACTGGTCAGAGAGGGGGAGGGAGGGGAGGGTAGGATGGGGCCCCTGAGGAGGGGTCGGTGTGGTGGATAGAGGGGAAAGGGGGAGGGCGGGATGTATGGAAAAAGGGAGGGAGAGGCAATCAGGGATTATTGTCAGTGACAGGGCTGCACCTTGATGGGCCAGGCGTTGCTTTGTTTGTCACCTCACCAACCTCAATCCATCAATCATCTCCTCTAGGCCCACACAACCAATCAATCAGCTGCATGCTGCACCCAGAGGAGGGACGTCTGTCACAGCATCACGGCCATGGCCTGGTTCAGGTTTCACCAGCCAATCACAAGTGTCACAGCAACTATCACATCTCATATCAAAGCAATTAAAGTGGTCAATATTTGACTGGAAACTCATATTAGCATTCAAAAAATAAACGTTGTGCTTATTGTTTATTTTGGTCATTTTCACTAGTATTATGAACTAACTGATAGCAGTAGTCGGACTAGAGGTAGTAATATTAATAGTGGTAATATTTTAAATAATACAGTCTTCAACTGAAGTCTAGTTTTAAAAGGCTACATCAAACACTGTCTTTCTTACCTCTTCCGTTTCATCTTACATTACATCTTTGGTGCGTATTTGCTTGTTAATTCTTTTTTTTTTTTATTCTTTTTTTTTTTTTCACCTTTATTTAACCAGGTAGGTCAGTTGAGAACAAGTTCTCATTTGCAACTGCGACCTGGCCAAGACAAAGCAAAGCAGTGTGACAAATAACAACACAGAGTTACACATTAAACAAACAGTCAAAAACACAATAGAAAAATCTATATACAGAGTGCAAAATGTAGTGCAAAAATGCAGTAAGGTTAAGAGGTAGAACAATAAAACATAAATTACAGAATTATCATTATTAACACAGGAATGAAAAGTGTGCAAATTATGATGTGCAAATAGAGATACTGGAGTGCAAGATTAGTGAAAATAAACAAAAAATAAATATGGGGATGAGGTAGTAGTGTGGGCTATTTACAGAAGGGCTATATACAGGTGCAGTGATCGATAAGCAGCTTTGACAGCTGATGCTTAAAGTTATTGAGGGAGATAGGAACCTCTAGCTTCAATGATTTTTGCATTCTTAACACGTCTGGAAATTCTTAGAATGGCAATAAGTCACGGAAATGTGTAAAGAACTCTGGCAGTTTTCACTTCACTACACTCTCCGAGAAATAAGTATCTAATTTTCACCACCTACTGTAACTGTACATTTCTTTGTAGCATGTAGCAGCAAGAAAAGTTACACGTCCTGGAGGTATTATTTTATTCCTAGACTCAGAGCCTTTTTTTCTGGCAAACATGTTGTTATACATTTATTTACATGGGGAATTTGTGCCAGTCAGCAACTGGAAAGCTTCTAATTTGGAGTGCATGTCTAATTGTCAAAAGCAAGGAATGCAGAAAATACTAAGTATTAAGAAAAAAAATGAAGAAATTATAATAATATGGTCTCTTAATGCCTTATTTCGTAAATAAATACAACACATTGAACTAAATAAAAAATATAACCCAAAATGATCTTTATATTTAATTATGAATTGTTTTCATACGCCTGCCTGTATAATTGTAGGAGGTCTATTGAAGGTGTGTTACATTTGAAGAGGCTCGTCTTTCCCTCAGAGCCTCAACTGTTGCTGCTGTTTCTTTTTTCAGCACATTAGGTTGCAGCCTTAGGGATGCTTTGACCAGCGGATCAATGGATCTGCCTCTCTTGTCACCATTCATTTGGACTGAGCGAGGGGTAGAGGCTCCAACCCCAGCCCTCGTCTGCCGCTGGCCTGCCTGGTCGGCCCTGCCTTCACCTGGGCTCCTCTCTCTCTGAGCTCCCCTGACAGCTGGCTGCCACCAGCCACAGACACCAGCAGACAGGCGACAAGTCCTTGGGCTCCACACACACACACACACACTTGCACAGACGCACTCTAGAGCAGCCGTCGTGGTGCAGTTGAACACTGACGCCAAACACTCTCTCTCTCTGTCACAAACTCCCCCTGTCTGTCTCCCCTCCCTCTGTCTCTCTCTCTATCTCTCCCTCCCTCTCTGTCTATCCATCTCCGTCTCCCCTTTGTCTCTCTCTCCCTCCCTCTCTCTACTCCTTCCCCTCCCTCTCCGTCTGTCTATTCATCTCTCCATCTCTTGATCTTGGTCTCCCTCTCTGCCTGGGTCTATCACTATGTCTCTCTACTCTTCTCTATAGTCAGTGGAGTCAGAGAGCAGTAATTCAGCCAGTTGGAGGAGTACCAGACCCTCTACTCTTCTCTATAGTCAATGGAGTCAGAGAGCAGTAGTTCAGCCGGTTGGAGGGGGACCAGCTTTGGGCCAGTCTCACCTGCTACACCTGCTAACATTACTGCTGGAGTCTGGAGTGATTCCGTTCGAAACTACTGGCACTTGCACGCTATCCACACAAACAGAAACACACGCTATCCACACAAACAGAAACACACGCTATCCACACAAACAGAAACACACGCTATCCACACAAACAGAAACACACGCTATCCACACAAACAGAAACACACGCTATCCACACAAACAGAAACACACGCTATCCACACAAACAGAAACACATGCGCAATGTGTTTCATAAGATTCATGATCACTCATTAAATTACAATTATTTGTAAAAAACTCAGAATATAACAGGAAAATAGAAGGTAATGCTGCAAAATCATAATTCTGATGTCAGATATGAACCACAGAGTAAACCCAAAGATATAATTGTACAGCTACAGTAAAAATGTTTACCATTCAGGAACAACAAGAGCTCCTAAATATTCCCTCTAGTTATTGTCCCCACGTGTTACAGAACATATTGCACTGTATGTAAAAAATGAACAAACATGGTCTTTGTGTCAGCCACAGGAGGAGACTGATTTGTTTTATCATCTGTACTTTATTACAGTTTGCCATCTGCACAGTTTGCTAGCTGCGACTATTTACACCTATGAAAAAGCACACCCATCTGCTGCATTGTTGTCGTCGGTCCCACATGGATCCATCCCACCTTTAACACCAAACAACTGCTGTTTATATCACAGGGTGACAGAGAGAGCGAGAGACTCAGTGACAACTGCATCTTTCATCCTGGTTAGTGTTGTATTGTACACTACCAGCCAAAAGTTTGGACACACCTATTCTACATTGTAATAGTGAAGACATCAAAACTATGAAATAACACATGTGTAACCAAAAAAGTGTTAAACAAATCAAAATATATTATATATTTAAGATTCTTCAAAGTAGCTACCCTTTGCCTTGATGACAGCTTTGCAAATGCTTGGAATTCTCTCAACCAACTTTGTGAGGTAGTCACCAAGAATGCATTTCAATTAACAGGTCCAAGAATGCATTTCAATTAACAGGTGTGCCTTGTTAAAAGTTAATTTGTGGAATTTCTTTCCTTCTTAATACGTTTGAGCCAATCAGTTGTGTTGTGACAAGGTAGGGGTGGTATACAGAAGACAGCCCTTGGTAAAAGACCAAGTCCGTATTATGGCAAGAACAGCTCAAGTAAGCAAGAGAAACGACAGTCCATCATCACTTTAAGACATGAAGGTCAGGCAATACGGAAATTTCCAAGAACTTTGAAAGTTTCTTCAAGTGCAGTCTCAAGAGGATAAGTTCATTAGAGCTACCAGCCTCAGAAATTGCAGCCCTTATAAATGCTTCACAGAGTTCAAGTAACAGACCCATCTCAACACCAACTGTTCAGAGGAGACTGTGTGAATCAGGCCTTCATGGTCGAATTGCTGCAAAGAAATCACTACTAAAGGACACCAATGAGAAGAAGAGACTTGCTTGGGCCAAGAAACCCGGGCAATGGACGTTAGACCTGTGGAAATCTGTCCTTTAGTCTGATGAGTCCAAATTTGAGATTTTTGGTTCCAACCACCATGTCTTGGTGAGACGTAGAGTAGGTGAACGGATGATCTCCGCATGTGTGGTTCCCAAAGTGAAGCATGGAGGAGGAGGTGCTTAACCAGCATGGCTACCACAGCATTCTGCAGCGATACGCCATACAATCTGGTTTGGCATTTGTGGGACAATCATTTGCTTTCAAATTAAAATAAAAACTAATTGTATTTGTCACATAATCCGAATACAACAGGAGTAGACCTTACCGTGAAATGCATACTTACACGCCCTTAATCAACAATGCGGTTCAAGAAAGAGTTAAGAAAATATTTACCAAATAAACGAAAGTAAAAAATGATGAAAAGTAACACAATAAAATAACAATAACGAGGATATATACAGGGAGTGTCGGTACCGAGTCAATGTGCGGGGGTACAGGTTACCAGGTGGGGATGCAACCGGTCAGGATGCTCTCGATGGTGCAGCTGTATAACGTTTTAAGGATCTGGGGACCCATGCCAAATCTTTTCAGTCTCCTGAGGGGTAAAAGGTGTTTTCGTGCCATCTTCACAACTGTCTTGGTGTGTTTGGACCATGATAGTTTGTTGGTGATGTGGACACCAAGGAACTTGAAACTCTTGACCCACTCTACTTCAGCCCCGTCGATGAGAATAGTGGCCTGTCTGGCCCACTTTTTCCTGCAGTCCAAGATCAGCTCCTTTGTCTTGCATACATTGAGGGAGAGGTTGTTGTCCTGACATCACACTTCCTGGTCTGTGACCCCCTCCCTATAGGCTGTCTCATCGTTGTTGGTGATCAGGCCTACCACTGTTGTGTCATCAGCAAACTTAATGATGGTGTTGGAGTCGTGTTTGGCCACGCAGTTATGGGTGAACAGAGAGTACAGGAGGGGACTACGCACGCACCCCTGAGGGGCCCCAGTGTTGAGGATCAGCGTGGCAGACGTGTTGTTGCCTACCTTTACTACCTGGTACTGTACGTACATATGCATCTTATGCACCTCACCTCTCTACATATTGTCTCATCCCCCAACACAGCAGTAGGTCAACTATACAGTGCATTTGGTATACACCCAATGGGAGATTGAATACTATGTCAGATTGTGTATTTGAATGTGTAAAAAGAATGCCAGGGTTTATTTTGTTATTAATCAAAAAGAGATATATGGCATAGATTTGTGAGTCAAAACCTTAGTAAACTACATTTACTCAAACTCTGCTAGCAACATATCATTATAAACAGCGGTTTCTGCATTATGATGCATTTACATGACACCTCAATATTCTATGGCAGCCATGTTAGCTCCCCATTAACATTACAAGGGGAATATTTCAACAATGCTATGTAACTCAATGTCTAGAATTAGAACAATATAAACAATTCTAAAGGTTGGCCTAACTCTCTAAATATATGGCAGCACAGTACACTGCACACTCCCCATAGTGTGGCATAAGGAAGCATTGTCCTCTGAGGAAGAATAAAATGCTTTTAACTTTGATGTGGTTATCCATAGCTGTTATTCAATACATCAAATTATTGCTGCTCGTATACATGTCGTATAGATATCTATAAATTACTAATACATGTAAAACAGGCTTAATATCAGAGGTGAAACACTAAGTAAATCTTGATTACAAACATGGGATAATACATCAGACAGCAGTGTACTATAAGCCCTGTGTTTAACTGCTGTACGAGAAGTCTAAATCAACTAGACAGAGAATGTACGGGTCAGTCAACCATAGTAATAACCCCGCCAGACAGCAACCACAACAAAAACAGCAAACAGTAAACAACCAGGCCAGAGACATCTCATAACTGTATGTTCCACTCTGAGCTCTGCAGTGATTGGTTCAGGTCTAGCTTCAGACCAGGAAGGAATGCCCTGGTGCAGTGGAGGGCGGGTGGAAGGCAGCGTGCCAAATCCCCAGCCCAGCCCAGCCCAGGTACTGTAACTGTACAGCCATGTTGTGTCTGAGGTGAAGGAACATTAAAGCATTAATCTGCACCTGACACTAATACTTGATGTATGATTGACCTTAAAACAGCAGGACACTAGACTAGCTACAGGACATTACAGTTAGTCTCAGTCATTCTGGGCCATATGGCCAGGACATTAGCCCTTACCCTCTAGAGGGATAATCTCTCCGTTCTGGCAATGCTTTTTCACCACAGATTTCTTCTGGCAATAATTGCATGACAGCATTACCGTATAGAGACAGATTTAGAAGGAGCCTTCGTCACAGGGATGCATAGGGGAGGTGCATTCTGCAGGAAGTAAGGAAACATAATCTACTGTAATCTAGGAAAAGTCGTGCGAGGCAAGGGAGGGAGGGTCCTGATGGTATGGAAACCTTATGGTATTTAATCTGTGTCTCTTTGATTCACACATGCAAACATATGCCTGGCCTAAATAAATGCTTAATGCTGCTGTAATACGAACATTTGTATTGACATAATCAGGCTTTTAAAATTAAGATTAAGAAATTAACATTGATATGGAGTTTTAATTAATATATTGAACTGGCTTTGTCCTGTAAACTGTATGCATGTGCAGTATTATTGTAGATCATGTACACTAATAACATAATTGTCAAGACAAGATTCTTGACCACTTGAAGCAAGGTTGATCATTAGAATGTTGTCTGTGAAGGTGTCTGGAAAAGCATAATCTCACTTGGGATACTCAGTGGGTCCATAGTCTGCCTACTGTATATCTTTTAACAAGACCAAGAAACCCCAAACAAAGACTGTGAGACTGTGTACAATCTCAGCCAGTGTGAACAGACTAGACTGAGTAATGACTAGTTTAGAGAGCATAGACGTCTTGTCTTGGCTGCTCCTTGAAATAATCCAATCTGCCTGAGCCTCCCATGACAGTTTCTCAGGGCAGGGTCACACAAACCAAACTGCGCCATAACACAAAGCCAACTGACTGCTCTGCTCTCCAAGCTCCTTGATTTGCAACTGACCCCCCCCCCAGTCCACACATACACATTCTGCTAAACCCCCTTCTCCAACAGCAGTGATAGTGGTGAAACCAACCCCACACCTCTTCTCTCCTCTCCTCTCTTTGGCCGGACCTGGCTTGGTCACGTAATGAACAAATTCACTGCACACTACTCTGGACTTGATCTCTGGCAAAATAGTGCTGGAACAAACAATTTGGTTTGTCAACACCTTTCTCTGGACTCCTCCATCAATGTCAGGGGTCTAAACCTAAACAGCAAAGTGCATTTGACTGCAGGACCCCGGGCTGATTAGACATCCCAGCTCAGCAGATTGTCTCAGACAGGACAGGCAGCTCTGATTGCTAACCCGGCCTGAAAATAGTCTGCGCTGCCCCGGGATTAGCATGAATATTTTGATATAAATCGATAAGCAATCTCCACTCCATAAGAAATGCCAGCAGCCTTCATTTGGCTGATCAAAGGTACATCAGCAGGCGAGCGACAGCTGGCTATTGTTTTCAGGCAGGGGCTGTGGGAGGGTGTGTGATGGGGTGATTCCATAGGAGGGATGGAGATAGATCCATGGCTCCACAGCTCTGGTTCTCTTCACTTCACCTAATCGTGGAAACAATCACTGCTTCACAGGATCCCATCTCCCAGGGATGGACTGACTCAAATGAGGGTGGCAGAGGGCTGAACCACAGGGGGAACGAGTTAATTTGTTAACCATTACTGCTGTGGCCTGACTAGCCTCGCCGCTGGCTGCTGTTGCGGCTTCCACTGACCCGGAAGTAAAGAGCCAGGTCAGTGTATCTAGCCTTTCTGGTTATACCTTCTTTGGACCTAAACAGATTTTATTGGATTTGACACGGTTTTGCCAGTGGGTCTGATCTGATCACATTCTGAATGGTAATAAGCCAAGGAGTCACACAAACCGTTATAAATCCTTTTCATTTTCAATGTTGAAATATATAATTATTTTTTGCACATACTCTGACTGCTAAATATTTCACCCTCGAGAGCAAAGGCTTGGGAAGTCTGGGAAAATAACAAAACCACACACTGTAGTTCTGATGCAATACATTAAATAATTTTGACAAGCTGCCTTCGTCAGAGTTTCACAATATCTAGGAAAAAGCATATTACTATTTCACATCTGACACCTTAATTTCCATCTTTATAGTTAATTTGTCTAACTGCAGGAAGGTGGACTGACCACTCCCCTCCCTTCACACACCTACCACCATCATTTCCCAGTCCCAGTCCCTATAAAAGGGTGCAGGTGTGACCCAAACGCTGAGCAGTTAACTAGCACGGAGTGAAGTGAGACCACACCACACGTCACTGAACTAAACTAACTGTCTAACTGACTGACTGGGGGGGCTGCTACTGCCACATGGGACCGACGTTAATACACAGCGCTGTGGGAACCAGTGGAGAGAATAGTGGAGCAATTGTAAATTGCAGGTTTAATTCATTAGCAAGTGTCACTTTATTTCAGAGCAGGCCGAGCAGGGCGATTAAAAAGTGGTAATCAGGATTAATTAGGAGAATATATATGTGAGGATTAGCAGGCCTAACCCTTACACGGCCCTGGCTGCCTGCAGCTAACGTCCTCCCTCCCTCTCTCCCCACTTCATTCTCTCTCTTTCTCCCTCCCTCCCTACATCCTTCTCTCATCACATGTGCGACAACTCTCCCACCCATATCTCCCTCTCTCTCTAGCCCTCCTGCCCTCTTTTCCTGCTACAACACGGCTCCTGAACTGGGCTTTTGGCAATAGACAATAGCCCTGGACATGCCTCTGGGCTCTGGCCCTAAACTGACACTACTGGGACACACTGGGACAGCCTACACAGAATAGAGCCAAGCTGACGATGCTGCTTAGTAGACGAACAGTTATACACAGACTTGAGGGAGACATACGAGACACATGAGTATGTGGTTTAAGTTATGGAGACATTACAAATGAGGTTACGATGATCTATTTACAATGACGGAGAGGGGGTCTTCATAAATGAGGAATTCCATGTGCAGCACTTGTGTTTATAAGCAGAGAGTAACTGTTTTGTTCAATTCTATGTCATCACACATTTCAGGCCTTCTATGGTCCCTGATTTATTATTGAAATCTTCCAAACTGCCGGTTATCGCTGTGTTTATATTATTACTTCAATGTGTTTCAGTTAACATAACCTTGAAACACTCCAGTTCAAGTGCGGGGATGGGGTTGTTTTGCTTGCAGTGCAGAGCACAGCATTGAAGTTAGCAGATGACGCATTGCCTTGTTCCCTGGCAAAGACTCAAACCAAATCTTTCATCCTGCTCGTCTCTCCAGTGCGGTCAGGGTGGCCTCTTAACGTTAGAGCTCAAATATAAATTCAACAACTGGCCTTTATTTTCATTTTGCTTCAATGAGAAAATACTACAGCACTGGCAGCCTTCAATGTTTTATGAAAATCTACAAACAAAAGATAAGATTATATCATTTTTGTGGGCAGAATTTAAAACCTTAGTAGGCCACAGCATAAAAGGCCACAGCATAAAAATAGGCTTACGATGGTAATCTTAAGATTGACAGACAGCCTAGTGTAGAGTTTTTGAGATATCATTGCAATTCTATCAGTTACGAGTAAAAAGAAGACACGTAGTACGTTAGATTTACCACAGCTAAGAAACTATTTCTATGTCATGAATGGTATATGAGTGGTGACAGCGTTTGGCGAAATGATGTCCCACATGGCAGCACAATCTTCGGGCTGATTGTGTGGAGCCTCGTCGCGTCCCGGTGGGGAACTCCAGAGAGCTTTACCTTAGAAGTACGACTGTAATCCGGAAGGTTGTCATGGTTTCCTTCTACAGTGTGATCTGTACTTCGGGGACCAGCCGGTTACCGATTCTGACAAGGTCACCACGATAATCACTCTTCTCACTGGGCGTGCCCTCGAATGGGCAACGGTGCTGTGGGATGGTGGATCTGGGGAGCAGAGTTAGTTTCCCAGGTTCATAGCTCAATTCCGAGCTGTGTTTGACCACCCCGCAGAGGGGCGAGATGGGGGCGAGAGGCTTATACGCCTTAGACAGGGGACGAGCACGGCCTCGGAGTACTCTCTGTCGTGGCGACGTCCAGTGGCTGGAATGAGCCGGCTCTGAGGACCGCTTTCCACAGAGGGCTGCGGACTGAGGTCCAAATGGAGCTGACCGCTGCATGCCTACATTGCCCGGACCATTGCCATAGACGGGCAGCTCCGGGACTGTGACCGTCTGGCACGCCGCTCTCATCTTCCTCCCTGTCGGGTGGAGCCGGGACCGGAGCCGATGGAGCTGGGAATCACGAAGCTGTTCGCAGAGGAGAGAGATCGCCGGAGTCGACAGGGTCTGTGCCTGTTCTGCGGTGAGAAGGGGCACTTCCGGAAGGAGTGTTCCTCAACCCAGACGTGGAGCAGGAAGGGAGTGAGTAGCCATACTGCACAGTCGGGGACAGTAGGTGCCTTACGTGTTTGTACTATCAGTAGCCCGTTATGTTATCCGATTGTGCTGTCTGGTGGCTTTCTCTCTCATTCTTCTACAGCTCTGATTGACACCGGGGCTGCGGGGAGCTTTATTGACCGGCCTCTAGTCGCCGCTCTCCGGCTGCCATTGCGCCGTTTGAGATCCTCGATGCCCATCCAGGCTCTGGACGGTCGTCCGGTAGGGTCCGCCTCGATTACCCAGGTGACCCGTCCCCTCACTCTCACCATCCATGGCTGCCATCGAGAGAGACTGGAATTACTGGTGATGTCATCGTCCATACATCCTGTCATCCTGGGACTTCCCTGGCTTCAGCACCACACCCCTAACATCACCTGGAGCAAACGGAAGACCTGTGTCGGAAGACCTGTCTGACCGCGACGTGTGGAGCAACGTCGGTGGAGAGCCCTCCCAGTCAACATCCCGCCGGAGTACGCGGACCTGGGCGGGGTGTTCTCCAGCGAGAAAGCCAAGTGGCTCCCTCCCCACCATTCCTGGGACTGTGCCATCGACCTCCAGCAGGAAGCTGCGCCCCCCCGGAGCAGGATCTACCCGCTCTCTGTGGCCGAGAATGACACCATGGAGACCTACATTTGGGAAATGCTGGAGCAGGGGTACATCCGCCACTCCACCTCCCCTGCTTCAGCAAGCTTCTTTTTCATCAAGAAGAAGGACGGGGGGCATCAGCCATGTATCGACTACCGGGGCCTGAACGACGTTACCATCAAATTCAGGTACTCGATGCCCCTCGTGCCTGCGGCCATAGAGCAGCTGAGGGGGTCACGCTTCTTCGCGAAGTTAGACCTCTGGAGCACATACAACCTTGTGCGCATCCGGGAAGGAGACGAGTGGAAGACTGCATTCAGCACGGCGTCGGGCCACTATGAGCACCTCGTCATGCCGTACGGGCTGGCAAATGCACCAGCGGTATTTCAATCCTTTCTCCGGGAGAGGTATTGGTGGCCTGGGATGGGGAGGACTGTGCGGCACTACCTCATGTCATGTACTGTGTGAGCACAGTCCAAGGCGCCAAAAACGGCTCCAGCGGGCAAGCTCCACCTCCTGCCGGTACCTCAGCGGCCCTGGTCACATATCGCTGTGGATTTTGTCACAGATCTGCCACCGTATGAGGGGAGTACGACCATTGCAGTGGTAATGGAACCATTTTCTAAGATGGTTTCGTTCATTCCACTGCCCGGTCTCCCTTCTACACTCCAGGTCGCTGAGGTGCTGTTTCAACAGGTCTTCCGGCTGTATGGACTTCCAAAGAATATTGTCTCTGACCGCAGGCCCCAGTTTACATCACTGGTCTGGAAGGCCTTCATGTCCAGGCTGGGGGTTGCGGTCAGCCTCACATCTGGGTACCATCCACAGGCTAACAGGCAGGCAGAGCGTACCAACCAAGAGCTTGTGAGGTTCCTTCAGTCCTACTGCATGGAGCGTCCAGGGGAGTGGTCACGCTTTCTTCCCTGGGCGGAGCATGCTCAAAACTCCCTGCGCCATTCCTCCACAGGTCTGACTCCCTTCCAGGTAGTTCTCGGGTTCCAGACTCTGTTGTGCCTGTCGTAAACTTGGGCCCCGGTATGTGGGGCCTTTCACGATCCTCTGGAAGGTGAACGATGTCACCTTCACACTCAGACTCACACCCCCTTACAATAACCTCTCTCCCTCTTTCCATGTCTCTCTCCTCAGGCCGGTGGTTCCTGGTCCGCAGTGGCGCCTCCGCCTCCAGTGGAGGTGGCTGGGGGTCTGGCGTACCGTGTGGAGGCGGTTCTGGACTCCCGGCTGCGGCGGGGCCGGGTCCAGTAACTTTTTTTTTTTTGCCTCACCAGGTTCGCACTCGCTACCCTCACACTTCACATTCAGCACTCTGCCGACTGGTAGAATAAAATGTGACTCAATAGCAGTGGAGGCTGCTGAGGGGAGGACAGCTCATAATAATGGCTGAAACTGCGCAAATGGAATAGCATCAAACACCTGGAAACCATGTGTTTGTTGTATTCCACTGATTCTGCTCCAGCCATTACTACATGTCCATCCTCCCCAATTAAGGTGCCACCAACCTCCTGTGCTCAATAGTGTTTTCATATGTAGTCTACGTTACCCACTTGGTCCATTAGGCATCTATTAGATGGTCAATATTTTTTAAAGATAATTACAAACTAGAATATGTAGCTAATAAGCAGAACATGGGCAATATTTTTCCCCAAATGGCCCTAGTATAAAAAGAAAAGAGAAACATCCAGAGACAAGGAAGTATCCAGTAGATCCATACAGCAGGATACATAATAACCTTTTTGAATATTTCCTGCTCTCATCCGATACTTACAAACACAGTTTACTCCACCGCCTCTATCTAACGATTTCTGTGGATCTGAAAACAGGTTTGGGTGAAGCTGAGGACTTAAATAATAGCAAGAGTGGTATTGAACCTCTTCGGAGAAGATCAAATGCGGCTTTCATTAGTTTAGTACAGCGCCAGGGCTCATTGATGACTTGTCAGACAGTCTTTCCTTCAATACGCAGCGAGAGGCTCTAAAAATCATCCTTTCCCTGAGCCCTCTCGGCTGTAAATTCAACACAGTTCGATACTCCCCCCCCCCCTCCATCTCCTATAGCTCCATTATTTCTTCCCATGGATGCTGCTGATCAAAAGGAGACCTTTTCTGTGTGTCTGGTCAGGCCTAGTCCACTAGCTCCATTAGACACTCGTAATGAACACTTCAACATTATTATTATGGAAAAATCTATTGTTTGTCCACAGGTACCATATTTAGTGGGAGAGCATGATCTTCCGGAGGATTAAAGAAATGCTTTAGGGGTTTTCACTGCTCTTCTGCGAAAGAGAGGAAGAGAGGGAGGGAGGGAAGGAGGAAGGGAAGGAGGGAGGAGGGGTGAGATTGCCTTACAAAAATCAAGGGCCTTGTGCACCTTTTGTGGGGAGAGACTGTTTCCAATTAAGACAGCATGAGGAGCACAATATCATATTGTCACGCAGTAAACAGATTCTGCTGCTTCCCACAGAAATACAGATTGCATCACTTCTTAATCAGTATCACTGTCCCAGTGCTCAGCACTGGCCTGTTCAACAGAATACAAACAAGTGAGTGTGTATCTATAGCAAGATAACAATCATATTTATTTATATGCACTTTATTGAAAGTTTGTGACTACAATCCTTACTAATTCATGCTGCATTAACTTGTCTTTGTACTTGAAGCGTACTTACAGTAAATATGATACATACTCCTCGCCTAAAAGCCTTTACATAAAACTGTCATCAAAGAACATATTAACCCATCTTTGTTTACACGAGGCGAGTCACAGAGAAAAATACAATTTGGCCGCAACGGTCGTAAAGCACCCGGCTCGGTCGTCTCCGTGGCATGCATACACATTGACACTGGGCAGACAGAATGCAGGCCCGGGGCTAAATCACTGGGGACGGGAGCATTTCAGAAGGAGTGTCACATTTCTAAGTAATAAATAGCAGAGATTGATTTGACCTCCCAGCCAGGTCCTATCCCAGCCAGTTTACTAATACACAAGTTAAGAAAAATGAAAGCTGCCTCTCTCTCTGGGGATCCATTGGAGGGAAATCAGATAGCCCCCATAGCGGGTTTAAAGGGATACTGCGGTCCACCAGCAGTGTCAATATGGCCCTACTCAGCTCTCAGCCCAGCCTCACTTCCCCACCACAGTGAGAGGAACGGCCGGGGGATCAGAAAGACAAGAGCCCAGTCACAAACATTTCCAGCTGTTACTATCTCAGGGTTGGATTCAGAGATGGGCTTGAGAGGGGAGGAGGTAAGGTTAGAGGGTTTCTGTTACTTATGGGCAAACAGATATGTCTCTGCATTATTCAGGAACAGACACTCGCTCGCCTCAAATTCCAAATGTAGCATTTTTTGCCGATAGCTTTAACATTTGAAAACATTAATCTTTCATCTAGGTAAAACAAAAAACTAATTCAATATATGAAGAAAACAAATCATAAATTCTTTGTATTGGTTCTGCAAAATATCAATAATCTTATAGTTATAGCATGGATAGACTACTAGCTGTAAGTATAGGACAAGAGAACAGGAAACTAGCAGGTGTACAAAAGACTGAGAATCTGAGTGGATCACTATACGGCACAGATCCCTTTCCTCTCCTACAGCAGAGCCCTGCAACCTGAAACAGGGGGTGGCGTTTCTGTGAGCATTAACAGTGACAGAGGGAGAGGAAATTGCCTGAGACACAGGGCAAAAATGTATGTTAAAGTCTGGATTCCAGCTGCATTAGAGGGCTTAGAAACCCCTAGCCTGACGACTCAAACTAAATTATTCTGCTGCTCTGTAGTTCGCTACATACTTTAGTCTGGGACTGCCATCGCTGAAGTTGTTTGTGGTGACGAGGACGCACAAGGGGCATTGTACAAAACAAAGTCATAAGCGATTGGATTGTCTCTAACCAATCGGAGTATCAAAGCCAATGACACATTTTCAAGCCGCTGCTTTACCCAAATGTGATCTAGCACTGCCTCAACCCATCGGTTGCTGGACCAATCAGATGTCCCCGAATGTGTTCGCATTCAGTGAAGGGTCGGGGAGGTACTCAGATACAGACTCATTGCGGAAAAGAAACTAACGTTCGTGGGCGTGGCGCAGTGTTCGGCCAGAGCAAGCAGTGTGGGTAGCCAGGCAAAGAAACCATCTACATCTAATACATAAAACGGTTAACTTCCAAACTGCATATCCTGTCCTAACCTGCTCCAGTCCCTGTCATACAATACAACAGCATATCCTGTCCTAACCTGCTCCAGTCCCTATCATACAATAAAACTGCATATCCTGTCCTAACCTGCTCCAGTCCCTGTCATACAATAAAACTGCATATCCTGTCCTAACCTGCTCCAGTCCCTGTCATACAATACAACAGCATATCCTGTCCTAACATGCTCCAGTCCCTGTCATACAATACAACAGCATATCCTGTCCTAACCTGCTCTAGTCCCTGTCATACAATAAAACTGCATATCCTGTCCTAACCTGCTCCAGTCCCTGTCATACAATACAACAGCATATCCTGTCCTAACATGCTCCAGTCCCTGTCATACAATACAACAGCATATCCTGTCCTAACCTGCTCCAGTCCCTGTCATACAATAAAACAGCATATCCTGTCCTAACCTGCTCCAGTCCCTGTCATACAATAAAACAGGCTGACAATGACAAGAGAAAATGATACTCCTTCCCACTAAACCCCAGGAAGAAACAGAAGCTGGTCTCAGTGAACAACATGTGGTGCCCATAAACACGCTTCCTATTTACTGTAATTCCGTTTTCAAGCCACATGAATGAGCATTGACGCAACACGCACTGACAGCGCCTTCAAATATACCCAAAAAATATGTACAGTAATTACACCAAATAGGAGCTACTATTTGTAGATGATATGGTTTATAAGAATATTGTGAGGCTGTCGTGGCTGAGGCCTGAGAAGGCAGAACAGAAGTAGGCGGAGAGGAAGTGCAGTTTAAGCATGAGGTTCTTTTGGAGGACCACGATGGGGCCCGGTAATTCTTTATCAATAAACACATAATCAATTCCAGAAGCGGAGATGGAACCTTTTTAACCCCCTCATTAAGGAAAATGAGTAGTGTAGAGCAGCACTGTAATTTATCCTCCTTCAGGTTGTCAAGGTTGCACCTTCTGGACATAGAGTAGGTTGGCGGGGTCAGTGAAACACAAGCATCGAGTCAAGAGAACTAGATACTGTCATTCTGTATGTGTATCTGTCCTCTGTGGGTCAGTCTACACGCCATCTCTGTAATTCAATGATGACTACACCTCATAATAAGATGACAGCAAAAAATATACACTTGGGGCCAAAAGTTTGGAATATTACTCATTCAAGGGTTTTTCTTTATTTGCACTATTTTTTACATTGTAGAATAAAAGTAATGACATCAAAACTATGACATAACACATATGGAATCATGTAGTAACCAAAAAAGTGTTAAACAAATCAAAATATATTTTATATTTGAGATTCTTCAAATAGCCAGCTTTGCACACTCTTGGCATTCTCTCAACCAGCTCACCTGGAATGCTTTCCCATCAGTCTTGAAGGAGTTCCCACATATGCTGAGCACTTGTTGCCTGTTTTTCCTTCACTGCGGTCCGACTCCCAAACCATCTACATTTGGTTGAGGTCGGAACCAAAAATCTCAAATTTGGACTCCAAAGGACACATTTCCACTGGTCTAATGTCCATTGCTCGTGTTTCTTGGCCCAAGCAAGTCTCTTCATCTTATTGGTGTCCTTTAGTAGTGGTTTCTTTGCAGCAATTCGACCACGAAGGCCTGATTCACACAGTCTCCTCTGAACAGTTGATGTTGAGATGTGGCGGTCCTCATGAAGCTTGTTGAGAGAATGCCATGAGTGTGCAAAGCTGTCATCAGGGAAAAGGGTAGCTACTTTGAAGCATCTCAAATATAAAATATATTTGGATTTGTTTAACACTTTTTTGGTTACTACATGATTCCATATGTGTTATCTCATAGTTTTGATGTCTTTACTTTTATTCTACAATGTAAAAGATAGTGCAAATAAAGAAAAACCCTTGAATGAGTAATATTCCAAACTTTTGGCCCCCAGTGTATATATGTATTTTGACCCCTCTGGGTCTTTCTAGTTGCTTCCTCTCACTGTTACTGAACAAAACATTTATTTTTGAAAATAGTATAAATAGTGATTGTACTGCAGAAAGAATGCAGTGAAAACAGTGGGGATGATTATTGACTATCTAGCCTGGTTCCTCTCTCCTCAGTCAGATAGTCGTAGTGCAGAGTGGAGAGAAACAGGCCGGTGATGAACGATGGCAGCAGAGTCAATGAAAAATCAGCTGGGAAGCACAAAACTCTTAATGCTTCAGCCATATTGGTTGCTGACTGGGGCAAATAACATCAGCATAGCACTTATAGAGACCAATCATACATTTACCAACCAACAACACACACTCCCAGGCTACGGAGGAACTGACCACAATAAATTCTTTAGGCTGATTAAACAGTAAATTCTGCATGCCTATCAGCCTCCCATTAAGCGTGGGGCTGCTTTCAAAAACAACATTAATCAACGTGGAGATATGGTGCGAAATATCAGTCATCGATTGTAACTGCTTATGACAGTTTACACAGCTTTATATCTGAACGGAACGAGCAATGATCTATCAATTACGAGCAGACCTTGCAGCATGCTAATTGTGCATTTTCTCCTCTAATGCATTTCCAGTGTTATCACATAGGCTAATGAAACCAAACAGTATCAATAAATATAAATTATACATGCAAAGATGTACTGCTGTGAACATAAAGTCTCTAATTAATTGCACTTGATTAATTTATATACTTTAATTATCTCTCCGAGCTGCAGATGGCATAAATATCTGTACAATCTGCTTATTGCTATGTCAGTCATAAAACGGCAGACACAGTGAAACTATTAGCGCTGGGCTAGCTTTGTCACTGGAAAACACACAGTATGCTGAATAAGAAGCCTTACCTCTGAATAATTTAAGGTGAGTAAATGCAGGCAGGGGGAAGACTTGATCACTATTTCTCATTTCACTGCTGTTGTAATATGGTGAGTGGTTTGTCTGATGACTTTCCACGCACAAAGCAAAATTACCACTGCATTTACCATGCCCATTTTCTATTACCTTTCTGTAAACATTTGGACTAAAATATTCAAACATCACTCTTTGTCTGTACATTCCTGCAAACCATATACAGCTCTGTATGGGCAGAGCAAAAATAAAATGAAAAACATATGATATTGATATATAATTTCTTGAACAAAGCATTTACAAAGTATTTTCAAATACTCACATTTAATATCTTAAGAACACAACTTGCTTTAATTACGTTTAACTCTACTAACCTCAGGCAACTCCATGTATTTTAATTGTACACCTCATTACACTGCGAGGTGAGGTATGAGGATGAGTACAACTCTGACCCAATGGTGAGGTGAGGAAAGAGGAGGGATACTGGGGCTTCAGGAGTTTACATCCTGATGCTGTGGCTAATTAGGGTTTTTAGTATAATTACCCCAACAGGGTGCTTGGCAGAATAATTACCACAAAGACATTATAGTCGAACATTATCATGTCCAGGTACAGTAAATATGTCGAGAAACAAGGTGATGACTCTCTCTTCAGTCGGATCTTTACTAAATAAGGTCTTCTACAACCCACATGTGCCAAATCCAACTCTGGAAAATTACAGTGCCCATTTTGTAACAATTGTAGCAATCACTGAAAAAAAGCTACTATCAAAGTTTTAGAATGTAGTAATTGCATGGTGGCTGAATGTTTGGAACTTGGAACAGATAATGTGTTCTGTCCAGCTGTTTTGATGTGATGTCAGAGTGCCCTAGTCATACTGTACACAACTGGGGAGTTCTGAACTCTGAACAATCAACATTTTATCTAAGTGACTCAAACTGAACCAATTCAGCTGCCTGCCGTTTCACTCTACTTTATGAAGTATGTGAATACCTGGCATGGGTTGTATGTAGCAGCATTGTGTAGGCGACTCCAGACATATAGTTTAGACCGCATAAATGCCTCAGTGTCTATAAAAACACCTGAACTTTTTGGCCACGACTTCAAACATACCATGTGCACTCTGTTTACCCTTACAGACCCTTTCATGTTGCCAGATTCCTCAAAAAAATAATCCTTCCAGCGGTCTGTTAACTGAATGAGTGGTGTCTGAATCTGGTATGGAGTTGTTAAATGCGTACTGCTTTCAGATTATCCGCTGGCTAGACGGATGGCGTCCATGTTTAGAATGGAACACCATCCAGACTGGGCAAGGGTCAGAGGGCTTAGCAGTGCCCAGTCTGAGGTCTCAAAGGGGAGGGCAGGGCAGTTTATTGGGAAACGGGAAACGATACATGAAGATCAAGTAGAGAAACGGAACAGACCACACAGGTAGTGAGATGGACTTTGACCTGAATGCCAAAGGATTGACATACTGGACTGTATCTCTCCCGACCAGAAGTTTAACATTGGTAAGCCTGCCTCTGTTCAGTTCTTCCTTTTACACTAAGATCCACAAGAACAACTGAAACTGGGAATACATTGCTCCTTCTAGCCAATACCAGACAAATCATTCAAATACTGAGTCAGATTTCTTGGTTAATGTTTCTTTTTTCTCCCTCTCCATCCAGAGCCTGGTTTTTAATCATCCTGATATGATATAGTCACTTTTAAACAATAATGATCACGGGAGGAGCATCATTTGGGAGTATGTGATCAATCAGCCGCTCATTCAGCTTTAATTCATGTAGATGCACACCTAATACTCATTACAAAGATGCAATTTCCAGCCAGTCAGCCCAGATTAATGGGATGCAATCTCTCTCCAGTGTTTCCTCCGCACAGTGGCATGCCTTCAGAACGATAGATGGCTTTCATACAGACAACACTCAGTCCAAAAGACTCATTTATTCTGAGGACATGTTTATGACAAACTGCTTAACTGACACCTTATTAATCGGAGAGTTTAAAAAATTATTGTGAGAACTATAGGAAAGTAACAATGTAGTGGTTTGTTTAAACATTTCAAACTCTTTTAGAGCGACTTGTAAAACTGCAATGAAGTGACAGTTAACCATTCTACCCACACAAGTACCTTCAGATGCACTGTTACTTTATAGAAAACAACACATCTACAAATAGTCTGTACATTTTGGGGACTAACAACGTGACACACTGGATCACTGAGAGCTCCTCATTCATACACATCCTATCACCAGTTGTATGGAGGAGACTGAAGAAGCATTCTCTTTATCTGACAGCTGAGGCACACATGTTGGGCTACATGCGTGCTGTTGTGTGTGTGTGCGTATGTGTGTCTCCTGTTGTGTGTGTGTCCTGTGTGTGTGTCCTGTATGTGTGTGAGCCCGTGTGCTGTGTGTGTGTGAGCCTGTGAGCTCTCCCTCCCCTGGCTACAGTGTGTAATCACATGGACAGGCACACTTCTGCCTGAGTATGACTTTCGGGAACCGTGAGTGCTGAGAGTTCCACATACCGATGAGCTGAAATCACATCTACCCTACCGATCCTATAACAAAGCAGGGGGCTTGTGTGTGCCACCTCCCCTCCTCTCCAGCTGGCAGACATGAGGGGATGTTGCCCACACTATTCACAGTGGGGATACAGTTGGGTGGCATCCTGACTATGTCAGTTTCAGTTAGATATACAGTGGGGAGAACAAGTATTTGATACACTGCCGATTTTGCAGGTTTTCACTTCAACTGTGAGAGACGAAATCTAAAACAAAAATCCAGAAAATCACATTGTATGATTTTTAAACAATTAATTTGCATTTTATTGTATGACATAAGTATTTGATCACCTACCAACCAGTAAGAATTCCGGCTCTCACAGACCTGTTAGTTTTTCTTTAAGAAGCCTTCCTGTTCTCCACTCATTACCTGTATTAAATGCACCTGTTTGAACTCGTTACCTGTATAAAAGACACCTGTCCACACACTCAATCAAACAGACTCCAACCTCTCCACAATGGCCAAGACCAGAGAGCTGTGTAAGGACATCAGGGATAAAATTGTAGACCTGCACAAGGCTGGGATGGGCTACAGGACAATAGGCAAGCAGCTTGGTGAGAAGGCAACAACTGTTGGCGCAATTATTAGAAAATGGAAGAAGTTCAAGATGATGGTCAATCTCCCTCGGTCTGGGGCACCATGCAAGATCTCACCTCGTGGGGCATCAATGATCATGAGGAAGGTGAGGGATCAGCCCAGAACTACACGGCAGGACCTGGTCAATGACCTGAAGAGAGCTGGGACCACAGTCTCAAAGAAAACCATTAGTAACACACTACGCCGTCATGGATTAAAATCCTGCAGCGCACGCAAGTTCCCCCTGCTCAAGCCAGCGCATGTCCAGGCCCGTCTGAAGTTTGCCAATGACCATCTGGATGATCCAGAGGAGGAATGGGAGAAGGTCATGTGGTCTGATGAGACAAAAATATAGCTTTTTGGTCTAAACTCCACTCGCCGTGTTTGGAAGAAGAAGAAGGATGAGTACAACCCCAAGAACACCATCCCAACCGTGAAGCATGGAGGTGGAAACATCATTCTTTGGGGATGCTTTTCTGCAAAGGGGACAGGACGACTGCACCGTATTGAGGGGAGGATGGATGGGGCCATGTATCGCGAGATCTTGGCCAACAACCTCCTTCCCTCAGTAAGAGCATTGAAGATGGGTCGTGGCTGGGTCTTCCAGCATGACAACGACCCGAAACACACAGCCAGGGCAACTAAGGAGTGGCTCCATAAGAAGCATCTCAAGGTCCTGGAGTGGCCTAGCCAGTCTCCAGACCTGAACCCAATAGAAAATATTTGGAGGGAGCTGAAAGTCCGTATTGCCCAAACCTGAAGGATTTGGAGAAGGTCTGTATGGAGGAGTGGGCCAAAATCCCTGCTGCAGTGTGTGCAAACCTGGTCAAGAACTACAGGAAACGTATGATCTCTGTAATTGCAAACAAAGGTTTCTGTACCAAATATTAAGTTCTGCTTTTCTGATGCATCAAATACTTATGTCATGCAATAAAATGCTAATTAATTACTTAAAAATCATACAATGTGATTTTCTGGATTTTTGTTTTAGATTCCGTCACTCACAGTTGAAGTGTACCTATGATAAAAATTACAGACTTCTACATGCTTTGTAAGTGGGAAAACCTGCAAAATCGGCAGTGTATGAAAAACTTGTTCTCCCCACTGTATGTAGGTATACAGTAAGCAAAATTATCATTTCTTGTATACCTTTGACACTGATAAAGGAATTTGTATGTTTAATGTTAATGACTAAGATGTTTCACCCTGAAACTGTGTAATGTGTAGGTTATATTAGAAATTACATAGACAATGGTTAGACAATGGTAAATGAGTTAGGATGTAGTTCTTAGGCTAGCAGAAGATTGGCCATAAAAGTTCACAGGGCCCCATCCATCAGGATTGGAGCCTGGTCTTCGAGGTGTGGGTAAACATTAGCAACTGAGATAACATGAAGAGGGTCTTTGAAGGCAGATCCTGAGAATTTGCAGGCCATAAAACAGGGTGGAGACTTTGCTGACTGGATTTTATAAAAGTGTTTTGTGTCTTGCCTTTCGGGAGAGCTCTCTGAATAAACGACTGATCTGTTGCAGACTGAGACTTTGCTTAATTCTTTATTAACCAGAATCTTACAACCTCTGGGAATTAATCAAAGCTAGAGTGAAAGTTCATTTAGAACATTGAGACAGAAATTCTCGTGACAAGTTGGTCCTTCGAGCGGAATCTCAATACTTGTTGCTGTCATCCCAGGGACACACCGAAACCGTGCACGGCGGATTTTTAAATCCGTAATAACAAAGACCTGACCTCTGAAATTGAGGGTTATTTCAGGCCGGTTGGAAACTGGACATGACAGTAACGGTGACGAGATCCAACCTAAATTGAAATCTCAGCTGCAAGGATAAGGTCAGTAATTTTTATTCACGGGTTTTGGGGAATTTATATCTGAAACTGTAGTAAATAATGTAATGTTACTATAGAGAAGGTAGAGGTTCTTAGAAATCTGACTTGGATCGTTATCAGTACTTGGTTTTTAGACGTCTATTTGGAGAAAGCCCAACGCGTTAGTATTCCAGATATGATATAAAATTATTGTACTAGGGTAAGATCAACTTGGATTGGGGGTCCGTAATGACTCCATATAGTAGGCCACTATAAATGAAAACTACTCAGTGTTGACGCGATCGTTGGATCGACAATAGTACACGAGATGAAAGTGAGCTTTGGTTTTGGACGTTTTTTTAGAGAAAACCACGCGTTAGTATTCTTGAAAACGTAAAACAAGGGTGAACTTTAGGAAGGAAAATGGATTTGATGGGAGGTCAAATATGGAGTAATTGAAAACTAAGGTGTGCTGATACATAAAACTTGTGGGGATAATATAAGGAAACAGCAGGCAGAAGGGGTTAATAAGGAGGTGAGGTAACCTATTTAACATGAGAGGGCGAAGGAAATAATTATCGATATGTGAGGTAGAAATACTAATCAGTCAAAAGTCATAAGGAACGGCACAATAATTTAATACATTATTTAACCCGTATACATGTGAGACCTAGTGATCTACTAAAAGTCATAAAATAATTATTCAGGTGAAGAGTGGAGACTGAGAAGGTAAGTTTGATATTGAAACCCCGCTGTGGGAGCGTTTATCCAAGTTAATGGTATTGTGAATTTAAGCTGTATGATTGTGTTATTTGTGTTGTAACTGCAGTGTGAACGGGTATTGTAATAATGTAGTTGTATGTTGAAAGGACAGGACGATAAACTGACGAGTTTGTCCTGATTGTGTGTTGAACGGTAATAACCAACATGTCCGGCCATTTAAACGTGGCATCGTTTGTCTCTGATTGTTGTATGTCTTGTAAGGAACTGTAAGCGAAACGTCTGTCTGCGTGGGAATAATTAATTGTGTTGATGTAGGTAAGCGAAGAGTTTGTCCCTGTGTGGGAATAATTAATTGTGTTGATGTAGGTAAGTGAAGAGTTTGTCCCTGTGTGGGAATAACTCATTGTGTTGATAAATATTGCTAGTAACGTTGATCAAGGGCTGGGTGTCGGATAGTTTTCTTCATATTGGGTAGGTTAACTTTAACTAACTACGGACACCAGGAGAGGCTGCGTCGCGATAAACTTTGGTAAGATATTTTATTATAGGAATTTAGGAGTCTAGGTTGGCTATATTGAGTGAACTTTTTGAAACTAGTTATGGCCATTTCCCAAAGGAGCTTTGCTTGGGGAAGTTAGAGTAATGATCTAGACTACTTTCATAGTAGCATGGTTGGCTAGCGCACGTTCAATCGGGCCGCATTCATTTTGAATTAAATGACTACTCAGTTTATAGGTGAATGGTGAGTTGGAAAGCATTTAGTACCACGGGTTTTTCTTTCCCCATAATATAAATGTTACTCCTCATTAACCGAGGTTGTGTGTAATATATGGTATTATATATTTACTGACATGAGAAATGAATTGGCATTTTAGGTTACAATACATGTAGTACGACCCTAGTGGATGGTGGAGTTATAATTCTGGTGGATCTTAAACGTTTGAAGGAAGGGCGTTTGCCTGAGCTGCGGTTTCAACGTTTGAGCTGGATGGGAAACAAATGTGGGGGATGGGTTGTGTCTGTGGTGAGAATGAGGACGATGGAGAATCCAATCATGATCATTTAGAAGGGAATAGTTTTTAAGTAATTGCATACTGAGAGGGTGTGTTGATAGGGAAATAGATATTAAGTAGAATAATATGGATAATATTAGAACCATGGAGAATATTAGAACCATGGAGATATTTTATATGGAAATGTGGAATAGCTGATTAGTTCAGTACTTAAAAATGAAAGAGGTTAATTCTTGGAGGTTTGAAACACCATATGTTAGAGAAATAACATGGATGTTATTAGGAGGGAAACAATTCTGGTCTAGTTATTCCAGATTAGATGGGCTATTAGGAAAATACTGGAGGACAGGAGAAACGGAGTGGTTTACAATGTGATAGTTTTATGGAGGGACATTTTGAACATTGGACAGAGGGGAGGAGGAGGCAAGCCTATTGAGGCCCCCTCTGTTCTGTAGAGATAAGTGGGGAGTCTATCCATAAACCCTGAATGTTTACTGAAGATTTGACCTGGGGGGGAGGTTAGGTACCCTGCCATCCAAGAGAACAACTGGTTCTCCACTATCAGATCAGATGTCTCAAGAACTAGGAGACATGATGAGTGAGGCAAGAGCCTAGTCAACCTCTTGACCCTAAGAAAGTCAGAGCATAGACAGACATTTTGGAAGCTGAATCTTACCTATAAATGATTCTGAATAACAGACAGAAATAGTGGCTCTTACTTGTGCATGTTGCTTGGGTAGAGCGAAAATAGTTACCATTAACACAGATAGTACACATATTTGCTGCACAGTGGATAAACAGGGGAATGGTGACTATTACACATGCTAAGTTGATTTTGAATCTTTTGGATACTGTACTCCTACCAGAGGAGTTAGCTATTTGTAAATGTCAGCAAGGAGAAGGAGTTGGGACCACAGAATTGGAGATTATATAGGTGAAAAGTTGAGTTTACACATATCCCTAGTGGAAAGATACCTCAGAGGAATGGAGGTTCTGAGGGGTAATGGATAATAGATTGATAATGAATACCAGAGGGAGACTAGTATTGTCTATTTATTGGCAGATATAGATGAGAGTTGAATTGGAGAGAGAAACTTAGAAGTGGGACCTGACTAATGACAGAGAGAGTGAGCTGGAAGCCATACCTTCTAAGTTATAGTCCTAAGGATTTGTTGATGAAGGATTGATTAAAGACGTAATTTTGGTATAGGTAGTTTTGAAGGTTAATTATAGATTGTATTAAAAGTAATATTTTATGAAGTCTGAGAGTAAGAAAGAACAGTTGAAGTCGGAACCCACGGCCACCCATAGATAATTTCGGATTGAAAGTAGTAGTAGATTGGGCAAAGAGGGAGAATCCAGATGATAAAGTGGTAGTTGTGAGGGACCCCAGCCCCCTATCCTAATCAGAGGGAAACTGAGGGAGCTCAGGGGGGAGAGGGGGATGAGACAGATGAAGAGATAGGACTCACAGAAATTTTAAAGGAACTATTGGTGAGACAGGGAGGCAAGGGAGTTGGAGGTAACAGGAGGTCTCCCTCAAACCAGTGCCCATTGATAGCCTAACTAATCCATTAGCAGGCATAGATGGGGCAGTGCCCACATTAGATGTGTATAAACCATGGACAGAGAGCAGTTAAAGATAGTATTCCTCACTGGAATGAGACCTGTAATGAGTAGAAGCTGTTAAGAAAACATTGGTGGGAGTATGGGGGACTGCATCATTGGTAGAAGTTAATGTGATCCATCACAAGCAGAATGGAAAACAGGATCAAGCTAAGCATAGTTAAATTTTTTAATGTTTTCCAGAGAAAAAAAAAACAAGCAGCTCCCAGTAATGATTGAAGGATGATATTAGATCTCCAGGGAGCGAATCAGAGTGTGATAGAGCTCTAGGTGTATCAGATTTATACACCCTGAATAGTCAAGTGAGATGGGAAAATATTTAGCTAACTATGATGAATTTGGCTAAATGGTTTTTTTTTAGCATACCTGTACATCCTGTTAGCCAATGGTGGTTTGGGTTTACCTTTTAGGTGAAGAAATTGCCATATAAAAAGGGGTTTTAGTAAGACTGTACGGAAAGTCCTACGGATTTTTTACAAGCTATCACTAATAATCTAGTAAAATTAGAGCCTCAAAGGAAACAGACATGTTGATTTATGTAGATGATATTCTAGTGGCTAACCCTACTGGTGTAGGATGTAGATGATATTCTAGTTGCTAACCCTACTGGTGTAGGATGTGGATGGGATAATCTGTAGTTGTTAAAGTATATGGCAGAACAAGGCCATAAAGTGAGCAAAAGGAAACTACAATTGTAGCAAACTGATGTTGGGTATTCGAGACATACTATACCTTGAGAAGGGCGTACTCTGAACCCCTCTAGAAAAAATATGATTTTGGGAGTACCAATATTTATAAACAGATGATGAGTTTTAATTACTGTAGAGCCTGGGTGCTACATTCTGCTCTTCACACAGAGAGAATTAGAAATGTGGAAATAGGGAGGGACAATCCTCTGAAATGATATTTGGCATCAGGGTAATTTACCGATATTACCAAAGTCTTTGTTTAGATATGTAGTAATTGTGATATATGGGCAGAGCCATTTATCAACAGGGGAAATATGTAATTAGAATTAATGACTTAAAACAATTAGGAAGTATGATTGTAGCATATGGTATAACAAATTATCTAAAAAAAAAAATTGTTACAGATGTGTGATTTGTGCACAGAGTAATCATCAAGGGAGGCAAAGGGCACCAAAAGGAGAGTTTCCTCAGGCAAGGTATCCATTCTAACAGCTGGAAATGGACTTTATAGAACTTACAAAGAGTGAAGGAAAGTAATGGTGATTGACTGTGATAGAAGTTAGATATTACCAGGAAGAAATATTGTTCATGTCATCCGCAATCGGCAGGTTTAATTAAACGCATGAATGGAACAATAAAAAGTAGACTAAGGAAGACCTATATAAGTACTGGAAGAAACTTGGTAAGATGAGTACCTATAGTGTTAATGACCGTTAGAGTAACGGCAGACAGAGATGGGTTATCTTCCTTTGAAGAGTTAGGAGGTCCAGAGCAGGCAGAGATAGACACTGAGAATACTCTGGCTGAACACATGAGAAGATTGTTTGCTAATCACACCCGTATGTCAAAGATTTTGTGACCTACAGGTGAACTGAAGGAGAGAGTGACCCACTCTATCAAACCAGGTGATGAGGTGCGGGTCCAATGATTGAAAAGGAAAGACTGGAAGCAGCCCCGTTGGGAAGGCCCTACCAGGTCTTGTTGGAAACTGCCTATTTGCCATTTAGATATGTTCAGAAAGAGAGCGACCTGGGTCCACGTTGCCCACTGCAAGGAGGTAAGAACGCATACAAACACTGCTGAACACATACAGAGTTAAGGAGCAGAACCGAGTACCAATAGGGTCCGGGGGTTACCTCCTTAATGAAGATTCCCTACCCCGACCTATCATCACTGTAGTGTGTTCCTAGAGGTGTGAGTATGGGGTGGAACTCAGCAGACTGACTAAGGACAGGAGAGGGTTGGTGGTTCTTGGAAATATGGGGGACCCTGAGCTGCATCAGTCTTAATTTTGATACATCCAGATCCACCACTCACCAAAAATAAAAATGAAACTCTACCATGGGAATAATTAAAAGACAGATGACTCAGGATAAGGATTCCACTGGAAGTGAGTATTATAACATAGTGGCCAGAGAGAGGCAGGATGTGATTTTCAAAATAAATATTGATAACCTCTCCATTAAGTGGGAGTATGTAGTCGAGAGTGAGTATTCATACTTATGCATTATACCTCTGTACAGGACCTACTGCTAGTTACCATTGGCCTACAGTTTAAACATACTTAAGGAAAATATTAAGTGAAGGCAGTGAGCCAAGAAGATATTATGTAAGTATGGGGCTTGCGCGGATGACTATGGTTAGGATACCTGTATAGATGTAAATAGCACCAATTTAACTGAGCAAAACAGAGGTGAAAACTGTACAGGGATGGGGTTGGCGAGATTGAAAGAGGCTGCTAACCCACCCCAGTTCACTCTGACTCCAGGGGAGTGTTATAGAATGACAGCAGAGATTTGGGTGATTTTAATGGAGTAAGTCAGTAGTTAATGTTACTGATCTGAATTCAGAGGCACAGGAGAAACTATTAAACCTTACAGCCTGGTAACAGATGTGTGATGGGCGTGTACCAGTAAAGGACGTATAAGGCAGACACTATAAAAAGGGTGGGTATGTACCTGCACCCCAGTCCTATTGGTTAAGCCAGTTAGAATTAGTTACCAGAAACCAAGGAAAGGTTTAATCAGGCGTAGGAAGGGTTGTGCCAAGGAGGAGAATAGCCCTATTTGGATGGATGCGATTGGAATTCCTAGGGATGAGTCCCTGATGAATATGAAGCTATGAATCAAGTAGGTGAAGGTTTCAGGACAATGTTCTTTTGGTGGGTGACGTTCAATAAACATGTGGATTGGATCAATCAGTAATTGTTAAAGATGCAGTGAAGGGGATCTCAAACCAATTATCCGCCACCTCGCTCATGACCTGGGAAGATAGGTTGGCTCTAGATATGTTGCTGGCAGAAATGGGTGGAGTATGCAGAATGGTGGGGGGGGGCAGTTGTTGTAAATTTATTCCTAACGACACCAGAGCTTTTGCAGGATTGACAGCTCTAAGTGAAGGATGGGCTGAGAACTCAGGAGTGAATACATCTGTGACAGGATGGTTTGATGAAATATTTGGTAAATGGAAAACCATAGTATCCACAATTTTGGGGGCAGCTATTGCCTGTATGGGTATGCTTGTATTATGTGGTTGTTGTTTTGTTCCCTGTGTCCGAGGGTTGGTGAGTAAGGCGTTGGAGAATGCAGTGGCCCAGCAGATGGTGAGATATGGCCCGATTCCAGATTCTAATCAGTGGAAGGAGGAATACAATTCACCAGCAGTGGTGGACGAGGAGGACACTGACGATCGATTCAATCCAGACGACTACAGATTGAATGAAACATTTCTTAGATCTAATGTGAAAATCTTGAATAAAGAGTGTAACTGGGAGGGGAAATTGAATTTTGTTCAGGCTAACAGATGTTGTATACATTTAGTGGAATGATGAAGATACTCCTCCAAGCCTAGTAGATGATTGAGATCCTTTACATTCCAAGGAGCCCAGGTTGAATGAGACAATCTTAATGCTTATAAAAGACTGTTTCTTTATATGAAGGTCATGACGAAGATCCTAGCCGGAAGAGTTATGACTGAATAGGCCTAGAACAGTAATTGATGAGTTTGGAATATAAATACATGTATTGGTTTTGTTTGGATTAAGTTTGATTTTGTATGACATTTAGGAATCCTATGAGGATAGATGTGTAATGATCAGTGTGAAAATTTAGTCAAAGGGTGGATTGATAAAGGAATTTGTATGTTTAATGTTAATGACTAAGATGTTTCACCCTGAAACTGTGTAATGTGTAGGTTATATTAGAAATTACATAGACAATGGTTAGACAATGGTAAATGAGTTAGGATGTAGTTCTTAGGCTAGCAGAAGATTGGCCATAAAAGTTCACAGGGCCCCATCCATCAGGATTGGAGCCTGGTCTTCGAGGTGTGGGTAAACATTAGCAACTGAGATAACATGAAGAGGGTCTTTGAAGGCAGATCCTGAGAATTTGCAGGCCATAAAACAGGGTGGAGACTTTGCTGACTGGATTTTATAAAAGTGTTTTGTGTCTTGCCTTTCGGGAGAGCTCTCTGAATAAACGACTGATCTGTTGCAGACTGAGACTTTGCTTAATTCTTTATTAACCAGAATCTTACAACCTCTGGGAATTAATCAAAGCTAGAGTGAAAGTTCATTTAGAACATTGAGACAGAAATTCTCGTGACAGACACACGTGCATTTTTTATTAAACATTGTTAATTAAATATAGGATATACAATTATTATTAATTAATTAAAATATGCATAAATTCAAGCATAAGTAATAATTTTATAACAATACACTAATAAAAAAACAACAACATCATTTGAAGTGTCAACTCCAAGTCCTGTCTTTCTTTCCATTTTACTGCAAGGCTAACAGAAACATTAAAAACAAGTACAGGACACAGAAGAGATCTTGAGATGAAGAGCTTGACAAGAGACAGACAAGGAAAGCGACTGAGAGAGAGAGAAAGAGAGAGGCAGGGGTAAGCAAGCAGAGAGTGGGAACTGAGGCAGGATGACCTGTGCAAGCAGGCAGTCAGGCAGTCAGGCAGGCAGGCCACTCTGTCGCCCTGGAGAACATCTAGAAGCTGTGCATTTTAAAAGAGACATTTTCCTTCTGATGTGCAGCTTTGATTTCACTTTTATCAGCCGAGGCTCTTGGCGTAGCTGAGAAGGGTATTACTGAGACAAGATGGTGTCCTCTAGAGCTTCAGGTAGCTCCAGGAGGTACAGTGGAGGAGGTATAGCAGAGAGACTGGAGAGAGATTCAGGTAGCTCCAGGAGGTACAGTGGAGGAGGTATAGTTGAGAGACTGGAGAGAGATTCAGGTAGCTCCAGGAGGAACAGTGGAGGAGGTATAGCAGCGAGACTGGAGAGAGACTCTGGTAGCTCCAGGAGCTACAGTGGAGGAGGTATAGTAGAGAGACCGGAGAGAGACTCTGGTAGCTCCAGGAGGTACAGAGGAGGAGGTATAGCAGAGAGACTGGAGAGAGACACAGTGCTCATAGTGGGCAGGAACAGGCACGGCCAGCCCAGCCTCGGCCCTCCATAGGCCCTCCCCTCCTCTCTGCAGCCCAGCCCAGCCATCCGTTTTCTGAGCATTAATTAGGTTTGGTGCTGGAATCCCTAGCACGTAGTTAGGCTCGCTCACACCCAACCAGCCAGGCATCCAGTCAGCCAGGCAGGCAGCCGTAAAGACAAGCGTGTTTAGCAGCAACAATTATGATAATTGCTGGGGAGCACTCAGCTGAGGGAATAAGCAGATCTGATTAAGGGCCCTTCTGCATGATCAAATATTAATCTGATGTGTCTTCACCCTGACCTGCCTGCAACATAAGAGGCTCTTATGGTCTTATGCATTAACAGATTTAGCACAGGCTGAACTCATAGCACCTAATAATATTGGACCTGCAAGTCAGAGACAGTAAAGAGATCTTCCAGGAACTGAATCTACTTACAATAAACAGCAGAGTAAAAATAGCACAGGAAAATAGTAAGGATAAACTTTATATGACAGCTCAATTATTTTAAACTAGCTTTGACAGTAAATACCTATTAAATAAGATTTCCAGAACCACCTGTAGGATTCTCTATAGATAGTTTGGCTAAACCTTTTACTGATAAATACTTCCTAAAAGGTCCCTGTTAAAATGTGTCCCCACGCAGGTGCAACACTCATAGTTCATGGCCTAGGTCCTCCTGGATAAGAGACAAGAATAAGACTTACTGTAGCTACACACAATACATGTACCTCATAGACTTTTAATACACAATAATGACAAGATTAATTCTATAGAAATACATATACTTTTAAAAATATTATTTTCATGATTAATTTTCAGCAGCATCATCAAACCATGACACTGAAATAAAAAGAAGAAACATTGAGTGTTCTAAAGACATTCGAATGTACTGTCACCTCATTACAATGCAAGAGGCGTGTTTCGGTCAGCATCCACAATTCTCAATATTTGTGCATCACCTCAAACAGGATAATAACAAAGCATTCATGTAAAACATCTAGATTTGACATGCACACGATAAATCTACAGTATTTTGGTGTACGACACTAGCATTTAAGTTTCTGTTAGCAAATAGAGCGCTTGGGACTATAAGGTTCTATTTGCAAAAAATATGATTTGGAGATAATTGGGTTTAAAGTGCCGACCCTCATTGGTTTAAAATTGTCAGTGATTTTCATCTTGAATTATTTTTAATTTAACATGAATTGGGGTATTTAAAGTATTATATAGGTAGAAAACATTGAACAGAACAATGCTATGCCAGTAACTACTAAAAGCAGATAGAACCTTATGGTCCCAAGCTTTCAAAAAATTTATGGTTCCCTGATAATTACAGAGCACATCATGGTGTACGACAATAGCAGGTTTCTGTTAGCAATAATTGATGGTCAGTCACTAATGTTTTTAGTTGGAGTTGCTATCTGGCTTAATTTATTTCTATGCTATTCTCTTGCCCCGTCAGAGTTTTAAAGGCTATGCATGGAATAGACTAACTCTGCTCTAATGCTAGACAGTGACCGAACAGCAGTTAAAGCAGATTAGGATCATATTAAAACAACACAAATGCCTGGCATTTAACAACACAAAAAAGCTTGAAAGAATCATAGGATTATATCTCAGGATTATTATAACTCCTCTCCCCTTCGCAGCTCAGAAATAACATGGGGGAGACCAGCAGATTAACTAATCTACTTTAATCTACAAAGCATATTTAAGTCAATATAGATTTTGTAAATAAGAAAGATAAGGCTTATTCAACACATATAATCTTAATTCAAAACATAGTGTTTGCTCTGTTGAGCATCAGAACAACAGATGACCTCTTCCTACATTGGATAAACATGCTTCAACCAATGGCTTCATCTGACTCTGCTAGACAGTAATGTAATGCAATGTAATGCACTACTGAGCACATGCCAACCACGGGACAATCCCCTGCTTATCATCAATACATAAGTCTATCTCTAGTTTGGATCTGAGAGTGACATTTTAAAGTTATCGTAGAACAGAAACACAAAATGGGTCTGGCGAAAACTAAATGGGATAATTCACACAAATTACAAAATGACACGTTGGTTTCCTTACCCTGTAAGCAGTCGATGGACAAGGTATGACGGCAATCCATGCTTTGGTTTAGTTTCCCTGGCACTACTTCCACAGGCAACCCAAAGAAGTTACATTTACATTTTGATTTGATTGTATTTGACAAATCATATAGCTATTTTTACTTATATTGTTGTTTTTAGTCGTTTTTTTAACACTTGTGATGCCGTAGTATGCATTCCAATGTCACTTTTCCTTCTCAGAGAGAGAATGATCCTGACTAATATGCCATTACCCCTGATGCTTGTGTTGCATTGGAATAAAAAGTAAAGCAACTCACCGCTAGTTATTTCAGTAGAACTTGGCTGCCAGAAGTACTGAAACACAATATGACCACAGTAAGAGAATGCATGTAAATGCAGTCGGAAACAGGCCAGGAATATTGCACCGACTGAGAAGCAGCCATATACAAACAAGTCTGAAAATGTGAAACAGACTAGAGCAATGAAAAGCCGCGACAGCATACTATTATCCAAATAAAGTTGCAAGGTAGAGAGATACTCGTACTTAAGTGGCATTCCAACTGAAATGTTAGACACAAGATTTATTTACAATAATAAATATGGTAAACATATATTTTATTTTTAGATGTTATTTGCTATGGTTCAACAAACACTAAATTCAGGACTTTTACAATAGTACAATAACTATTGTATTTCTGTTTGACTTTCATCTAATGGTGGCTTCAATATATCATGCAACTGATATGTAAACGTTTAGTAAATTGGGTTAGAAGGTTAGAAATAAATAAAATGGATCCTTTGCAAACGGTTGCTGTTGACACTTTTCTGCACATATCATTATTCTCTGTGGTTTGTCCAATTTGCTTTACAAATGTCAGCACAAAAGAAAGCAAACTTTGTGTTGTTAGATTTTTTCAGTTCAATAACATAATATTTCAAAAAGAAATTAAAAGGAAATTGGGAACAATAAAATGAAACAAAACTGCCAGAAACGGACAGTGCTGATGTGCATTTTCAAACTACTTTGTGATAGGCGAAGCGTAGCAGTGTGCCTATGGACTCGTTGTGTGTGATTCTCTTTGGGAGTGGTTCACTACTAGACAGGTGCTCTTCCTGTGCTCTGCTGTAGCAGCAAGGTGCAACACAGTAGTTTCCCCACTCCATCTACTCTACCCTGCACAACACTACCCTGGTCACTGTTCTGTAAACACTGGATCTACAGACTCTACTCCACAGGACCATGTAACACCACTCAACACAACCCACATGACAAAACCCACTAGAAACCATGGGGTAGTGTCCTGTCCCACAGCAGCACCCTGGGGTGAGGAGGAGCTAACTCATTACAACCCCATGCCTGGATAGGACATAATAGTACACACACACAAAAGCAAGCATTAGCACACTTATTCTAACAACAGTGTGGGCATCTACACACACTGACACACTGACTGACACAAAAACAAACTGACATCAAGTCTTGTCATGTCTGAATCATTTGATTCCAAGGTTGGTACCAGATTGTCAAATATGTTCAGTTCAACCCTTAAATATTGATTCTATATTTATAATGAAATACAAAATAATGAATACATATGAATGTAATGTGTATTGTCGATGTAATTTATCTTTTTGTTAATGTCATACTTTTCATGTTATTTTCACACCTATTCAGTCTAATTCACATCCATATCTACAATTAACTGTATAATAAACACTCACAATACAAGATAAAAAAACAAACTATAAACAACTCTATAAAGTTAACATGCTGTTCATATTCTATGTTATTCCCTATTCTATTCTATGGAATGTGTAACCCTGAAAAACCATATTGACATGAAATTGGGAGAATGAGGTCATGTATTTGTCGAGAGAAAACACACCATTATTCTTGTCCTTTGGGCAGAGAGAGCAGGGCCTTCTACTGTCAGTCTGTAGTCATTCCCCTGCCCAATCTAAACACACAAATGGGAGACCAGATTGAGTATTTTTACAACACGCTGCATGCACCGTCGCCACCGACTGACTGACTGTGAGTGACCACAGTTTATCTGCCCGGAGGTGAGAGAGGAGGAGGATGAGTACTCCTCGCTGACCGCCCCAGCCAGAGTGACCATATCAGGGTGGGTGAAACACATTCTGCCGAGCCAAGCTGAACTAACTGTGTAGACAGAGAGACATACAGACCACCTCTCGTCCTCTCCACTATGTCTCTCGCTGTGTCCTGTCTTACAATTGGATTATTGAACTCCCTGTCCCTTCCAATTCTAGACAGCTCCCATAGATTTAATATGCCAGTGGAATTTGCTGTATGAGTTAATTTAGATGTAAACCTCATGACATGTGGCTTGTGACATCCTGTCTGTCTGTAGAAACAGTCATTCACTCTTTGTGTGCTCATTAATGCCTGTCTGTTTAAGCTGAGCTGTCTGAAAAGAAAACATATAAAGCAGGTATCCTTGCTTTTCATTTTTCTTTGATATCAAAATTGATATGATAGTAGATGTATCAGTAGAGTAGAGAGAGTAGAGAAATACAGAGGCACGTGACTGCTCTTCAGAGCCCCACCCTGCAATGGCGGAATCTGAACTCTAAATTGCATTAGCATAAATCATGAGGATTTATTTCACTGCCTAATCCAAATCTTCTTTTTTATTTTATTCTTCATAATCCTATGTTTAATAATTCTATTAACTGATAAATCAAGTACTGTTAACTGATGTACAAAACAGCAATCCAAATCCACAGCAGAAACTTGGTGACAACGATCTTGTTATGCACAGACACACAGGACAGTAGATCAGTGTACTCGTCAGATGTAACTTAGACCTGAAGTAGCTACTGAGGAAAGCCAATCCAATCAAAATATGTCACGGAAGGTCTACTGTAAATACAAATACTGGGATGTTTTGTTTCCACAGTCTAACATGTAATCATCGCACTCACCTGCAGCACTCTTGACATGGATACAGTAATTCTGCTGGAGAGAGAACAGTCTTTTGATGACTTCGAGAATGTGTTTATCATATTTTTCTTGATAAAACAAATAGAAAACCATTTGTTCTGTGTTATTGTGAATTAGTTTTTTCCATATTTTTTTACAAAGCAATTATACTAAAATGGCCTACATTTCTTTAACTTGTTAATTTTATACTTATAAATTTACAATACAATGTACAATTAAATATGAATCTTTTACACTTATATTTATCTGAAAATATAAAGAATACCTAAATAAACATACTTAATCAAGTTACTGTACAACAGGGTTGTACTGTATATGTGAAGCTTTTCAAATTATGATATAGTAACTGTAACATAAGTAACAGTTTCATAAGTTGACTTATGAATTACTCCCTTTCAATGGAAAACACACAATGAATATGAATATATCAATTTCAATTCAAGTACATTTTACAAATACTTTTGAATTGAAAATTCACAACTTTAAAAGTATATTTGTTATTATTTATATTATTATTGAAACAACATAACTATTTCCTATTATCACCAATTATGGCAGCATTTTTACTATTACTATTATTATGGTTAACATTACTTCCAGTGGTATGCATATGGAGCCTGGCCAGGCAGGTGCATGCAGCTAGCCCACAGTGTGGTATCAGGTATCCCCTTGGCCTTTCCCATTTGTCATGCTGAATGAGTGGTCTGCCTGACTGCACTTTCTCATTCCATTTCCTCCCAGGCTGCACTGAGGCCCTACCACCCACTGTAACGCTGTCATTTCTTCAACCCCCTTCCTTTCACATCAAGTGTGAGCAATAATGCTCTCTCACATTCCTGTTCTCAATGGCTTACACGCTATGCCCTCTCTGCTCTGCTCTGAACAGACCTACCTCACCCTTACAGGGTACAGACAAATTACTCTACAAGAAAATTGAAACTGTGTCACAACAATTTAAAACAGACATAAAAGTCTGTACCCTACAAGTAAGGATATACATTTTTGAGAAAATATTTCAACAATGAATATAAATTAACATAAAAAATAATTGAAAATATTATTATTACAATACTATGTTAAATATTTCACAACATGACAAATCCTAGCTAAACAGCATATGTTCCATCAGACAACAAGACCCAGTGGCTGATGGCCTGATGCAGTCACAGTACATCTTCAGCTTAATCATTAACCCTTAATATGAACAACCAGCCTGCTCTCCTCTCTCCTCAGCTCAGACACCTCTCCTCTGTGTGCTTATAAAAATGTAAGTCATTCAGTGCTGCTCTTACTTACATCCATAATGCCACTCAGCCCAGCCGCTCAACAGAGCTCTGATCTTTAGCCCATGCTGAACATCCTACCAGCTACGTTACGTTCCATCAGAGTAAGCCCCTACACAGAGCCACACACAGCCCACCGGCAGGCACCCACTCTGTAACTGGAACAAGTAACTGGAACGGAAAACATTATCTGAAAGCAAAGCAGCAAAAAAAGCAAGACCATAGTAGAGAGAAAGCAGGGTAATCACAGAACACCCCGAGCTCAACCAATAGACACTTCTCTACTCCTTTTTTCCTGCTAAAGAAAACCAGGAAATCTCCACTTATTTCAACAAACATTTGCTTCAACTCAGGAACTAAGCAGAACTCCTTTTTTTAAATAGAGTGCAGTGTGTGTGTGAATGGAAAGCGCAGGAGAGAGCGGATGCAGCATGTGTTGTCTTGTTCATCCTCTTGTAGGGTGATTGTTAAGAGACTGCAGCTCCATCTGCTGGTAATCCAAGGGTCAGCAAAGAGGGGAAGGAAGAGAGAGATCCCAACAGAGAGAGGAAAAGAGAGAGCAGCTAGAAGTAAACAAAGTGTGGGAGAGAATGAGTCAGCTACTATATCACAGTCCCAACTCCTACAGCATCCCATCACAAATCCTAAACATCCCTCTTCCCAGGTGCATCTGGGAAAACCCCCTGACCTGACACGACACATAATCGTATTTCGAGCCTTCACAGCACAGCTCCACAGAGTTCCATAGAGTTTCATAGCTCCACACACCCAGCTGGCAAGAAGTATGCCTGGGACATAAACAATCTTTTCTGTCTTGCCCTCATTTCCCTTCAGAGGATCCAATATTGAGTTAATCAGGCTGATTGCATATTCATCACTGTGATCTGTTTCATTTTTTAACAGAAGAGGGGAAGCGTGTTTTACTTGGGAAATGAAATATTTAGCGACCTGTTCCTGTGCCCTCAGACTGGACAGAGAGAGAGAAAGAGCCTACAGCTGAGTAAATAGCAGCAGGGCCAGCCCTTGGTAGACAGGTGCTCCCCCCAGTTTCCTCCAAGAACTCCCATAGTCTCCTCCAAGCCTCCCCCAGTCTCCTCCAAACCTCCCCCAGTCTCCTCCAAGCCTCCCCCAGTCTCCTCCAAGCCTCCCCCAGTCTCCTCTAAGCCTCCCCAGTCTCCTCCAAGCCTCCCCCAGTCTCCTCCAAGCCTCCCCCAGTTTCCTCCAAACCTCCCCAGTCTCCTCCAAGCCTTCCCTAGTCTCCTCCAAGCCTCCCCTAGTCTCCTCCAAGCCTCCCCAGTCTCCTCCAAGCCTCCCCAGTCTCCTCCAAGCCTCCCCAGTCTCCTCCAAGCCTCCCCTTGTCTCCTCCAAGCCTCCCCCAGGCTACTTAGCCCAAAAACCATTAGGTGTGTAACCTTAGAGAGAGGGTCATAGCGCAAAATGAAATAGAGTGGAGGATGACAAATTAATGTGTGTAATTCAGCTGTTCCCCTTTTACTGTTCTACATCAATTAGCAGAATAGGCAATTAAGATTGAGTGCCGTGTCGTACACATAATTGCATTAAATATGCTGTTAATTTGTCCATTGTTATAATTTCTAAGATAGGAGAACATAAATTGTGAACAAGGTAAATTACTCAAATGGCTTGTCTCCCATTCATTCATACTATAGTTCACTAGCACCGCAGCTCTAACGTGTGAGGAGTTCACTGAAAGTGCTAGCATGTGTTGATTTTCAAGTAAATTAGTTATGGAAAAATATGGCACATAAACCTGGGTGCTCTGTTAGAGGTATAATCAGACTGGGCTCTAGCTGTACCTTTAACTCCAGAGACTGATCCACTAGACTTTAAAGCTGCAGCGTCCAATATATAGTATACACTGATTTACTACTGAATCTACCCGGCAACTACAATTGTAAAGCCACGCCACTGTCTCATGCTACACATAGTTATAGGTTGGCTAATACTCCAGTGGACAACCAGTGTACTAAATACATTTAGAGAGAATGATTAGGAGATTCCTCTGTAGCCAGCTCTCCTCTGTAAACCCTCAACCCATGTTAGCACACCACAGTTATTGGACCTTGAAGAGAATTGACTAATGGATAGTTCTCCATGCTTTACTACGGCTCCGAACATCAAAGGCTGGTATGAAGACCACTAACTAGACCAGCAGGCTGGAGAGAAATGTTGGGAAAATTAAACCAATCAATGTTGAGAGGAACTGGGGGAATTATGTAAATATCTATATTCATCATGGGGGAGTTGTCTTAAGTAGTTTGCTTTCGTTTTCTCTCAGTAATATCCAAAAAGGAGCAAGATTAGATCACCTTTGAGATTTGATTTTTTTTTTAGCACAGATCAAACGATACAAGGATTACCGACTCAATACAACTGGGGCTTTTTATGACGTTGTAATTGGGAAAACATGTAAGAGATATTGAAACGTGTTAATCCTGAGGTTGACTACTGCTGCTGATATAAGACTTTTACTCTCACAAACATGGCGACTTTGAAAAAAAAGGAAGCTATCATAGCTAACTGAAACAGACAAAAATTGTAAAAAATAATATAGACCATATTAAAGAGCCTAAAGAGCTTGCACCTAAAACGCGTTCAGTGTCAAAACACATACATCAATGCCTCAGAAATCTCCTGTGTATGTGTAATGAGAACACACAACATTTTCTCAGCCATATGTTCAGTCTCACCTTTGCTAAATATACTTAAATCATTTATGCCCATTAATAAGGTGTGACAGATTCCTGAGGGCAGATTGCATACAGTAGAATGTCGAGGTGGTAAATACAACATTAGTAGTGAAGTATTTTTTTGAGAATGACACAAGTATTGGTCTCCACAAAGTTTGCTGCTTCAGGGTTCTTAGATCTTTATGTCAGTAGTTACTATGGTACACTGAAATATAATTACAAGTATTCCATAAGTGTCAAAGGCTTTCATTGACAATGACATTCAGTTTATGCAAAGAGTCAATATTTGCAGTGTTGACCCTTCTTTTTCAAGACCTCTGCAATCCGCCCTGGCATGCTGTTAATTAACTTCTGGGCCACATCCTGACTGATGGCAGACCATTCTTGCATAATCAATGCTTGGAGTTTGTCAGAAGTTGTGGGTTTTTGTTTGTCCACCCGGCTCTTGAGGATTGAACACAAGTTCTCAATGGGATTAAGGTCTGGGGAGTTTCCTGGCCATGGACCCAAAATGTTGTTGTTTTCTTCCCCGAGCCACTTAGTTATCACTTTTGCCTTATGGCAAGGTGCTCCATCATGCTGGAAAAGGCATTGGTCGTCACCAAACTGTTCTTGGATGGTTGGGAGAAGTTGCTCTCGGAGGATGTGTTGGTACCATTCTTTATTCATGGCTGTGTTCTTAGGCAAAATTGTGAGTGAGCCCACTCCCTTGGCTGAGAAGCAACCCCACACATGAATGGTCTCAGGATGCTTTACTGTTGGCATGACACAGGGCTGATGGTAGCGCTCACCTTGTCTACTCAGGACAAGGTGTTTTCCGGATGGCCCAAACAATCGGAAAGGGGATTCATCAGAGAAAATGACTCTACCTCAGTCCTCAGCAGTCCAATCCCTGTACCTTTTGCAGAATATCAGTCTGTCCCTGATGTTTTTCCTAGAGAGAAGGGGCTTCTTTGTTGCCCTTGTCGACACCAGGCCATCCTCCAAAAGTCTTCGCCTCACTGTGCGTGCAGATGCACTCACACCTGCCTGCTGCCATTCCTGAGCAAGGTCTGCACTGGTGGTGCCCCGATCCCGCAGCTGAATCAACTATAGGAGACGGTCCTGGCGCTTGCTGGACTTTCTTGGGCGCCCTGGCACCAACATAAAAGCTGATGATGCTTCTCGGGTAAATAATCTGATCAGGAAGGCTTGCTCTGTTCTGGGGATTAGCCTTGACACTCTAGAGGAGGTGTCGGAGAGACGGATCCTGGCCAAACTGCTGGCCATCATGGACAACGTCACCCACCATCTGCATGCCATGGTTATGACGCAGAGGAGCACCTTCAGTCACTGACTGATCCCACCACGGTGTGCCAGAGAGCGCTACAGGAGGTCCTTCCTGCCGGCGGCTATTAGACTATTTAATGCCTCACCGGGGTGCCGTGCCGTCGTCAACATAGACCTGGAACTGTTGAAGTGTTAGGACCTAGTTTATCAATTATGCATCCATCCGTGAGTAACTCTGGTCTGTAATCACTCATTCACTCAGGACTTATTTATTCATTCAGGTCTGTATATGCATATTCATGTACAGTTGTTATATCATATCACGTGCAATATTGTAAGTAATTCTTGGACTTAATTTACCTAGTCATTCACTCAGGAATGCATATTAGTATCCTGTCATTTGTATCTTTTTTCATTGCTTTTAGTATATTGAATGTGCAATACGTGCATCTATCTGTGATTAAACCCTGCGCACTAAGAAATGTATTTTAAGGGAATTACTACTATTACCCTAAATTATACCATACACACATTTAGCTATTTAAGTATCTCTTCCTGTCATTTACCTGTACAGTTAATGTAACCATACAAATATTCACTTACCTGTAAATTGAACTGTATATTTACCTGTACAGTTAATTTAACCATGCAAAATATTCACTTACCTGTTCATTTAACCAGTCTGTATATTAAGTATATTAAGTACATATATCATACGCACTTTTAGCTATTTAAGTATTTCTCTGCCATCGACCTGTATAGTATAGTTAACCATGCACCATCCACCAATTTATAGTGTACATATTTAGCCATCCACCCAGACTATGCAATGTCTTTGTATTTTTTGCACTCCAGACTTCTTGTATTTTGATAATTTTTCATACTGCTGCTCTATGTATCATGTATCGTGATTCTGTCTTTAATTAAAGTACCTTTCCATCCATCCATCCATCCATCCATCCATCCATCCACCCACCCACCCACCCACCCACCCACCCACCCACCCACCTATCTATCTATCTATCTATCTATCTATCTATCTATCTATCTATCTATCTATCTATCTATCTATCTATCTATCTATCTATCTATCTATCTATCTATCTATCTATCTATCTATCTATCTATCTATCTATCTATCTATCTATCTATCTATCTATCTATCTATCTATCTATCTATCGGATGATATTGAAGTCATTGTTATTTTGTTTAGTGAAGAAGATGCATCCATCCCTCAAATTGAAGTCGCAGGAGTTCAAACTAAAAATCTAGTATGATTGACATTTCCTCATCTTCTTCTTGCTTTTAGAAGACTCAGGATAGATAGATCAAGAGAGATTGGTTGTGCCTAATTACGGTCTATTGAAGTTTCCCTCCCAGACCCTTTTCAAATGATCAGCAGTCAGCACTAATGCGCCCATATTGTTTCTATAAGTGTGAATTGATTTATATTGCTGCAAAAAATCCCAAGACATTTAGAGAGAACCATTGGAACCCAATACCAATTATACGTGTTTGTTTCTGGGGAAACGGCCACTCAGGACATTGGATCAATTGAGGGACATCAAAGGTTAGAGCATTATATTTCTGCTGAAAACATAGCAATTGCTAACAGACCCGACGAGGGATGTTTCCTCGGGTACATAGCGTACCTGCTATCTGCCATCTCCATATCTACACATAGGGTTACAAATCCATGCACACTATGGGTGAGGTATAGCTGGAGGGCAGTGAAAATACTGGCACTACCATGGCCACTACCACCCTCACTGTACTGTAAATAAACAAATATAATATCAGAGGTATCCAGCATTAAAACAAACCTCTGCTGCATGCCATATCCAGGGCTGAAGGCTCTGAAGGCAGGCTGAATGGAAGGTTTTGAGATGAAGATCCTCTGGTCTTTGCATGCGTATGTGCGTGTCCATAAAGGCCTCCACACCTCTACTAACTGTGGGAGTCCTGGCTGTTACCCTCCCCAGAAGGCGGGAGCCATCGATTTTCATATGCAGATCTAATTAGGGACCATATTAATTACCTGGCTCTCAATATCCCAACTGGAAATTAACACCAGGCCTGCAGAGAGGATTTCCTTCTTCAAGCTTGCTTTATAGATTGTTGCTTTTTATTTATTTTTTCCTTTTACAGCTTGAGTCTCTAAGGAGCTTTTGAATCTATATTAATTTCCTCTCTGCCAGTTATGCAGCTGGGTATGAACTGCACTATTTCACTTTTAATCTGTCAGTAATTTAGTAATGTGTAAACTAATTATGCACCGATATTAATGTAATTGGTTCTGGGAGCTGCAAAAGAAATCAATGTGTTTGCAGGAGAATGCATTAAATTGAATTGAGTTATTATAATCATGTGTCAAGTGCTGATTATGTTATGAAACTAAAAAGTAGATGTCAGCCACAGGTCAATAACAGCAGGCCTCCTGGCTCCATAAAATCTATGCTGCTCAATTCGATAATGTGGAAGGAGGGAGAGAAGCACATACCCTCCTCTCATCCCTTCATCTCTCCCTCTATCCACCCACCCACCCATCTTCAGTGTATTTGCTAGGGTGGCAGCTTTAATACATTTCCCCAGCAGATCAGTCATAACCCTGTGTCTGGAGCGTGGGCAGTATTGATATTGTTTCACATAAAAAGCTGTCCTGAAGTCTTGATCTGCCTCTCAGGGTTAGCCAGACTCATGACATCAGGGAAATTAGACCTCAAACACTGACAGACGGACAGATTCAGGCCGGTTTACAGGTCAGACAGGCTCCCATAGACAGATCACAGCCTCCCTCCCTGGTCTGACTATATTGTATCTCGCCATCTGTCTGTATACCAAATCTCTATTATGGGAAAAACATCATCTTTGTCAGGGACAATGATCAAAACAGTGGAATGATAGAGAGATCAGAGTGGAGGCATATTGTGATTGACTCTGCTGCATCCTGTGAGATATTCGGTGTGTTTCTCTTTGAACCACCACCACCGTTGGCAACATTATCCGCAACTCAATCAATACAGAACAACAGCCAATCAAAGTGCTTAAGGCATTATCCCTGAGAGAGAGAGAGAGAGAGAGAGAGAGAGAGAGAGAGAGAGAGAGAGAGAGAGAGAGAGAGAGAGAGAGAGAGAGAGAGAGAGAGAGAGAGAGAGAGAGAGAGAAAATCTGCTGAACACAATTCGATAATAGGAAGAACACATTAACTCTGTTGTCTATTCTGAATTTGAATGAATGGTTAAGGCCTTAGGACACAGAGGGAGGGTTGGTATAGTCTATTCACACACAGCTTGAGACTCACTAGTAGACTTTTTCCACTGTTACCAGACCATGATACAGGGCTGAGGCTCCTTCAGTAATACTCTACACCTGGACTAGGGAAGAGGCACTGAGACCACAAAGGCACACTAACACAACCGCTGATTCCACCTGGGGTCTTGGAAAGCATATGACAGGTGGGACCTAAGAAAAATATATCCTGGTGCATGAACTGTATAAAAACTACTGTTCACAACCCCTACTAATATTCTACAGACACACAATATATTGTCCTTTATCCCAGTCACTTCAAACCTCAAAACCTAAAAAAAGTATATTTCCAGAGCTCTTTGTATGATAGTTATAAACAGATATAAAACATGGCAAAGTAAAAGTTTATACTATTGAAAATTACTTCCCCTTAAGCCTTCCCCATTATTTTGTTGTTTGATGGAGTCAGAGCATAGGCCTGTGTTAGCTACCAGCCTAGCGCTAACAATCTCTGGTAACCATTATAGTTGTCAAGGTTTATGATTGATAGCCTTTGTTTACAGTGTTTTAAAAGAGAGACCGTTTTCAAAACATAATTTCCTTGCTTACATAAATAACTAGTCTTAAATTGAACGCTAATCCAGAGTAAAGCATTATGTAGTCGCCCCAAAAGGTTCAATAATCAAACAATAATAACAGTTTTCATCTTTACCATGAAATTATGTCCGTTTTAAATATCCACTCATACATCTTAACTTGACAGGTTTCAGCCAGCTGTGACGATTATGGACGTAAATATTGTAGCCTACTTATGCCTGACTGTACGTACTCATCAAGGGAGTGGTTTGGATTGCCTCATAGGAGATTGATTAAAATGGCACATCTTGAAAACAAAAAAGTATGTGCTTTTAATTACTAAGCATTACTACATACATAAACTCAAGAAAACATTTTCATTTTAGATTCAAGTTTGATTTGAAATGGGGAAAATTTAATTTAGCATGAAAACGAAACATTACATGGGAATGTCTCCAGATTTTGATTATGATTGAAACGCAAGCGTTCATGAGAAATTGTAACTTTGCGGTAACAGCATTTCTAAAACATAACACAAACACAAAGTACCAGATTTTTAAAGACTTTTATTTTCTAAGAACAAAGCCAGAAACTGTAGTCTGCCACTTTCTGATAATTTTCAGACATGTCTAGCTAGCCTGTGGCATGAGAGTCAGTGAGAGTCGATTGAAGCTTGTATTCCACAGGGGAGGCATTAAGGTGAGACTACATTCTATACTGTGAACGAGGGAGTGTATCTTCTTCTCGTGGCTCCTACTGTACCATAGATTGTAACAATAGCTGGCACAGCTAACCTCTCTCTCATTCTCTCTCTCTCCCTCTCAAAGGGCTTCTTTGTTCTTTTGCTTATGACTCTATCTGCCAAACACACCACTTATGTGACTTTTGATTAATTATAGATGCATTTTACTCCTTGTTCAACCTTCGTTTACTCAAAGAAGACAGGACAAGAAGAGAGAACGGTCCTTTCTCTGCATCTTTTTACAAATCCATACCCCGATATCATTATTTAGGCAAACATGACATATAGCTAATGCACACAGGGCCCATCTGCTTTGATGAATGGCTATAATGAACTTGTCTTCTTCTCAAGGAAAAGAACAATGGCTATTTTCTGATCCGAGCAGCTTAGTATTGGCAACTTAAAAATCCACCCTGTTTGTATAAGACGGGGGATGTCTTTGACAGTGGTTATAACAATGATCACCTGTGTCCTGCTGAGGTTCTGATCTGTGGGTTAGCCAGCCCAGTACTACTGAGAAACGACATGCTCTCCCTCCATTCCAAATCACTCTAAAACTCTCTCCTGTTTAACAAATTGCCTCTACTACAGATTCCTTGTCTGGGGAGGCTTGATCAGGCTTTGAAGTCTACAGGTCAGCACAAGGCTAGTTATTTGAAGTCACTGCTGAATGAGGTTCGACTGGGCAGATTTTATCTGGCATTGGCACAGGGCTGGCACACCAAACAAGATGAGGCACACATATAGTCCATGATTAGCTTGTGACATAGGTTCCTTGGATGTTCAAAAAGCTCCTCCTAAATTCAACTGAGAATATGTTTTAAAATTAGACAAAATAAAAGATTTACGTAAAACTGTTTACTACATGTATAAATATCACATTACATAAACATAATAATTTGGATCAACTACACATGGTAAGACTTTTGTTTTGTTTTGTCTCGAGACCTCACACTAGCTCATGTTTTCATATCTTACAATGACACATCTGCTGTGGCCACCCATTTAGGCTAACTTGGCCCTGCGGGCAGGTTGGTTGGTTTGCCACTTAACTTACTCTCTCACCAGTTGCAGGGCAGGGCAGGGCAGGTAAGGGAGCGTTCAGTAGACCCTGGTGAATGATTCGCTCATGGCAGAATAGGTCATGCAGCAGTGATTCTAGAGAGCTAAGGTCACAGTCAGATGATGAGGCTAATTAATCTTGGTTGGCACTCTTGCTCGTAAATGATCTCCTTCCATAATTATGTCACACCCCACCCTCTCTCAACCCCTCCCCACCCCACCCTCTCTCAACCCCTCCCCACCCCACCCTATCCCACTCTCGCCCCGCTACTCCCTCTACCCCTGCCGCCACACTCCCAAACCGCCATGTGTGGCACATAAACATAATATTTGAGAGGAGAGAGAGAGAGAGAGAGAGAGACAGAAAAAAGCTGTTTGGAAACACCTCGTCCTGTCTGTCTCTGACAGCTGTTTGTGACACAGTGAGATGGAGAGGAGACGACAGACGGCAGCACCTTCCCTTCACACCAGCCTGCCCCCCCCCCCCAACCCCCCCCCCCCCCTGCCCTCTCTCTCTCCTCTACAACATGTTCATCCTCCTCACACCACATCCATTCCAGCTAGCAGGAAATCAGAGAAAAGTGGAGGGAAGGAGGGAGGGAAGGAAAAATATTAATTAAGTGACTCATTAATCCACATAATCACTCTTTCTGACACATGTTTCCGACACTTCCTCTGAGCTAAGCTCAACCCTGTGACCAAGCTGAGGTCAGAGAGAGAAACACTGGCACAGCTACTGTGTAACAGCCTCAAATGGGGGTGTGTTACACTAGAGAAGAGACAGACAGACAGAGGAATAGTGACAGAGACAGACCCACAGACAGATTGTGAGCCTGAGAGAGTAAGACACTGGCGCAGCGAATATGTAACAGCCTCAAAGGAGGTTGGTTAAATAGGAGATGAGACTACAGCAACAGACAGAGAGACAGACAGAGAGACAGACAGACAGACAGACAGACAGACAGACAGACAGACATACAGACAGACAGAGACAGACAGAGTGTGAGCTGCTGGGGCCTTGGAGACCTAGCATGCAAAAGCCTCATAGGGAATGCGTTACACTTGAGAAGATATTGCAGAGACAGAGGTGGAGAGAGGAGACAGACAGAGAGAGTGACAGAGACAGTGACACAGAGACAGACAGAGGGGCTCCTGAAGACCCCAGGGCGTTAACAACAGAGCTAGATTTACCCCCCATGTTCCCCACACTGTGTACTAGAGGAGCCAGTGCCATTGATCGTGGCTGCAGAGCTATGGAAGACTCCATTAGGGCTGGGGCAATAGAACTGTACTGCTATTGATTCATGGGGTTGGCCCTGTTAATATTATTTATGGTGGAGGGCTACACAGCTCTCCGGCAGAGTAAGCCCCCCATAATAAGTGGTAATTGATGGCGGGGGAGGCATAGCTCCCCTCCCCCTCCCCTGACCCTGGCCCTGTGAAAGTCAGATGGATTGCCTCTAACACAGTTATGATTGATATGATCAGATTACATAACCTGCTACACAGGGCATGTGGGTGTCCTCAAGTGGGGCGCATTGATTTTTGATTAGGACGGCACTCAACACATCAAAGAAAAGGCCGGGGAAAATACTTCCCGCAGGCCAGGCTTGCTCTTCATGGTTTCCAAGGGGATTTTTACTCTTATATTTTCTGCTGCTGCGGTTTATGTGATATAAGAATACTCCATAAAATATAAACTACACAGTTGATATATTCGGGGATCTTACATCACATCACACAGCACAGAAGATTTTAAACCCCCAAATGTGTCTGTGTTAACCAACACTCTAATCTTGATTCTGAGGTCGTTTGACCCCTGAAATGCAATGACATACAACTCCCAGCCTTGAGTTACCCCTTTATCAGTTGTCTTTCCTCCCCATCTTTCTGTCTGTTCCACCCCAGCGACCCCTCATCCCCTGCACTGACCTGAGCAGAAGCAGCTGTAAGTTTGTGAACAGCAGACCACCATGACAACGGCCATTAGCGTGTCATTTCCTCCTTCTTTTTTTCTCAGGGAAAAGTGACCCTGGAATTGACCTTCCAATCAAAACATCCTTTGTTTGAGCGCAGAAACTAATTCAGCGTAGAATATCAGTTTTCAAACCAACCTACTCATCAAATGTGATTGTGAAGAATTATGATGCCATAAAAATTAAAACAAATTTCTTTCTAGTCAATCTATATAAACACAAAACACTGGCCTATGTTAATCAAACATAAGGGAAGATGTCCTCATCTAATCACAATGGACAGCCCATGAAGTGGAGCAGCATATTGGAGCGCTCCATCTTAAAAATATAGGCCCTTAGCCACATGACAGAAAGACTCTCCTGGAGTACCTGTGCAGTTAATGGGGATCCACAATGGCTAAACTGTTGCATGAATAACTTTTCAGCCACCCTCCTGAAGATCTGCTCAATTACTCCAGCAGAACTCAATGGCTTTCTGTGAGTCAGACGTCATTTTCATTCAGGCTGCGCACTGGGATGAAATCAAAATGTGTATGAAAAACATATTAGAGTTTCCCTAGGGGTCTGCCACGATTCTGTGCCTGGTGCAAGGTGTTAAAGAGAAGATCTGGATTGAGGTGTGTGTGTGTGTGTGTGTGTGTGTGTGTGTGTGTGTGTGTGTGTGTGTGTGTGTGTGTGTGTGTGTGTGCGTTGCAGGACTAGCTGTGATTAATGCCTCTTCATGACTTTTCTGACACCTCCGGCTTTAATGGCTCCCTTTTTTAGAACACGCCTAATTATCATTTCATTTCATTTAAGAATTCTGCCGTTGTGGTGATACAACTTTTTTTTATTAGCGTAATATTTAGTCTGCACACCACAGCAACTGCCTGCCTCGCAGGTCGGACGGAAAAATGTCAGGGATGCAGGGAGAACTAACAAGGTAGTTATATGCCTTAAGAGATTTTTAATTTAGCCGGTTCATGATGGTAATTGAATGCAAACAGCAGGAAGGTATCAGTACTGCTGCTGTGTTGCTATGTGATGTGACCCTTGGCTGACCAACTGGAGAGGAACAAGGCAGGAGTTATGTGGCCTGGGCCAGGGCACTATACACCTGAACCAAAGAGACCACTTATTCATAACCATAATATTTCTACATTCCACTGAGGCAACGTCAACTCAAAACCAAATAAAGCCAAAGAAAATGGAGCCGTTGAGGGAAATTGGGTTACTTTTTGAAAAGTAGTTTAAACTTTATATAAAAAGCTATAGAGGGGTGGAAAACAATGCTAACATAATGTACATCGTAGAGTGGAAAAATACAACATGAAAGGAAAGGACATATAGTGTAATATAGTATAGCATTCGGAAAATATTCAGACACCTTGACTTTTTACACATTTTGTTACGTGACATTTGTTACGTTACACCCTTATTCTAAAATGGATTAAATTAAAATACATCCTCATCAATCTACACAAAATACCCCATAATGACAATTTTGGCAAATGTAGAGAAAATTAAACAGAAATACCTTATTTACATTATGCAGACGCTTTGCTATGAGACTTGACATTGAAAATTATTTGGAAAGGCACACACCAGTCTATATAAGGTCCCACAGTTGACAGCGCATGTCAGAGCAAAAACCAAGCCATGAGGTTGAAGGAATTGTCCGTAGAGCTCCGAAACAGGATTGTGTCGAGGAACACATCTGGGGAAGGGTACCACAACATTTCTGCAGCATTGAAGGTCCCCAAGAACACAGTGGCCTCCATCATTCTTAAATGGAAGAAGTTTGGAACCACCAAGACTCTTCCTAGAGCTGGCCGCCCGGCCAAATTGAGCAATCGGGGAGAAGGGCCTTGATCAGGAAGGTGTCCAAAAACCTGATGGTCACTCTTACAGAGCTCCAGCATTTCTCTGTGGAAATGGGATAACCTTCCAGAAAGACAACCATCTCTGCAGCACTCCACTAATCAGGCCTTTATTGTAGAGTGGCATGACAGAAGCCACTCCTCAGTAAAAGGCATAACAGCCAGCTTGGAGTTTTCCAAAAGGCACCTAAAGGACTCTGAGACCATAAGAAACAAGATTCTCTGGTCTGATGAAACCAAGACAGAACTATTTGGCCTGAATGCCAAGTGTCACGTCTGGAGGAAAACTGGCACCATCCCTACGGTGAAGCATGGTGGTGGCAGCATCATGTGTTGGGATGTTTTTCAGTGGCAGGGGTGGGGAGACTAGTCAGGATCGAGGCAAAGATGAACGGAGCAAAGTACAGAGATTAAAAACTGCTCCAGAGCGATCAGGACCTCAGACTGGGGTGAAGGTTCACCTTCCAACAGGACAACAACCCTAAGCACACAGCCAAGTCAACGCAGGAGTGGCTTCGGGACAAGCCTCTGAATATCCTTGAGTGGCCCAGCCAGCCTGGACTTGAACCCGATCGAACATCTCTGGAGAGACCTGAAAATAGCTGTGCAGCGATATTCCCCATCCAACCTGACAGAGCTTGAGAGGAACAGCAGAGAAGAATGGGAGGAACTCCCCAAATGCAGGTGTCCCAAGCTGCAATTGCTGCTAAAGGTGCTTCAACAAAGTAATGAGTAAAGGGTCTGAATACTTATGTAAATATGATATTTTAGTTTTGTATTTTGCATACATTTGCAAAAATGTCTAAAAAACAGTTTTTGCATTGTCATTATAAGGTATTGTGCGTAGATTGATGAGGGGGAAAAACAATTTAATTGTTCATTTAGAATAAGGATGTAACGTAACAAAATGTGGAAAACGTCAGGGGGTCTGAATGCATTGTAAACTGCATTTGATACTCTGCCGATTTTGCAGGTTTTCCCACTTACAAAGCATGTAGAAGTCTGTAATTTTTATCATAGGTACTCTTCAACTGTGAGTATGCATGACATAAGTATCAGAAAAGAAGAACTTAATATTTGGTACAGAAACCTTTGTTTGCAATTACAGAGATCATATGTTTCCTGTAGTTCTTGACCAGGTTTGCACACATTGCAGCAGGGATTTTGGCCCACTCCTCCATACAGACCTTCTCCAGATCCTTCAGGTTTCGGGGCTGTCGCTGGGCAATACGGACTTTCAGCTCCCTCCAAAGATTTTCTATTGGGTTCAGGTCTGGAGACTGGCTAGGCCACTCCAGGACCTTGAGATGCTTCTTACGGAGCCACTCCTTAGTTGCCCTGGCTGTGTGTTTCGGATCGTTGTCATGCTGGAAGACCCAGCCACGATCCATCTTCAATGCTCTTACTGAGGGAAGGAGGTTGTTGGCCAAGATCTCGCGATACATGGCCCCATCCATCCTCCCCTCAATACGGTGCAGTCGTCCTGTCCCCTTTGCAGAAAAGCATCCCCAAAGAATGATGTTTCCACCTCCATGCTTCACGGTTGGGATGGTGTTCTTGGGGTTGTACTCATCCTTCTTCCTCCTCCAAACACGGCGAGTGGAGTTTAGACCAAAAAGCTCTATTTTTGTCTCATCAGACCACATGACCTTCTCCCATTCCTCCTCTGGATCATCCAGATGGTCATTGGCAAACTTCAGATGGGCCTGGACATGCGCTGGCTTGAGCAGGGGGACCTTGCGTGCGCTGCAGGATTTTAATCCATGACGGCGTAGTGTGTTACTAATGGTTTTCTTTGAGACTGTGGTCCCAGCTCTCTTCAGGTCATTGACCAGGTCCTGCCGTATAGTTCTGGGCTGATCCCACACCTTCCTCATGATCATTGATGCCCCATGAGGTGAGATCTTGCATGGTGCCCCAGACCGAGGGAGATTGACCGTCATCTTGAACTTCTTCATTTTCTAATAATTGCGACAACAGTTGTTGCCTTCTCACCAAGCTGCTTGCCTATTGTCCTGTAGCCCATCCCAGCCTTGTGCAGGTCTACAATTTTATCCCTGATGTCCTTACAGAGCTCTCTGGTCTTGGCCATTGTGGAGAGGTTGGAGTCTGTTTGATTGAGTGTGTGGACAGGTGTCTTTTATACAGGTAACGAGTTCAAACAAGTGCAGTTAATACAGGTAATGAGTGGAGAACAGGAGGGCTTCTTAAAGAAAAACTAACAGGTCTGTGAGAGCCGGAATTCTTACTGGTTGGTAGGTGATCAAATACTTATGTCATGCAATAAAATGCAAATTAATTATTTTCTGCATTTTTAGATTCCGTCTCTCACAGTTGAAGTGTACCTATGATAAAAATTACAGACCTCTACATGCTTTGTAAGTAGGAAAACCTGCAAAATCTGCAGTGTATCAAATACTTGTTCTCCCCACTGTATATATATATATATATACATAAATTGAGGTTAAAGAAAGTGTGCTTTATCAATTAACCTGATTTTGCTTACCATTACTTTGGACAAAATCAAGACACTAATTTTCCTGTAATGCTTTTTGTATAAAAAATATTTTCACAGCAAATCCTACGATTAACGTGATAAAAAAAAAAATTGTTTGACAGCCCTAATATAATAAACTATGGCGTAGATAGGAGTTCTTAAGTTACATAAACAATTGCTCAATTCCTATTTCCATTTATGAATTTATTGCATGTGTGGGCAATCTTCCAGATACAGTAGGATTGATTACTCTAATGGTTTTCATCCCACCCATCCCTGTGCTCACTCTCTTCCTCTCTCTCTACCTTTGACCCCACAGCCATGCTCTTTCTCCCATCCTATCCCTCATCAGCACAGGGTTGTAGAGAATATGAACATTATGAGGTTTGGGTTCAGATCATAAAGGTTCAACAAATCAACCACTATGGATTTTGTGCTAGTGGAATCGATAGCTGTTGGACGAGGGTCGTGATTTCAGAGTTTCAAATATACTCCTGCCTCTAATTCATACTATCAAGTTAAACCTCAGACTGTCTGTGTTCTGGGTATTACAGGGATGGGTGAATGGGACAAAGAATAAGGGAAGGAAGAACAGTATACTTCATAGAAACATTAATCTCACTGTAATCACATTTCTATAATGCAACATGATTTTACATAAAGAAAAGGACGAATATCAAGTCAGGTTTATTTGATTAAAAGAGTCATAATTAGAGCTAATAGATCATAAAATGTACTGTTAATGTGTGAACAGCACCGGGCTAAGCCCAGCAGGCCTAAGAGGCCTCACTCACACTGAGATGCACGCACGCATGCACACACACCTCCACAGCCAAGCGGGCCTGCAGAGGTAAAACACAGGTCTGTTCAGTGCAGGACAGCCTGGCATGATTAATGACCTCCAATTAAGGCCTGGATGGCAGGTTTCATGGATTCATACCACCAGCCGGTCAGTCCGTCCACCCCCCAAAGATAATCTGTCTCAGACATGCCTGGACAGCGCCCCACTACCTCTACAACAACAACAACACAAACTTACTCAGCTTTCCTCCTCCCAGTCCCTCTGCAGGGATAAGACTCAATGCTGTCCAGACTGGAGCAGACTGCGGCTTTAAGTGCCCAGTACCACGGCTCACTATCAACATCCTGAAAGAGAGAGACAGAGAGGTAAACTATGTTCACAGGTAATGAGCCTTAATAGTCTTTGTGTAAGTGACCCCTGTTAGCCTCATCTTCTGAGCCACTCTGCTGCTATGCAATGGAGGACATGAACAACGGCTTCTCATTTACAACTACCTACTGTACCAACATATCACTACACAGGCCTTCAGCTACTGTATTTGTTAAAGGGATACTTCGGGTTTTGCGTTGCCTTCCACCCTCAGGAGGTCATCTGGCAGTTCTGTAGAAAATGCAAGAATATGTCATCATTGGTTAAGTTCTTTTTTTACATACTGTACTGTCATACTACACACAGTAACATCAAAACTGTATTACATGAGCTTCACAGCACTATACCTCGTTTTTTTTGTTCACTGAGGAGCATAGACCTAATATTGTAGGACTACATTGTATTGTACTGGGATGCAGAATTATGTGCAACAATTACATAGGTACAGTCTAGTGTAGAAAGTTGAAGACATACCTGTGTTTTCCCAATGATTGCAAGAGATTTCATTCTTGAACGAAGTGTCTAATGTAAGAAAGAGTGTGTAGTGTTTTGCAAGTGTCTTGCAGAATTGGAAACAAAGTGCAAACAAAGTGAAAAGTGTGTTACAGAATTGCAAACAAAGTGCAAAGCAGAAGTTGTGTTTGTACTTTTGGTGCCTTTGTTTAAGGCATGGTTACAAAAGTTAAGGTTTTTATGCTTTTGTCTAAGCATTCAATTTCAGTGTGTAAGTAATTGACCAAAACTGTAATGCCATAACATACTATATGGTAATAAGTACTGTATCTATAGCAACTCCAATTGCACACATTTCCACATTTTTTTCCTTAATTTCATTTAGAACAGGGATGGGCAACTGATTGGCCACAGCCCCCCTTTTGTAGGCCCACGGGGGAAACTGAGTCAGTATCTCAAATTACTGTTCAGAGTTAGAATAGTAGAAAACACAAGGTGCAATTTAGAAATTTGGTTGTGCATCATCAGTTTTTCTCTTGTTATTTCAGTAACTGACAGTCACTCAATTAGCCCGTCAGTTAACAGATTTTAGATTGGTAAATGAGTCTAGTGGCCAGCTATGTAAACTTGTAGTAATCATGGTTGAATTCCCGACCGGAGGCACCCATTGATTTTGTTAGTCACTCTCACACAGATATCATATTAAAAACTGCAAACGTTTCTCACTGCCCAGTGACAAAATGTGTAGACGTGCAAGAAACGTTCTCTAAAACTTTTTCTCTGTCAAAAGGAAGGCCGCTAAAATGTTTTGCTTGCAAGGTCAGAGTATGGATGTGGGTATGCAGACCTGTAAGTCCCCATCGAAGTTGCCCATCCCTGCTTTAGAACAATTAGGCCGAAGCCTAAAGGAAAGGTAGATATTCCAACCAACCATATATCCTTGTTTATTAACCAGTTCTTTCCCCTATGATTTAATCACATTTTCTTCCGCTAGGCCTAAGCATTTGGGCAATATGCAGCTCATTGGAATCAGCATTGGTTTGAGGAATCCAAGTGTGTTCATGGAGCTCTGCCTCTGCTCTCCAAACCGCTCCGTTATTAGGGCTTGGAAAGTTTTCAATGGGAGGGGGAAGGAAAAAAATCTGACAACAATTAAACACACACCGCGTTTGTACTTAGTAAGGAGTAGCTGTTGTATTCCAAGCCCAGACATCTTATGGGATGAAGCGGAAGTGCCATTAAAAGGAGAAAGGATGCGTGAACAGCTGTTTTCAGTGACGGCTTACACTGCATGCCATGCTTCCCTTCTGTAGTCGTGGGCCAGAGTTACCACAAGCCCCCGGCACGCCTGCTAAACTCCCTTCACATGGAACACACATGACAATGTGATTGCATTGTGTGTGTGTGTGTGTGTGTGTGCATGTGTGTATGTGTATGTGTGTGTGTGTGTGTGGTGTGTGTGTGTATGTGTGTGTGCGCATGTCAATGTGTGCATGTGTGTGCACTTCAGTGTGTGTGTGAGTGTGTATGTGTGTGCTTCTGTGTGTGTATGTCTGTGTGTCTATGTGTGTGTGTCTATGTGTGTGTGAGTGTGTGTGTGTGAGTGTGTGTGTATACGTGTGTTTGTGAACGGGGAGGTCGCCTACAAATCATACAAGTCCGGTAGCCATTTCCGGTCAAGCGCCTCTGGACAAGGAGAGGCCGTTTCCAAGTGCTTGAAAACACACTGTTTGTCATGTGCTTTGCCTTAAAGAAACCCATTCTACAGTACACACTTACAGTGACGTAACATGGCCCTCACAGACCTTTACAGTGACGTAACAAGGCCCTCACAGACCTTTACAGTGACGTAACATGGCCCTCACAGACATTTACAGTGACGTAACATGGCCCTCACAGACCTTTACAGTGACGTAACATGGCCCTCACAGACCTTTACAGTGACGTAACATGGCCCTCACAGACCTTTACAGTGATGTAACATGGCCTTCACAGACCTTTACAGTGATGTAACGTGGCCCTCACAGACCTTTACAGTGACGTAACATGGCCCTCACAGACCTTTACAGTGACATAACATGGCCCTCACAGACCTTTACAGTGACGTAACATGGCCCTCACAGACCTTTACAGTGACATAACATGCCCCTCACAGACCTTTCCTCTCCGGTAAAAGAAGAGCTACTCACACATACAGGAGTCAGTCAGAGCGGAGGTCATTTGCGTAATGTGTGTGTGTAGTCAGTCAGTGTTGTACGCAGATGGTCCCTGTCTGAGAGGAGGGTTATGGTTTGGGGAGAGACTGCGTGGAAGAATGTGATTAAATCTGTTTATTGGCCTCATCACTGCCACACGAGAGTCGGACTACCTACAGCCTGGAGATCATTACGCCAGAGTCACGGGATATCCTACAAGTAAACCCTGAGTCACTTCACCTCAAATTGGGTGTAAAGATCCCATTTCCTCTGGCAATGGACAAACTGAACCACCTGCAGTGAGCCAGGGCCATTGAATATGATGTCGTCAGGGGCTACATCATCCATTACATTTCCATTATAAGACTATAACAGGGATGGCAGGTCTCAGGGAAGACAAGAGAGGATAGCAGTGGATGATGGCAGACTAGCTTGATCATCCTGTATTTCTTTACACAAAGGGTTATATGAGTGACTTGAGAAATGTGTGTTTAGAAAGTGTTTATAAAGCTAGGCTATATAGTTTACCTTTCTAATGGTGGGCTACTACTATCCAAATTACATGTTTTTGTAAAATGTAAACTTTATTTAACTAGGCAAATGAGTTAAGAACAAATTCTTATTTACAATGACAGCCTACCCCGGACGACGCTGGGACAATTTTGCACCACCCTATGGGACTTTCAACCACGGCCGGATGTGATACAGCCTGGATTTGAACCCAGTACTGGAGTGACGCCTCTTGCACTGAGATGCAATGCCTTAGACCACTGTGACACTCGGGAGCCCTCATGTGTAATGGTAAAAGAGTCAAATCAAGGTGAAGAAAAAGTTCAACAGTGTTTAGGATAGGATATTTTGCAATGGGAAAAAAAGTAAACAAATCTGCAAACCACAAGCAATGTCCAATGTTACCATATATCTATCTCTCCTGCTGCCCTCTAGGTTGGTGGTCTGGTCTGTGTTCAGGAAACATGCTCCTCCCACAGCCAGTCAGATCATGGTGCAGCATCTGCTCTACTCTGCTGGTGCCTTGTTGTTGGAGAGACGTCCCCACATCCACTCTAGATAAGACAGTATCCTCCTCTTATTACTGGAACACTGCTGCCTCCACAAACACACTCAACAGACAAGAGAAATCTGGACCTGCACGGAGACTGGGAAGGGTAGTGTAGTAGTGTCTCTGTGGTGAGATGTGTATATTATGCCATATTGTTAAAATGTAATATTTCTTCACAAAATGTTGGTAAGAGTCTATATCAATTCAACATGAGAGCACCACCAGCAAGGCCACATTTAACATCTGATAGTGGGAATACTATTTAAAGTTAAATATTTCATAAAGGTTTTTAGACACTAAACTATATTTTTTATAATAACATGTGTGGAATTGAGCAAAATAACAACTGGCAGAAGAGATGAGATATCATGAGGCACCTGAATAAGCTGGAGAGTCAGAGGGTTAGAGGCTAAGCCAGCCTGGTAAATTACGTTCTATATTAGTACGTCAGAATCCTGTTTCAAAAACATCTAATTGCCAGGCCTCAATTATCCTAAGTGTCAGACAGGTGAAAAAGGCAGACAGGTGAATAAGGCCCTAATTTGCCACTCATTGCACTGTGTCATAACGGAACATTATAGGTGACCCAGCCAAGGCACTGACCTAGCCCAACCTGAATATTACAGGTGACCCAGCCCAGGCACTGACCTAGCCCAACCTGAATATTATAGGTGACCCAGCCCAGGCACTGACCTAGCCCAACCTGAATATTACAGGTGACCCAGCCCAACCACTGACCTAGCCCAACCAGAATATTACAGGTGACCCAGCCCAGGCACTGACCTAGCCCAACCAGAATATTACAGGTGACCCAGCCCAACCACTGACCTAGCCCAACCTGAATATTACAGGTGACCCAGCCCAACCACTGACCTAGCCCAACCAGAATATTACAGGTGACCCAGCCCAACCACTGACCTAGCCCAACCTGAATATTACAGGTGACCCAGCCCAACCACTGACCTAGCCCAACCAGAATATTACAGGTGACCCAGCCCAACCACTGACCTAGCCCAACCTGAATATTATAGGTGACCCAGCCCAGGCACTGACCTAGCCCAACCTGAATATTACAGGTGACCCAGCCCAACCACTGACCTAGCCCAACCAGAATATTACAGGTGACCCAGCCCAGGCACTGACCTAGCCCAACCTAAATATTACAGGTGACCCAGCCCAGGCACTGACCTAGTCCAACCTGAATATTACAGGTGACCCAGTCCAACCACTGACCTAGTCCAACCTGAATATTACAGGTGACCCAGCCCAGGCACTGACCTAGCCCAACCTGAATATTATAGGTGACCCAGCCCAGGCACTGACCTAGTCCAACCTGAAATGCCAGTCAACGCTGCTCTAGGAGAGGAGACGCAAAATAACGTAGGTGTCATAATAATACATGGAGTACAAAAACACACATGCAAATAATCACATACACACCTGCGCACACACACACACACACACACACACACACACACACACACACACACACACACACACACACACACACACACACACACACACACACACACACACACACACACACACACACACACACACACACACACACACACACACACACACACACACTTTCCCCTGACTGGGAGGCAGATCAGTGAGCTCAGGCTGTGTCTTAGATTAGATTGATGCGTCCCCTCTTCCTGACAGGTCTGAATCATGGGCCCAGCCACACACCACCAGCAGCTCTGGAATTTCTGATAAAATGATATTAATTCCACACATTAATGAGATTAATGAATTTGCAGTGCTTAAAGCAAGAGGAACCAGGTTTTATTTTTGTCTGGCCCTGAAATAATAACACCAAGGTAATTATAGAGCATCCATCAATCTAGCATACGCAACGCCACCACCGGACAGTCTAATTATCTCTCAGCATTTCTGAACTCCTCTCACTTTTCTCTCACCACTCATTTGTATTGTGTGATATGTTATTTTTTCATTAATGGAGGAAGTCCATTATGGCTCTGCGGCATGTTACAGTGGCTGTCTGACAGAGCTAGGGGAAGTATGATGGAGAGCTGAGGAGCTGCAGATTGAGAGATCCAAAATTCACATGATTGATGGTGATGTCACCCAGTAAGAGGTGTGCATCACCCAGTTTGACAAAGTGCTCTTAGCTATTCTCTCTAAGGAAATAATGAAGACATCTAAAGCCACACCGTCCAATATAGTCACCCAATATAATCACGACATTCAAGTAGATAATTAACATTTCCCTCTCAATTATTTAATGCCGTTGACTTCTTTGATTTACGGCAAATACAAATCAAAATACATTTTACTTAAGTTTATTGTGCTTTCACTGCAAAACTAAGTTAAGGCTTTAGTGTCATATTACTATGTTGTTTGTTTGCTGTCTGGCTTGTTAAGCTGCCAAATGTATTCATTATGGTGTACAGAATTAAAATAAACATTTACAACCCATTTTTTAACAGCAAGCTGCAGATTTGACATTCTGGTGCAAACTTCTGGGTGTCTTTGGGTGTGGCCGCCAGTCGGCATAGGAACGCTTGCCACTTCCTGCTACCCCCTCACTCGCCTCTCTCTGCCTACTCCCACACCCACCCGCCTCCATGCCAATCAGCCAAGGCAGCTGCACAAACACCCACAACACTGCTACTTCCCTCAAACAAACTCTTCTGCCATGACATCCGTACTGGAGTGGATTTCCAAAACAATAATAATTAAGCAAGCTAAGCGGAGCTGTGCCGACTGAGAGGGGAACAGAACAACGATAATGTTTTTTCATTGGCTCTGACTGACTTCCATCCAATTCAGGCTAATTGTGAAGCGTACATACAGGCTGAGGCCAGGGAGGTGCTTCCTGGAGCGTCCCTCACTAATGGCTGAAGAGGATGGTCATTTCAGCGTAAAATGTAATGTCCCCCAGCTGTCCAAGCAACAGGGATCAAATCCCTCCTCCTCCTCCTTGCTCCATCCCTCCATCCCTCTTCTTTAATGACCACACTGCAGCCAGCAGCCAGCAGAGATGTCAGCCCAAAGGGCACTTCTCAAGACTGGAAGCTATGACTGTAACATCTGCTTTATCCCTGCTCTCCAGTTAATACAGTATTCCAGGTACTGACTGGTACAATATACTACTACACCTGCACAAATCATATTCAATAGTCAATAATAAACTTTCTCCAAACATTGAGGGAAAGGTGGATGATAAACACCCATCCAAATGTCCCATAACAACCCCTGAAAATAATAAAATAATAAATAGAAAAATTACTGAGAATCCATTAACCGCTGACCTCGCTACAAATCATGTGCTAGACAGACAGTGTTATGATGTGTATAGTGTTTCAGCAGAGGGTTGTCTTGGGGGCATAGCCATCCAGTCTGATAAACACTCTTTAGCCCTCCGTCACAGGCTATGGAAGCTGACAAGCTAAGTTAAAATGTGGATGCATCCCAAATGGCACCCCTTTCCCTATTTAGTGCACTACTTTTGACCAGGACCCATAGGGAGGCCACTAGCTGTGCACTCTGTAGTGGATAGGGTGCCATTTGGGACGTAGACTGTGTGCTTGGGTTACAGCTGTGGAGCCAACCACCAGACAGGTTAACAGTAATATCTCCAAGTGGTTTAAACTTTAATTTCAATAAACTCATTACAGTTTTAGACTAGTCATTCTCCAAGCTCGTTTCAAGTACCTCACAAATGGCTCATAAAAGCCTGTTTCTTTTTATAAACACTGTAGAAGTTATTTATCGAGCCGGGCATTGGGACACTTATTCAGAAGTGTGCTCCCCTCCTTTGTTTTTGTGTAGAAGCCGTATAGCGGTACAGTGTTGACAGTCAGCTAAAACAACTGGTAAAGGACATAAAATGAGACCTGTTGGATGATTATAGCAGTAGGACCTGAGAGAAGACATCCATATCCGTAGAATTAAGGAGTATTAATATCATATTTATATCAACGTACCAATGAGTATGAATGGACCAATGCGTAGATTACAATGCATATGAATAACTATACGCAGAGCATTTACAAGATCAAACCACCAAACCATCAACAACAGCCATAAACCAAATAGGACCATCATCAACTACAGCCTTCGCCTACATTTCAGGTGCACAAGACACGTCTTTCTGTTCAATTTGTCATGTTGTCTCTGATCCTGGCCTATATTTCACCACATCATTATGTTGTCCCCAGAGGCAGAGGGCTGGGTTGCCCTGAGGGTCCAGGCTGAAGAGAAGAGAGAAAGCCCCCCTGACAGACAGACAGCTGTGGCAGACGGCACCATGGCACTGGGAGTGGGATGAAGCTGTACACGATGACATGCAGAAGCACATCTTCTCTGCAAAACGAATTACTATATGTCACCATAATGGAGGACCTCTCAATATAAGGCTCTGGTGTTCATCACTATGATGTCATCACCATGCTCACTGGATGGGGGCAGGTTGATTACAAAGTAAATATGGGATTTCTAACTTATGAGAGAAAGTTGACACCACGTTGAACAATAAAGGCATTGCACAACATTAGAAACAATGACAACCAATGTATTAAAATATGATAAGCCTGAGTAAAAAATCTAGTCACTCTGAAATATGGGTTTTTGCTGCTATTGTCAGCACTAGGCCTAAAGAACCTGGCCTCTCATAACTCACCAAAGACATAGGCCTTGACCTATCTGCACAGTAAGGAGAGGCTTGCTCCCTTTGCTTCAATACTGCAATACACTCTGTGTCTATGTGGTGGTCCATGTAGCATCTTTAAGCTGAGTTATTCTCCCAGGCCTCAGATGTATCACCTTGCCAGATCAACTTGTCTGGTTTGGGGCGATTTCCCAAGTTATCTAAATGGATTGTAGAATAATCTGCCGTGCCCTGCAACCAAATAATTATTCTGTGTTCAAACATCTTTGACAGGAAAAATTAGTAACAATCACCCAGAGAGCAGCTGTTCTTTTTTCTTCCTAGTGCCCTGCAGCAGAAATGTTTGTGTACAAGGCTGGTATTGATTTTGAAACCATTTGACAAAGGATAAATAAGATGGGAGAGAAGGGAGGCCTTAGCCATGAGGTTTTTGATCAATCAACATGTCACAGCTGGAACTAAATTCAATTCTTATTTATCAAAATCCCCTGCTTGGTTAGGATACCATGCAGTGCTGCTTTGCAGAGCTCTTAAGCTAGCCTCACATACTGTACACACATCATTGCTTTTCAAATGGATTACATGACTGAAATGTTTACTTGTGAAAACAATACTTCTAATTTAATGATTGTAAAGATGATACAGGACTAATCACAGTTGAAAGATACAAGGATACTAGGTTACATAAACAAACAGCACGTCTATAACATGGAGAGGCTGAATCAGACAAGGTAGAAATAGAATAATACATGTTTGAACCGAATCACATTACTGATTTTATCCTTGTGGATCTGCCTGGACCGTACGGCATTTCACATACAATACACTCCATTCAACTTAGTTATATAGACTCCATTTCTAACAACCATGATTTCTACACATAAAATGATGGGCCAAAGGTCAGGACCAACCAGTAATTTCACAACAATACAGACTGATGAGGAGAACATGCATGCGTGTCAGTCACCAGATCTCAACCCAATTGAACATTAATGGGAGACTCTGGAGCGCCGCCTGAGACAGCGTTTTCCACCACCATCAACAAATTACCAAATTATGGAATTTCTGGTGGAAGAATGGCGTCGCATCCCTCCAATAAAGTTACAGACACTAAGTGCAATCTATGCCAAGGCACATTGAAACTGTTCTGGCTCGTGGTGGCCCAACATCCTATTGAAAATGTTATGTTGGTGTTTACTTTATTTTGGCAGTTACCTGTATTACGCTTTACTCAACATTTGTGATGTGTGTTTTTAAGTCAGCACATCTGATTACTGAGGATAGCATAGATTTTTATCATCTAGAAAAGTCAGACGAAATGGAAGAACATAAGTAAAACTGATTTCCACAGTTTAATTACTGATTTCCACAGCACATTAGTCACTATGTTGTTACACAACAGTCATATCCTTCCATACATAACCAATATTCCAGAAAATAATGGGTTTGAGTGCACTGAAATGTCCCAGTGGCCTAATGGAGAGAACGAAAAAATAACAAAGGAAAAAGAAGTAGAGGGATTAAACGGATTCATGAAGAAATATTTATCTTGAAAATTAATTACGTTTAAAATCCCCCCTCAGCTATTTGGAGTATAAAATAATCCCTGTTACACGTCTACTTAAGATAGGGGAAATTATGAATGAAAGCTCACTTCCAAATGTAAGACTAATCAATCTGAAATGCTTATGACAATTAACATAGTGGGGATGGAGTCAGAGCTGGGTGTTTTGACAGCTTAGATTTGTATTAAACCTGTACTAATGGGATCATTTTTCTCCTGAAAAAGGTACTCCTTTAAAGCAGCAGCAATCAATTATTATGAATTATGCATACATTGAATTAAAGTCTAATGTCATTAATATGTCTCATTAGTTTGCATTGAGTGAAGGAGACTTCCACCCTCCTCCTTCCCCTCCCTGCTCTTCTATCAAAGGAGGGATAACAAAAAAATAATGAAAATAACATTATTTGCAGAGACCAGAGACTAGAGACTAGAGACTAGAGACTAGAGACTAGAGACTAGAGACACGTTTTCCTTTATGTCAATGTCAAATTAAGTGTTTGCGATGCCTCTCTGTTGCAGGCAGGACAGGAAAGGAAGGAAAAAGCATGCCAGGGCTTCTTTATTCATCTCAAATATGTCTAGTGATGCATTAGTGTCAGGATGCGCCATTTCCATTTCCATTTCTCAGCAGAGAGACGAGCAGGCAGAGGCCTGACAGCCCAGGCGGATGTGTAAATACAAAAGAAAACACTTAACTATGACATCATTTGCACTAGGTTATTAATCTTGCTTTTTAAGGACCCGTGTGTCCTGCCTGGCTCCTCCTGCTATATCCACACGTGTACGCACGCACGCACACACACACACACACACACACACACACACACACACACACACACACACACACACACACACACACACACACACTTGTGCACGCACACACACACTTGTGCGCGCACACACACACACACACACACACACACACACACACACACACACACACACACACACACACACACACACACACACACACCATTGCCAGTGTTGGTTCTGAACTATGTTATCCAAAAATATCCATTAAGGAGATAGATGGATGTAACTGGGTGACGGTTGGCTGCTTTGAAAACAAAAGGAGCTCAGAGAGAGTCTGATTGGGTGGGTTATGGGTTAGGGCAACATGTACAATGGGAGCCGTTGTTTGAGTTGTACTGTTTAAAATATACCACACAGGACATAATGGCTGCCTGCTAGTAAAACCACCACATCTCACGGCCTAGCTGATGACTGAGTCATCTGCCCAGCAGAACACAACAGAACAGCTATCAGTGTCCCAAATGGCACCCTATCCCTATATATAGTGAACTACTTTTGACCAGAGGCCTATGAGTCAAAAGTAGTGCACTATACAGGGAATAGGGTGAAATTCAGAAGCACAAGGATTTTAGTTAAATGTAATACTGTACATACAGCTGACATATTTGTGTGTAATGTAGTGTCTAGATTTCAAATGTTAAAGACAGTGTGGTGTAATGTCCGGGTATCAAATGCTATTAAGGTGTCTGCATCCCTGGTAAGGCACCAATATTGGATGAGTATGCGTCACCTACTGAATGTATACATAGCAAGTCGACCACAAGGTTTTTACAGGCCACTGCTGCCTTAGAGGTAGCTACAAATACATATGTTAAAGGAGCAAACATGTTCCACGTGTCTATGGCAGTGTTGGTCTTTGGTTTGAGTGAGACAGAGAGCTGGTGGTAATGGTAGTGGTGGTTGTGTTGCCTAAATAGCCTACCCTAAGGAACACTAGAAGAGGGATGGCGGGATACTGACAGGGTCCATAGGGTGCAGGGGCAATGTATGTTCAGTAGGTGCGTGGGAAGTATTGGTATTCACACACACACACACACACACACACACACACACACACACACACACACACACACACACACACACACACACACACACACACACACACACACACACACACACACACACACACACACACACACACACACACACACACACACACACACACACACACACACACACACACAACAACAACAACACCCAGCCCTGGCTACTGCTTATTCTAGGCACATTCTCTCCAAACCCAAAACATCCACTAGGCATGAATGCAATGCATAAAATAGCCATATCTCACATGAACAATGAATAGCTATGCCTAGCATTACAGCAGAGTTTAAAAGGCATTAGCTGTGATGGTTTTTGCCTTCAATGTATTCAAAATCACAGACCGTAATGAACCCACGAACATCTAAAAGCAAGGCCCTCCACTTCCTTGCTGAGTAGACATCTACCAGGGACAATGACCCATGTATAATTTCTTCAACCACTGAATCAGGGGTGATGACATACTGTATATCTCTGTTGCAGAGCCACGTGCAGTAAACCACCAGCAGATGATGAGCTGTCAGTCTACCATTACAGTTATCCATTTCAATTCCACAGCTCTGATATTTCTCAGTAAAGCCACTGAATACACTCCTTATGCAACCCAACACAAACCCCATGGCCTAATGACCAGGGGAGAAGAGACCAGCATAACTGTGTATAAATACAGGACATGTTACATACTGCTCTCCATTAGTACTCAACACTCCTCCATTCAGTATTAGCTGTCTGTAACAGATAGAGGATGGACGGACGGTCACACAGCCTTTAGTTTACAAGGATGGGAGAGCTTCTCTTAAAGGAGGCATGGAAACCTTAGCCTCTCACCTTGTTGAGTTCTATCCAGGTCCACTTCAATTAATTACACCTAAATAAATAATGCGCAAGGAGCCTTTTTACGGGTTTTATTCTCGAGACATAAAAGCCATTAATTATCACTATCAATGTTAGACAGGAAGATAAGGGGGGGAGTGGAGTGTGAATTGAAGGTAACAAACAGAATATCAAATTATCTACACTACTGTTCAACATTTTGGGGTCACTTAATAGGAAATATAGTCAAGACATTGACAAGGTTATAAATAATGATTTTTAATTGAAATAATAATTGTGTCCTTCAAACTTTGCTTTTGTCAAAGAATCCTCCATTTGCAGCAATTACAGCCTTGCAGACCTTTGGCATTCTAGTTGTCAATTTGTTGAGGGAATCTGAAGAGATTTCACCCCATGCTTCGTGAAGCACCTCCCACAAATTGGATTGGCTTGATGGGCACTTCTTACGTACCATATGGTCAAACTGCTCCCACAACAGCTCAATAGGGTTGAGATCCGGTGACTGTGCTGGCCACTCCATTATAGACAGAATACCAGCTGACTGCATCTTCCCTAAATAGTTATTGCATAGTTTGGAGCTATGCTTTGGGTCTATTTAATGAATCTGCCAGTTGAGGACTTGTGAGGCGTCTGTTTCTCAAACTAGAGAAACTTGTCTTCTTGCTAGTTGTGCACCGGGGCCTCCCACTCCTCTTTCTATTCTGGTTAGAGACAGTTTGCGCTGTTCTGTGAAGGGTGTAGTACACAGCTTCTTGGCAATTTCTCGCATGGAATAGCCTTCATTTCTCAGAACAAGAATAGACTGACAAGTTTCAGAAGAAAGTTATTTGTTTCTGGCCCTTTTGAGCCTGTAATCAAAACCACAAATGCTGATGCTCCAGATACTCAACTAGTCTAAAGAAGGCCAGTTTCAATGCTGCTTTAATCAGCACAACAGTTTTCAGCTGTACTAACATAATTGCAAAAGGGTTTTCTAATGATCAATTAGCCTTTTAAAATGATAAACTTGTATTAGCTAACACAAAAGCTATAAAAGGACATTGCATAGTATGAGTGGTTGGCTGAATATGTACACTATACATCCACCAATGTATAGTGTACATATTCAGCCAACCACTCATACTATGCAATGTCCTTTTATAGCTTTTTTTTGCACTCCAGATATCTTGTATTTCTATACTTTTTCATACTGCCGCTCTATGTATCATGTACCGTGTATCTGTCTTTTGTGTACTTTCGTTGTGGCATTTTGCACCTGCCCTGTGTTTTTGTTGTAGCTGCTTGACAATGAAATTTCCCCCTCGGGGGATCAATAAAGTACCTATCTATCTATCTATCTATCTAACGTGCCATTGGAACACAGGAGTGATGGTTGCCTCTGTACGTCTATGTAGATATATATATAAAACATCTGCCGTTTCCAGCTACAATAGTCATTTACAACATGAACAATTTCTACACTGTATTTCTGATCAATTTGATGTTATTTTAATTTACAAAAAAAAACAAGGCCATTTCTAAGTGACCCCAAACTGTTGAACAGTAGTGTACTTTCAAAACCATATAGAGAACCAAAGATCACCAAGGAATGTCTCATATTTGTTTGGGTGGACTGCTTGATATGGAAGATATGGAAGTGGTGTTTGCTGAACAGAGCATTGAGAGAAGAGCACCACAAGTCTCTGGATTACTCTTACTTGTTTTTGAGTGTCCAGGGGAGGGAGGGAGGTAGGTGAATTTTGCCCTTATTACCAATGTCAGAGATTCGATTAAGCACCAGGAAAGCAAATGATCCCAATTAACTAATGATTAATCCAGCAGGTCTATTTACTAATGTACCAGAATGCATTAGAGGCATAAGTTAATGGGGACAGGACATCAATTCAAATACAAATGAACCACATTTGCATCGGATGCTTATTGACTGGTGTAACAAAACGAATTACAAAAGGTAATCTACTTAGAAACCTTAGAGACGGATGAAATATTATTTCCTACATATCTGCGATTTGACTCAGGACTGATTCTTACCTCCAGAAATGACAGACGTCAATGCAAACTGACTGGGCTAGCCAGCGGTCAGAATAGAAAAGAGTAAAGAGAAAAATGGATAGAGAACAGCTTCAATGATCTTCCACCCAAAAAGAGACCACTGCAGTTGTTGAAAAGAATTGACAGTGGTGATTCTCAGTTCCTGCTCCGATTGAGAGAAATCCTGAGATGGATAGCTGGTCCTATAATTGCATGTGCAGTAAATCAAAATGTATGACATGATTATGATTAAACATGATCAATGCGTGCCGTCTCACCAAAGCAGTGCCTGTGGTGGGAACGTTCCCACACTCTCTTAGGGTAAGCGCTAAGCGCTAGTGCCACTATGGTTACTGTCAGGCAGGGCAGAGCTCTTGAGAAGGGCTCCTGGGGTGACAGTCCTGTGGCATCTCCAGAGATGGTGATTCTATCAGTGCGATGTGGTGCGCCATGGCAGGGCCTCCCCAGAGGTGCTTTAAAACACTCCCTCCCACCATCCCTCCCTCTCTCCCGCTCGGTGGATGAAAGCGGGCGACATAATCCTCGCTTTGTTCTGGTACACAGATGAACATGAAAGCCCCACTTCTGTGGATTGCTTCCCTCTGGGCCCTTAGGCACAACGCTGGACCAGGAGCACCAGTCTTATCAATAATACTCTGCACTTAACTGGAGCCTTCAATTGGGGGAAAATATGCCACAATTTCACAGGAATCTATCCCATCGCTCCCCATTCTCCTCCCCCCCGCTTTTGCTAGCTTGTCTAATACCATCTAGTAAGTGATTTTTTTGGAGTGAGGGACCTGTCCTCATATTACTGAACCTCTCTTTTCTCTTGGAGGGGGGGAGGGGGGGGGTTAAAAAAGAGAGAAAGCAGCAGTTTCTATTTGATGTTTCGATCTGGGATTGATCTGCGAGGAAAGGCCTGCGTTCTGAAAGTGGGATTATTGGCTTGGCTGGCTCTCCTCAGATGTCAAAGATCTTTGAACAGTCTTGTAAAGTGCGGCACTTCCAGGCTGCTGCTGAACTGATTATGAACTCATCAAAAGAGAATCTGTCTCCATATTAATGAACCTCTCCGTTCTCTTGACACAGAGGCCCGTCTTCTCACACATACCTGTCACACTGTGAGAACCGCTACTGCTGCTGCTTTCCTGGAAACAGCAGAACAAAGGTTTGATCCTCTCGGACTCAGTCCCCCAACCAAGTGTCTCCTCCTCCTCATCCTCACATCCTGACTGTGATGCTGCTTGGGCAGGCCGCTTATCAAAGTATGGGAGGTGTCAGAACCCACATGAGTATACTGCAGGATTTATTGTAGTGTTTTTTCTGACATGACTGTAGTATATTGTAGTAACACCTCCCGATTAGACTTAGCTAAAATTATCTATCATCTATCATATTACGCCAGTTATTGTTTATTGTTTAATGAGAGGAACATCTCAACCAGAACAAAAGACATGACAGGCTACCTATTGAGTTGGTCAA